>OX465573.1:4616385-5066690 GCA_950022955.1 Xestia ashworthii
TCCCATACGGTGATGTTTGAGAAAATTGTTTACTTTTGTGCCGATAGATGGCGTTGTGCCTTTTGCGACGAATCCTGAATCGCGGTGTTAAGATGCGCAGTGGATTTACCTAGGTCAAAATTATTGTCAAGCGAAAATGATCTCAATACACGGTTGAAAGTATATTGTTGTTTCAATATCATTATCTTCACCCCTGCTAAAGTATAGAGTGCTGCAGAAGTGTCTTTCTGTGAATGTTTATGACGCCTAGTAAACGGGTTGTTCATTTGGTCCTTCGAGTCGGACTTGTTTTTGTGCATCAACCTTGGTCGGGCAAGTGGATCGCTTGCGATAACTGACCAAGCTCATAGCATCAGTGAAGTGCTAGTGGCATCAGCATCAGTGCGGCGGTGACAATCAGCAGCAACTCTGGGAGCAGCAGCAGCAGCGCGAGAAGCGAGCTACTGCAGACGGTGCCGGGTGAACAACATCTGCATCGTCAGGAATCAGCAGCAGGGTGACCTCTGGACCTGGAGGAGGTGTGGGACGTGCGTGACGTGACGCAACGTCAATCTACCAGTGGACTCGTCAGGTGGTATCAAATGAAGATATAACCGTGAGTGAACTTTTGATAATAACTTAAGTGCAGTTTGTGATTGGATCTTCATAATTCGGAGTTTTGGGACTTTATAACTTCAGATTTAAAACTTTATTATTTTAGAATTTATAGTTGTGTTTAGGTTAAGTTTAATAGTTGTGTTTTAAAGACTTGCAAGTTTAAACATAAATTGTTGGTCTCCATAATAAAATTGATAATTCGGTGTTATTCTTATAAGTTGGTTTAGTAATAATTTTCTCGTTTCAACTTGTGTTCTGTTGTATAGATAATTGCCACTGGTTTTAATTAAAATATAATTATGGAATCGTTAAGTAATAAATTAGAGGACAATTGTTCAAGAATAGTCAAAGCTTATAGTAACTTTAAGAAATCTCCTAAGGATAGAATAACACGTCCATATGTTAAAGTAAGATTGGAAAACTTAGAAAAATTGTGGCAACAATTAGCAGATGGTCATAGTCAATTATACGAAGCATATGAACCTCAGGAGTTAAAAACATGTATTTATGTTAAACAAGATTGTTATGATCAGACGGAAGAGCTTTACATTCAATATAAAACGGAGTTAGAAACTATTTTAGAGTCATTTGAAGTAAGAGAGGAACAGACTGAATATCCTAAACATGTACAAAGCAATGTAAAACAGTGTCAAGTTAAATTGCCAAAAATTGTTATCCCAACATTTTCTGGGAAATATACGGAGTGGGTAACCTTTCGAGATTTGTTCTCATCGCTCATTCACCATAATAAGTCTATAGATAACGTACAGCGGATGCAATATTTAAAAGGGTATTTATCTGGGGAAGCGGAACAACTACTTAGACACATTCCTATATCAGAATCCAATTATGAACGGTGCTGGGAACAACTTAACAAGCGATACAATAATAAGAGATACTTGTCACATTATATACTAAAAAGGTTACTTAGTCAGAAGAATATGAATAACGAATCAGCTGTTAGTCTCAAAGAATTAGTTGATAACACTTCCGATTGTTTAAATGCTCTAACTAATCTTGGTATCGATGTCGGTAATTGGGACCTTATCATTGTACATATAATCTCTTTGAAATTAGATCCAGAATCCCGAAAACAATGGGAATTAAACGTCACTAGTGATACATCGTGCAGCGATGAGATTCCAACCTTTGAGCAATTTAAAAGTTTCTTGACCAGTCGATACCGCGCTTTTGAATTTTTGACCGCTGGCTCTAATGCGGGTAAAGGAAAAAACACAGAGACGCCAAAAACCTTCCACGCGGCGACTGATGCTGTATTAGAATGTAAATGCTGTAAGGAAAACCATAAAATTATACATTGTAAGAGTTTTATAAAAATGGATATAAATACCAAACGGGAGTTCGTTAGGCAAAACAGTTTATGTTATAACTGTTTAGGAAACAACCACTCGGCTAAGCAGTGTCTGAGTTCAAGTGTATGTCGTGTTTGCAAACGCAAACATCATTCTTTGCTCCATCCCGCGGGTCCAGGTCATACCGATGACAGTTCCGATCATAAAAATAGTAACGTATCCCAAAACGAGAATGAGAGAGACGCGGTGCAAAGTGCTAAACCATCCGGATCAACTAACTCGGACACAGTGGCCACGTTCTTTTCGGCTAACCAATTACATAGGACAAGTCAAGTTTTGTTGGCTACGGTTCTAGTTAACGCCACAGCCAACAACGGTAGTTATCGTACAATAAGGGCGTTGCTAGATCAAGGGTCCCAAGCCTCGTTTGTAACAGAGGCCACAGCACAGTATTTAGGGCTGAAAAAGACGCCAGTAAGGGGACACATTGCGGGATTGGAAGGTAATAATAAAATTATATCAAAATTTATGGTGGAAGTTACTCTAAGGTCCATACACAACCCCAACGTTCAGCTTAAGGTTGCCGCATACATACTAAAGAGCATAACCACTTTTCTGCCTGGCAAGCAATTTGTACCTGTGGGTTGGGTTTGTGATTTCCCGTTAGCGGATCCGCATTATCACACACCAAACAAAATTGACATGTTGCTGGGGGCAGACATTTATGGGCAAATTATCCAGGAAGGAGTTAAGAAGGGCCCTCAGGGTAATCTCGTTGCGCAAGAGACTTCATTGGGTTGGGTTTTATCGGGTGTGGTGGAAAAATCACACCAGCCACATGATAATGTTTTAGTCATGCATTCGCATGTGGAGGAAACAGACCTAATGAAGCGCTTCTGGGAACTGGAGGACAATATGATGGACAGTCACACCATATTATCCGAGGAAGATAAACAGTGCGAACGTTTCTTCGCTGAAACAACGCGAAGAGACAGTGACGGGCGCTATATAGTACGGTTGCCATTTAAAGGCCAAGATGCAACACCCACAGTAAGAAATTCTAAAAGGGTAGCTGAAAAAAGATTGTCTTCATTAGTCACAAAGTTAAGTAAAAATACAAACATGGATGCGAAGTATCAAGAGGTATTGGAAGAATACTTACGGCTGGGTCATATGGAGAAAATACCTGAAAAGGAGATAAATAACTGCAAGGGAATTTACCTACCTCATTTTGCGGTTGTTCGGGAGGATAAGGATACCACGCAAGTGAGAATAGTATTCGATGCATCCTGTAAAGGTGAAAACGGCGTTTCATTAAATGATCTATTAATGATAGGCCCTACTTTACAGCCAACGCTGAGACATATTTTAATGAAATGGAGAACATATCCAATATGTTTATCTGCGGACATAGTAAAAATGTACCGTCAAATCAAGGTTGATGAACACGACGTGGACTTTCAGAGAATTCTGTGGAAAGGGACTGCAGACAATCAAACTCAAGAATATCGTTTATTGCGGGTTACTTTTGGTACAGCATGTGCACCATATCTTGCTGTTAAGGTGCTTCAACAGGTAGCCATAGACGAGAAGGAGAAATACCCTACCGCTGCTGTAAAGGTTAAAGAAGACTTTTACATGGATGATCTGCTTACGGGCGTTGAAACCGTTGAGGAAGGAGCCAAACTGTATTCTGAAATGAATCACTTAGTAGAAAAAGGAGGGTTTTCGTTGCAAAAGTGGTCAAGCAATAGTGAGGAGCTGTTGAAAAGTTTAAAAGCTAAAGATAAAAATACTACAGAAGAAGGAAGGAAAATTAAAATAGATGAAGTTATGAAATTATTGGGACTTACCTGGGATCGAACAGCAGATGCGTTCCGCTACACAGTGACACTCCTACCGACGAAGAAACCTGTAACAAAAAGAATAATTATATCGGACGTATCACGTTTATTTGATCCACTTGGATGGGTGTCTCCAAGTGTCATAGTTGCAAAAATAATCATACAAAAGCTGTGGTTATCAGGTATAGGCTGGGATGATGAAGTTCCCGAAAAAATATTAAATGAGTGGCTTACTTACCGTGATGACTTGTGCCAGTTGTCGGAGTTGCAAATACCTCGCTGGATCAATACAAAACGTAATAATACACTCGTGGAATTACATGGATTTAGCGACGCATCCAAGATGGCTTACGCAGCCGTGATTTATCTTCGGTCCATTGACGATCAGGGTCACGTGTCTGTAAACTTGGTGGCATCGAGAACAAAAGTAGCACCAATAAAACAAATATCAATTCCACGTTTGGAACTCTGTGGAGCAGTTCTTCTGAGTAGGTTATTGGTTGAGGTAGCTCACACATTGAGTATTCCGAAGGAGAACATTCATGCCTGGTGTGACTCCACCGTCGTGCTGGCCTGGCTTAATAGTCACCCAAATCGATGGCAAACATTTGTGGCGAATAGGGTTTCTGAGATTTTAACCACTTTAGACACACAACAGTGGTCTCATGTACGGTCCGGCGTAAATCCGGCTGATTGTGCGTCAAGAGGACTGAACCCGTCTGATCTCAAGAAACAAACGACATGGTTTAATGGTCCTACCTTTCTATATTCAGAAAAAATAGAGTATAACAAACCTAAAGACATAGATACAGACTTAGAAGCAATAAAAAGGGTGCACTTCTCGGGCACAGAAACAAACTTATGGGATCGGTTTTCAAACCTAACGAAATTAATAAGAGTGGTAGCGTACTGCAGACGTATGTGGATAAAACGAAAGAAGGATCAAGGTGAAAAAACAGGGTTATCAGCGCAAGAATTAGCGGACGCGTTACGTGTTTGTATCCATCAGTGTCAAGCAGAAGGTTTTGGAGAAGAAATAGAAAAGATATCAAAGGATGGTTATTCAGCTAAGTTGAAAGGACCTTTAAAATCGTTAAACCCATTCATAGACGGAAACAAAATATTACGAGTAGGAGGTAGGTTACAGAAGTCGGAACTAAGTGAAAATAAGAAACACCCAATGTTGTTACCGAAGAAGTCAAGCTTAACCAATTTAATCGTGGCAGACGCTCATAACAAAACCTTGCACGGGGGGCCTCAACTCATGTTAGCGTATTTGAGGACTAAGTATTGGGTTTTGGGGGCCAAGGAACTGGTCAAATCACACGTTCGTAAGTGCGTTAAATGTGTTAATTTAATGGGGCAATTACCGGCTGCGAGGGTTACGCCTACAAGACCCTTTAAATGTACTGGGATTGATTATGCTGGTCCTATAAATATAAGGACTTCCAAAGGTCGGGGTCATCATGCTTACAAGGGCTACATTTGCTTGTTTATCTGTATGGCCACGAAAGCCGTACACATCGAGGCTGTAAGTGACATGACTACTCAAGGGTTCTTAGCAGCATTCAGGAGATTTGTCTCTCGCAGAGGCCATTGTTCGGATATTTGGTCAGACAATGGCACCAATTTCGTAGGAGCATCAAGGGAGTTAAAGCAGTTATTCTCGGCGGAGCAAGCTAGTATAACCAAGGAACTCGCTGACTGTCTAGCGTCACAGGGAACGAAGTGGCATTTTATCCCTCCATACTCGCCTAACTTTGGTGGTCTTTGGGAAGCCGGAATTAAATCGATAAAATTCCACCTTCGGCGAGTAGTTGGAGAGTCAACCCTTACTTACGAGGAGTTATCAACAGTCCTGACACAAATTGAGGCTTGCCTGAACTCGCGACCACTGTCGAGGATGGATGAGGATCTGGATGGCTTAGACGCATTGACGCCAAGTCATTTTCTGGTGGGTGAGCCATTAGTGGCAGTGCCGGAGTATAACTTCGAATCTAGCACTTTGAGTAGTCTACGCCGGTGGCAACTGACCCAACGGATGGCGCAACAGTTTTGGCGACGGTGGTCGCAGGAATACTTGGTAAGGTTTCTGAATCGCTATAAGTGGAGTAAACAAACTCCAGAACCATCAGTCGGTATGTTAGTTTTAGTTAAAGAGGACGACTTGCCGCCTTGTCGATGGCTGCTTGGTCGTGTGGTTGCTAAACACCCTGGCAGCGATGACATTACTAGAGTTGTATCTATACGTACAAAAAATGGTACAATAAAAAGGTCTATTTCAAAGATTTGCATCTTACCTGTAATGTCAACTTAGACAAACAGATGCGTTTATTTAGAATTATAAGGTTTAATGTAATTAATTTTAAGGATTTAACTCTATAGCAATAGCTAATGTTTCATGGTGGGCGGAATTCTAACGGGAAAAGTAATGGAAGGCCAAATTCGTTAATTTGTCCTTGGTGGGCGGAATGTTTGAGAAAATTGTTTACTTTTGTGCCGATAGATGGCGTTGTGCCTTTTGCGACGAATCCTGAATCGCGGTGTTAAGATGCGCAGTGGATTTACCTAGGTCAAAATTATTGTCAAGCGAAAATGATCTCAATACACGGTTGAAAGTATATTGTTGTTTCAATATCATTATCTTCACCCCTGCTAAAGTATAGAGTGCTGCAGAAGTGTCTTTCTGTGAATGTTTATGACGCCTAGTAAACGGGTTGTTCAGTGACATGGTAGAAAATGTATCCTATATACATTTAATTCAATATTGCCGCATCTGCCAAACTGTTTAAAAAAATTGAATTTAGAATACGGAAAATAAAATGTGCCAGCAACAACTGATGTTTAAATATTTTTAAATGGCCAGTTTGTTAAATTTATGGCAATATATTATCGAGCGTGAATATCATCGACCAGTCGCTTTTATATTATGGTAATCATGATTATTTATTTGACACTTGGATGGCATAATAAAAATGTATATTATACCCATTAGCTATATTCAATTATTGCGTTTATTGGAATCGGCCGGCAAAAAAAATAACCCAATCTGGGTACCTTAGATATTTTGTGGTTGAATAACTTCTCGGTGAATTGACTGACGTCTATGGTGTAATAATGAAAAGGTTTATTATATTATGTTCTATCCAAATAATAACTCTAGTTTTGCTGGCCGGCTGCTACTTTTGAAAATAGCCCAAACTGGGTGATCTCCTTATAACTTAAACTAGACAGATGAATTTAGTGTTAATTTTTGGAATTAAATGTTGCGTAGTAGGTAATGATAATTTTAGGCATAATGACTTTAATAGAGAAACACTGTCTCCCTTGGCATAGGTGAATATACCTAGTTTGGGAGCCAGGGGGGATATAATATGCAGATTATGTCCCACACATACCTAACGTCCTGGCCACAGCTTACAGCCTGTGCGAATCACGGCGCGTCTTGCGGCACGTCTTGCTTCGCGATTCACTGTGGTATGCCACAGCTGACTAGTAGCAACAGGGGTGGTCAGCTTTCTAAGCGGCCAATGCCTACAGTGGCACGATTTGCAAAAAAGGGATAGCGCTCTACGAAAGAATGTAATAGTTAGATTAAAAATTTACATGCCCGATTGAAAACTTACCTACCATTTTGGTAGATTATGTTATATTTTGATAAGTGAAATATTTAGATTATGGATGTTTACCTTTTTTTTTTTAATTACTTCGAATTTATTTTTGAAATTAAAATTTCTGCAGTAATATAGATTCTAATTATTATAATTATTGCAACCAGATAATGGTTGGACTTTTATTTTATGTGATGGTAACTTTTACAACTTAACCCGGCCGGGCCCGTTTGCCGTTGTCACTACGAGAAAAGTTTTTTCAAACTTTTTTCTCTGCTTTCAGCTGCTGTTTTTGTGTTTTTGCCGGTTTGTTTATCGTTTTATTGAATTGCGAGATAGAGACTCCTGTGCGAAATTGACGCTTTTTGTGTTGTGAATTCAATATTTGTGAGATAGAGACTCCTGTGCGAAATTGACGCTTTGTGTGTTGTGAATTCAATATTTGTGAGATAGAGACTCCTGTGCGAAATTGACGCTTTCCTGACTTATTCTTGTGCGATACTGACGCTTTTGTGTTATTTTTCCACCATGGTTGGAAAAGGGAATGTTAAGTGTGCAAAATGCGGCATTAACTCAAAGGAAAACTCTTCCTTGACTTTTCACAGGTTTCCTCTCCCGTCCACTCATGGGTCTATAAAGTAAGTCTATTTTGCGTTAATTTACACTTTAGTATCTGATACTATGCCTTAGTTAGTAGTTAATTCTCTTTATTTAGTAAATTATCACTAATTTCTGATTACCTAGCCCACTTTCGTAGCCCGCGAAATTCAAATTTTCCTACGTTTTTTGCAATTTGCAGGCCTGTGGTAGGTTGTATGAAGTTGAAAATATTGGTTGTGGCTTCATTACTATTTAAAGATATGTATGTTTGCTTAGGTACTTACATTTTCTATTAATACAAACATCCAAACAGATCCCTCTAAACAATATGGTCAGTGGGTCGTCGTGTACTAGTCATGTGTATCAATCATGCTTTGGGTGATAATCAGGTCAAAACCTATATTGTAGTTGCCTTGTGAATAAATAAATAAAAATAAAAAAAATTGCATGACTTTTCTAATACTTAATACAAAAAAATCTTTTTCAGGGCTCGAGTTTGGGCAAAATTTTGTTTTCCCAATGATGATTGGTCTTCAGATGAATCATTGGTGAAGCTATACAAGCAGCATAAGATGTTATGCGGCAATCATTTTGAAGATTCATCGTTTACTAGCAGTGCCAAAACAAGATTGAATAAGTTTGCCATTCCAACAAAAGCTCAAAATATTTTGGCCCAGTTACGAGATGAACAACCACCTATAGAAGCACAAAAAACTCAAGTAAGTATTTTTATTATTTAAGAACTATTTTAATACACGAGGTTGCGGCAGACCACGAAAGAGATGGTGGGATGAACTGGATGTCTTCCTTGAGAATTGGAAAGAAAGAGCACAGAATCGTGATTGTTACAAGGAATGGAGCGAGGCCTTTGCCCAGCAGTGGGACAATACAGGCTAGCTATAGTAATAATAATAATTTTAATACAAAGTTCCAGCTTTAGACTGATTGGAGTAGAGAACATACCAGTTTTGTTATCAATAAAATGCAAAATACTCTTTCTACTACTCTCAATATATAGAGACAGATTCTTAGCAGAAAGAAAGAAACTCCCTAGTCAATTGGATTCTCATAAAACATTTGTTGCTGGTTCATTCAACAAATTGCTAAGATATGCAAGAAAAATAAATATTTTATTGAAAGAAAGTTAATCAATATGCTTAAAATATTTCAGTATCAGGAGACTACTCAAAAGACGCAGACCAATGTAGAAGTTACGGCCAGTAGTACTTCACAGTGTTCAACATCCCTACAACACTTCAATGCAAATAACCCTCAGAGCCCAGATTTGGCCAAGGTAATTCAATAAGTTGTAATAATATTTTATGAGTGGAATAATTAGCCTGGCCCAAGTTGAACTTGCCATAATATAATAGCCTACATCTATCTGCAATCATGTACCTTCCAAAGTGAGAGAACTTTCAAATAAGTGCAGTGATTCTGGAGATAACCCTCCACATATACACAGACCAAAATTCACACTCTCTTGTTTGAATGTTAACCCTTCGTCTGTGAAGCCTGACCGAATCGGTCTGACGCCATTGTTTAACTATTGTGTCTACCTCGCAGCAGATGAAGGTTTTTAATAGATTATTATAATAATATGTACAGGCAGATTCTTTAATGTAAGAATCTCACAAAAAAATCTGCTGATTTCATTAGACTAATTTTATTGCAAGATAAGCAAAAACAAATAGACATGTCATACAAAAAAGGAAATTTTCATAAAATGTTTCAATAGTAACACCAATAATTGTAAAGATATGCAAGAAAAATAAACATTTCATAGAAGGAAAGTTAATCAATAAAATTAAAATATTTCAGTATCAGGAGTCTACACAGATGCAGATGGATGTGGAAGTTACGGCCAGTACATCTCAGTGTTCTACATCCATAGAACCCTCAAATGTATATAACCTTCAGGGTTCAGATTTGACCCAGGTACTTCAATTAATATATTAATATTTTCTTTGAATAGAACAAATTCATTATTGCTCGAGTCTAGATAAATATAATTTATGTTATTTTGCTGTTGACATAGATATATTTATTTGGTAATTGTTACATAATATTGCAAGTCATACTATATAATTATAATCAGTTTATCATAACATTATTCGATTCAGATGAAATTTTATGGAATTATGATAAAGCGATCTATGAATATGTTGAGTACCTGTAAAGTATGTCCTAACCCTTTGAATGCTCTGACATGGTTATTATATGTTTTACAGGAATCATCGAAAAGCAAAGGCATATTAAAAGACCTGAATGTCAAAAAAATGACCGAACTAACACCCAGAAAACAAAAACTGTACAGAAGATGCAGAAAAAATTTAACTGAAATCTTGAGACTGCGAAGAAAATTTAGAAAAGTTAAGAAGTGCAACAGGGATGTTTTAGGTTCTTTGCACGATGATGATGCGGTGAACAACATAATGAAACGAAAACTAAGCAGTTCATTTTATTTGTTGCTACAAAGCCAGTTATAAAATGTGTCGAGAAAGTTAACTGGGCGGAGATGGACACTAGACGATAAAGTTTTAGCCTTAAGCATGTATAAAAAGTCTAGTTCATGCTATAGGCTATTAAGTCGGCTATTTTGTTTGCCTAGTGTGAGTTCACTAAAGGCATTACTGAACAAAATACCCATGATGTGCGGAATAAATAATCAAGTGATTGAAACAATTAAAGAAATCACAAAACAGAGGTCAGTCAGTGACAATTTGTGTGTTGTGGCTTATGACGAAATGTCAATAAGAAAAAACCTGAGCTATAACACAAAACTAGACCAATTAGATGGCTACCAGGATCATGCTGCCCAGGGCCGAACGCAAGAAATTGCAAGCCATGCCCTAACTTTTATGGCTATAGGAGTTAGAAAAGCCTGGAAACAGCCGATAGCCTTTTATTTTTCGGGAGACTGCGTCACAGCTGACAGATTAGCTGTACTTATTAAGGAGGTGGGCCTTCTGTTTGTGTGATAATATTAAATTATCTTAGCCTCAAACTATATAAATTAATTGATTAAAATAAATATGAATTTTCAGGTTTTGAGTACTTGTTTTGGTGCTGGATTGGAAGTCATTGGCGTCGTATGTGATTTGGATGGCGTTAATTTACGGGCAATAAATTTATTAGGCTCATCGAAAGATCACCCATTCTTCGACCATGAGGGACATGAAATTGTCACCATCTTAGACCCGCCCCACCTGCTTAAATGTTTTAGAAACAATTTTTTAAAACATAATGTACAATTTGTACAAGATGTACAAATAGAAGGTCAACGAAGAATAGGTTGGTGCCTATTGCTTATTATTCGTGTTGTAGATTTAGCAGCTTGTATTTTTAACAGTTTTATATAATTAACAATAAGGGCCTATTCAAACCTAAGCGGTATTCGCTACCGTCAGCGGGAGAGAAAACAGAGTGGGTATGCTGTATTGTTACTATAACTACTCCGCGGCTAGAGCGGAACTTGATACTAAATACTTGATCCAAACCTGCGCGGCATGTACCTCTACCTACAGCGGCAGCGAATACTGCTTAGGTTTGAATAGGCCTTTACATCATTCCTATGTTAAGAGCGTTCAGCCCGCGCGGGCTGGCAACGTCGCATTTCTAGTGGTTGTTCGTGATTAATTTATTAAATTTAAATGAAAGTACTATTTTTCTCAGCCCGCACTGGATCTTTGGTGTTTATAAGTTTAAACACCAACAATCAAACAATTGAAACATCAACAATCTAGAGCAGGGCTGTTGTTTTTTGGGCATTACATTGAATCCACCTTAATATTTCTATCTTAGAATGTATTGATATATTAAAGAATAAAAACAAATATCCAACTTTATTATTATATTCATTGTGTGTCAAATAACCAGAATATTAATTGATTTTATAATCTATTGCAGGAGTAGCTAAATGGAGCCACATTCAAGAATTCTTTGATAAAGATAACAAGAACCCCAACTTCGTTTTTGCTCCAGCATTGACCCAGCAACACCTTCAGCCGAATGGCAAACAAAAGATGAAAGTTCGGCTAGCTGCTCAAGTTTTGAGTCATTCCGTTGCTGCAGGATTATTGGCCAAAGTAGCCCTAAGTAAGTTTCAGCATAATATATTTGTATGTACTTTCAATCTTTCTAGCTTTTTTTCCCGTCTGTGGCAATGCACATAAGGAGGGTCATGTTTTTTTCTTGACCATGTGAATATGATTCTTTGACAAAAGACGATAAAATCATTCAGATCAAATTAAATACTGATAATTGCATGATTGAAGAAAACAATACCACAGGACACAATAACATCAAGTTAAACCTAAGAGAGGGTGCATCACTGGATGCGTACCCGGCAAGTGCAACTGCGAGAATATAGTAAGTACAGCTGATTGTCCTCAAACTGGGACAGATTGCAGTAGAAAAGAGGTTTAAAAAAAAATCGTTATGTTTTGTTGTTGAAAATTACTGCAATGTAAAATGCCACTACAATAATACTCATACCCATTTCAATGAGTCAGTGTCATGTCATGTTAGTTGCAGAAATTCCTTTTAACAAATGTTTTTTTGTTTGGTTTCAGACGAATTACCACAAGATGCCGTGGGGACTGCGACCCTTATCGCAAATATTGATAAATTATTTGACGCCATGAATGGTGACACGCCTGATAGAAAAAGAGGCAAAGAATACCTTACCAACATGTCTTCAACCAGCCCTCATTTACATTTTTTTAATAAAATGAGAGAATTTTTCACACAAATGAAGTTTGTAGGGGCGAGAAGCAAGCCCCCATCACAAGATGGCTGGTTGAGGACGATGAATGCAATCGAGCGTATATTTAAAAATTTAAAAAAATATAATATTAACACATTATGTGTCCGAAGGCTAAATCAAGATCCTCTCGAAAACTGTTTCGGGTGCATTCGGAGCAACTGTGGTTGTAATCCAAACCCCACTTCAGTCCAATTTATTGCAGCATTGAAAACTAGCATAATAACCAATTTAATTAATAACAATAAAAACAGAAACTGCCTGGATGATGATAACGACATTCTGAATAATTTCAAAGTGTTTCTGCAAAAAGGTGAGCAACCAATAAATGATGAAAACTCTTCCACACCTTTTCCAGCGGAAATTTCTATTGAAGGTGTAGAAGAGTTAGATATACCTCAGTGTTCTGGAGAAATGCAAGCATGTGCATATGTGTGCGGCTTTATAGCAAAAAAGATGTCGATGAATTGCGCGCAGTGTAAAAAAATTATGCTTGCTGATCCGAACACTGAGGTATGTCATTTATTTACATCCTTTAAGGAGTACAATGACGTAAAATCAAGTTTAAAATACATCCAGCCCAGTTTCTGTGAAATGGTTGAAAATGCTGCAATTATAATAAACAATTACCTAAAAGAAAATTCGCACAAGAAAAAATTAAAATATTCATTATTAAAAACGTGCGAAAATTTAAATAAAGATTGGCTGAAGGGGTGTGACGATCATTATGAGATGAATTTAAAAATAATTGTTGATAGTACAGTTGAGATATGCCTGAAGCGGTTTTGCACGATTAAAAATCGAGGGTTTGTTGAGGAAGCCTCAAAAAAATCTTTATTAAGAAAAATAAAAATACTCAAACATGTTTAAAAAAATTGTATTATTTAACATCACTTAGAAATTCCGAGCATTATTTTTATTATATTTGCTAAACAGGAAACGAACGAGGAGCTTGTGGCTAAACAAAAACAGCTTGCCTTGGTTTGTATGTGGATATGGGTGACCCTACATATAAGGAGTTTCTAAGCTGTTCGTCCCGGCTGTCATTTGTACATGTATGACAGTTCTTACAGGTAGTCAGTGGCCCAAGAAGTTTGACTACCAGTCTTGCCAAGTAGCATCGTATTACTCAGTAGTAACTGGATTGTGGAGGTCAGATAGGCAGTTGCTCCATGTAAAATACTGGTATTCAGCTGCATCCGGTTGGATTGGAAGCCGACCCCAACATAGTTGGGAAAAGGCTAGGCAGATGATGATGAAACAGGAAAGGAACATTCTATGACTTAGTCGATGCCGGAATTTCAATAGGCGTGAGTGACAAATTAAATGTACCATTTAGTTAATTGTCACTCACGCCTATTGAAACTCCGGTATCGACTAAATAAAAAAAGGAAATTGAAAACACTTCAAATCTCCCGCGCTATCGAAAGTTACTGATGGCACGAACGGCAGCGCTAGTGTGCTTCTATGTAAGCATTTCTAAAGTATGAAGTTGACGTTCTTCCCTTTAGGGTATATATGTTCTGTGAGTAGCAACCGCGGCGGCGTCAGTGGTGAACGTATTTAGAACATTATTATCACGTACATCGAAATCGGTTTAGGCGTTGAGAAGTTATGATGGAATAAAGAAACTCACGAACATGCATACATACATGGTATTGCATAGTAGGTAATGATAATTTTAGGCACAATGTTTTTTTTTATTTAACAACAGAAAGAACCTAATTGGTCTACTTACATATAATTTAAATATAGCTGCTCTTTAAACCTCTAAATAAAAGAGAACCAAAAGCTATCTCCATTTTGCAACATAAATTTAACAAGTGTCGAAAGGCAATTTATAACTGATAACAACACATGAGTCTTTCTACATAAGATCTACATACTATTCTAATCAATTTTTAAACTTAAATAGAATATTCTACTTATTCTCTTAATAAAGCATTCGTTTCAACTACACAATTTGCCTTTTTAACACCTTTGATCTCATCCTCTATTTCCTGCAACGTCTTATCTTTAGTCTCTGGTACCACAGAGTATAACAGACCCATAGACACAGCCAAGCAAACTCCGTACACAGCATAAGTACCTCCTACACCAGTACTTTCTATCAACATTGGTGTGACCTTCAAAGTTAGAGTATACAAAAACGTAAACACTACCCCAGAAATACATGAGCCAATACCTTTATACTCTACAGGAAATATTTCCCCAATGAGAGCGAACGAAACTGGTATGAGACCAAAATTAACAACAAAACTTTGTAAAAGTATTACCGAAGGAGTCAGCCACACATTAATTGAAATATTGTATGATTTGAGTAACAGTATTAAACTAATTAACAGCATTAAAACAACGGTTAGAATACCAGATGAGAATAAAAATGTGCGTCTTTTGTAACGGTCTATAACGAAACAAGAGGACGTAAGAGCAATTATGGTTAAAGAATCGACTCCTATAGAACAATATATTGCTATAGATTTATCTCCAATCAATTCTACCATGATTTGAATAATGTAAGCTACGAAATAATACCTACCACACAGATCTAAAACTAGCGTAAGAATGGAGACGACCGCCAACGGTTTCAAGAAATCCTTTTTCAATAAGCACTTAAAAGTTTTTTCCGGTTTACGGTTCTTAATCCTCTCCGTGTGCGTTGATATCAAATGATGAAGCTCATTCAACTTTGATCGACCATTCAGCCAAATGTATGACGCTCTACAGTCTTCGAATCGGCCTTTCATTGCGAGGTATGATGGGCTTTCTGGCCAAAAGAATGTCAAAATGATGGCTACTGTTGGCAGCATGATTGCGAATGTTGATATTTGTCTCCAATCCCAGAACAAGGACATGGAATGACAGGTTAGCGTGCCGACAGCTATAAACACTTTCTTGGTGGTCATGAAGAACCCTCTCCTTCTAGCTTCAACATATTCACAGATGACCATAGCGTGGATGTAGATGCCACCAATAGCAAGGCCTTGGATGATTCTCGCGGCGAATAGTACTGGAATGCTATTGGCCAGCGGGAAGATCACCCAACCAATGAGGGTTAAGATATTGCAGCTGATATGGACGACTTTTCTTCCTGCCATTTGGAGAATCGGTGACAAGATGAAGAAGCCGAACATGCCTGCGAGTCCATTGCTGGCAGCTGGAAAATAAAAAAGAGAAATTGATAAAATATAATTGAGATTTTTTGAAAAAGATTACAATAAACAAGTTACTGCATAGTTAGCACACCAGTGATAGCAAAGTCATAATCTGTTTGTTTAATGGCTACCATGAATTGAATTATTACTCGTATATGATTCCGCAATATACCCCTTCTATCGATATATACACCTTTGTAAATACTCCTAATCCATCACCGCACGAAAGGCAGCCATCTTGTTTTTTATTCTGCTGACCTAGGGTACCTATGTTCAATAAAATGTTAATATAAGTACAATGCCGCAGGTACCCCGTTCTTTGCTTGAACATGTAGATAAGGCACTACGAGTGGGAAAGAGATGGCAGTAAAGTCTTATGTCCCAAATCCATGCGTCCATGCGGCAAAATCGCGAGCAGAAGTTGGTGATTTAATAACGCTTACCTATCCAAGATGCTTGGTTAGGAGTGGCTCGAATGTCGGTGCTGTTGGCAGAAACCAGAGCAGGGGTGAGCACCGATGGAAATGAGAGCATGATGCCCACACTCACTGAGTAAAACAAACCAGTCGCTAGGATGAAGAACTGAAAGAAATAATAATAATAATCATGTAATACGTTTTTGAGCAGCTGCATCGTAGGATTTTTTTTATTAGCAGTAAGGCCCCGTTCCCACTATGTCGTGACGATTAATTCATCGTTGGTTTTTAGTTGACAAAACTCGTGAGCGACAGTAATCGTGTCGTTCTATATGTGAACGCCTCCATTTAAAGACACAAGCCACGACACTTAAAACTACACGATTATCTGTTGTTACTGCATAGTTGGGAACAGGGCCTAAAAGATTTTCAATGTTTTTGGCATTCTGAATTAGACCAGGGCCTAAAGTCTGCTATTACAATAGTGTCAGAATAGTCGATAATTGATTTCATAATGGTCCAGTTCTGTCAAGTTTTGACAAGTTTGGTAATCTACTAATATAATGGCGCCATCATGACTTTCCGATTGCCAAACACTGACACTACATTGAAATAAATGTCATAGAATGGTAATCTCGTACATATTGACAAATGTGTAATAATATATTATTAATGAAATTTGGCATGAATGAAAAACCATTTGTACTAAGGGTTTTATAACAATGGCAATACGACCAAGTCAATAAAAAACAATTTTATTATGAGACCATTGACCGACCAAGAATTGACCATTGTGAATTTGGCAGAATACGAACTTTAAGCAAAATGACAATGGGATGGGAATGGAATCGTGTTGGAGTGACGAATTTATTAAAATAGCAGAATTAGGTCCCAGTGCAGATACCTTCGAAAATGGAAAAAAAAAACGAAAAAAATCATAGTAGGATTAAATCCATTGAAAAAAATGAGAATAATTACAACAAAAATGAAAAGAAAAATAATTTACGGGCGATCTGAGGTCGGGAAGTGATTGGGGCTTAAAATGGCTGAGTTATAGGTAATAAAAAGATCTGCAACTTTTGTATAACACTTCTTTCACATACCAGCGAGTGCAGTGCGATGCGTTATCCAATACGGACGTGTTGTCATTGTTGTACGCTCGGTGTACGGCATTAGCTGCTGCATGTTATTTCGCAATGAGTCTACATTAACTACGAACGCAAACGAACTGTTAGCATTCATACAGAATGCCATCGATACTATGGACGAGGTGAGCATCATGCAGATCTGCAAGTCAAGCTTCAAAGAAGACGACATCAGCACAGGCAAGAAGCTAATCTTCCAGTCGATTGGGAAGATTGATCAAATGCCATCTCGGAGGAGAGATGGTACTGAGAAAAGCGTCCAAGACATCATCACCTTTAAAGGTGACCGACCCTGACGACGTGCCAACTTTCGTAGCGAAGGAGCTACATAAGTTACCACCCGTCACTTTCGATCACGTTGACGTCACCAGGCTGTTAAAGGACATTACATCGATGAAGTCAAGCCTGGCCGAGGTGCAGTGTAAGTTAGAGAAGTCTGAAAATACCATTCATGAACTACGAGCCAAGATAGTGTTGCTACGCAGTCGGAAAGTGGGACGCATGACGATGCCAACAGAAACTCTCGTCGTGGTGCGAAAAAAGCTTAGGACAGCAGTTTTGCGTCGGCACAATTGGATTTGTCGTCGACTGCAAACAGTGAGGGCGATGCACCGTGCCCCGCCCTGCTGCTCCGGCAGAGAATACGATAAGCGTAGCTACTTTGACCTCCAAACCACCTTACGCCGCAATTGCTGCCTCAAAGAATTCAGCTCCAACACAACCTAAGCAGCAGAAAGGTGGAAAGCAGAACCATGGCTGCGAAATCCTTCCAAGGATTCCGGTACAGCGATGTCCAGCAAAACAGGAGTATGATAAGGACGATTTCACCTTAGTTCAGAAGAAGAAAAAGCCTACTTGTCACAATCAATGATGTACTGGATTGTCAGGACCAAATATGCTGCTGCGTCGATACCAACGACGTTGCTTTGTTGCAATATATGCAACAAAGCAAGTGTAATTAGTGTAGTGTGATAAGTGTAGTGTAATAAGTGTAGTGTAATTTTGTGTACCTTATCTATGGGCTTTAAGATGCCTGACAATAAAATGTTTGATTTTATTGTGTGAAATGCACTTGGCCTCTTTTCTTTTACACCATCAGAAAGTAGAGACTTTTTTAAAAAAGCAGATATTATGACGTGAAAATTTTCGATTGAAAATTAGGGTGCATTTTTAATATTACATCAATAAGAGGTATTAAAAATACAAAACATAAAAAGGTAAGTTTTCACCAAATTTCGTAAAAAAAATACACTTAAAGTACTTACGGGATTATATCCGTGATTTTCCTGTTTTGGGAGCTCACAGAAACAAAGGAAAATCACGTAGTGAAAACCCGTGAAAGTCTAAAGCAGTGCACAAAAAAATTGTTTAGTAGAAGATAAAAATAAAAAAAACAAAAAACTTGGCTATTTGATTTTGAGGTTATGTCAAAATTTGTAGATCTTTTTACTACCTACAACTTCGCCATTTCATTATTTTCCATAGGACTTGTTGTTTTGCCGTCAATCGAGATAAATATTTTTTTTTCCCTTAAGCCTGCCCTCCCACTTCCCAACCTCAGATCACCCGTATTATGGAAAAATATTTCATTTAGGTAGATTTCCTTTTTTTGAAAAAAAAAAATCTACCTATTGGTCTCTCACCTACGGGGATATACATGAATACGTATGTATATGGGTGACAAGCAAAATTTAGCCACACTCTACAGGTCGCAATTATGAACCGATTGCTTTCAAACTTGGCCAAAAAATCGAAACGGTCAAAACTTAGGCTAAGTTCGTGAATGGGCGGAATTCACCCATGGGGGGCTGCGGGGGGGCGGTTTTTCTAAAATCAGTTTTTTGGCCATAACTTTTTTCCTATGGAAAATTTTTGAACCGTTTCTCATTTTTATCATTCTGAGTACGAATACAGACATCTTTAAATTAAAACTTTTTTGATGCAACCCCTAAATTGGGGAGGGGGTTGAAAACTCCAATTTTTTTGCGAAAAAAAATCATATCTCCGAAACAGTAAACATTTTGAACGTCGCAAATATTTTTTTTTGAAAGCAAATTGTTTACTTTACAATTGTTACCTTCAAAGTTTAGCGATAAAACTTATAGTTTTCGAAATAAAAAATTATAACTAAACATTTGAGGGCGTTTCCATGCTAAACTCTTATGAGAGAATTTAAAAAGGGTAAACTTTCCATTACAGGACAACGATTTTGAAATCATATTTTTTTTTTGTAGATTGTACACATAACTAACAACTCTTTATACAAATTTTCAATAGTCGGACGCTCCAGCACCTTCTTCGAAATCTACCTCCTCCTGCGGCTTGCCGGAGGGATTTTTTTTTTACTTTTCTGTTTTTGGTTACATCCGGAGCTGTTATTTACTAAACGGACCTTGTAGAAACTAGGGACATAGACAAATCCTGCCCCAACTGAACAAATATAACAAAAAGGTAAGAATTTTGGAAAATGATTTACGTGTGATACTAGATTTTGAATAGAACTCAAAATAAAAAGTATTTTAACTTTTGATTTCACTCGAAAAGTCGAATTTACCCCTCAACTTTGCCATACAATAATAACAAAGAAAGGAACAGGGAAAAATAAACTCATACCGAGCCTAAAATGTAAAATATTCGTAACTTACCACAACTTAAAACGTAATTAATCGTTGAGTTTCCAAAGAGCATAATTGAGTACATAATTATACTGTTAGTCTTTGTTAGGGGTTTCTGATCAGTTTTTTAAATAAAACCAAATGAAGTTTAAATATGGGTAAAGATTTTATTACGCTGGCAACCTTATATTGACATAAATGTTTGTTGTCATAATTTGAATGTGTTTTGTTTTGTGCCAGACTTAAATCTCAATGGGTATAGCAATGAGATTACATACCTGCTTTTTCCCCTGGTGATCATATTGTTAGGAACGAATAGATTGTCTCATTTTGAAGGATATTTGTCTTCCAGTCTGTGGTAAGTGTTTATTGACCAATATACTGTGTTTATTAAATGCCTGGGACAGATATTTATACATAATATACACTAGAATATAGCTAAAAGTACTTTGGACGTAGTGACAAAAACAACTTTAAAACCATGCAACTTTTTTCCGAAACTGCTGAGCAATACGCACCTTTTTTATTTTTGTTACAGATTTTTTTTTGCTATTAAACGACATTTACTTTATATCTGTTCATTTGGTCCTTTCTGCGCATTCAAGCGTGTTTGCAATACTTATTGCTGGAATCAAATACAGCTCACAATTACTTGGGACTTATCAATTCAAGTTGGTTTACTGCATTGCTCAACTTAGCGCACACGAATCCTGCGCATTACGTATCGCCTCTCCGTGCGGGGCCAGGGATAAACGACTAAAGCATACAGCTCTCGAGTGCAGCCCGCCTTAATGATTTATTTATCCGTGGTGCTAGATAGCTGGGTTTATCCCAGTTGTAAACGCCCTTTGTGCCTATTGATCGTTTTTTGTTTGTTTTATGGATAATACTCGTATGTGTGTGGAAATTAAGTTTCTCTTCCGCTATTCTTTTCTGATTAATTTCGTTGCAGAAACCAAGACAATTAAATTGTTAATTGTGTCTCGGGGACTTCGTGGAGCTTGTTTGGTGGTCACCACTTTTGATACTGGCTCTCAGGAATTGCATTTGTTTAGAGTGGCGGGATTCGTCAATTCCCTATGAATAAGGAAGAATGCAAAACAAAATTATGTAGGTAATTATGTAGGTTCTATGTTAATGAAAATATGATTTCAAGATAATGTAGTTACAGAATTCTTATCTTCAAAATCATCAATACAACCTTCCAAGATCATAAAGGCTTAGGAATTACTTTGACTTTAAAAAGCAGTTCCTAGTCCTTTACGACCGTTATGTAGACCCTAGACCTTAATGATATCAATATGATATATAGCTTATGTTACTCGCTACTCGGTAAAGATGTAGGTTTCTAATGGTGAAAGAACTTTTAGAATCGGTTGAGCAGTTTTTGAGTTAAATCGTAAGATACACACAAACAAAAAAGAAATCTTTTCTTCTTAAAACATTAGTTTAAACATTACAAGATACGCGCAAAAAAACACAATCCTTGGCAATTGGATAGAAATAGCTGAGATATTTTTAGGTAATGTGATTTATAATGTGGATAACCCACCGTCATCGAAGCAAACTCAAGAATCGCTGGCTTACCGATTTGGAGTCGTTCCTGACCGATTTGCCCAAAAAGACAAAACACCGGGAGACTTGGAAAGAACTGATAAGCCCATAACCCAACAGACGGAGAGAACAGGCTAAAAGAAATATGGTAAATCTGGTTTTCTGAATGCATGAACGAAAAAAAAAACCCGTCGCACTAACCTGTCTCCAAAAGTATAGATCGCCACACATTTTAAGTAAATGAAGTAAAATACACCTTCAAATAAATATTTACTGAGAACTTTTAAAGATTCAAAAAAATGCAATTTACTAAACCACAACACAATCCAAACAATTTACTATCGGACACGAGGTTATTTATATTCTCAATTATTAACACTTTTTAATTTTACTTATTTTTCCTTGATAACTTGAAATTAATATATTTTTTATTTATGTAATTAAAATGTTAAAGGTCACCGCGTGTAGCTTAAGCGAGTTTACATTTGAGACTGGCATATTATACGATTGTTCTAGTTTGTATGCTTAAGAGCAGTGGTATTTAACGCCATTTATTCATGGGTCGGTTTTATGTTTTATAATCGATACAAAACAAGGTGCTCGTGGCTAAGTAATAACAGCCGCTCGGGTTGATCTTTACGTTAAGCCGTGCTCGCCTAGGTTAGTCTGTGGATGGGACCCATTACATAGGTAGCGGGTCTCCGTACCTCGGAAAGCACATTAAGCCGTTTTTCCGGGCTGTCATTTCTAGATCTCTGACCGTCGTTACAGGTGGTCAGTGGCCCAAAAATCCGACAACCAGTCTTACCAAGGAGTGTCGTGTTACTTAGACCTAACTAAATCGTAAAGGTCAGAAAGGGCAGTCGCTCCATGTAAAATACTGGTCTTCAGCTGCAACCGGTTAGGCTGGAAGCTGACTCTAACATAGTTTTGAAAAGGCTTGGCGGGTAATGATGATAAACCGATATAAATGTAACTAGGTATGTGGTACAAGGTATTTTTAGTGCTTGAATTTTATCGACTGGGGGGAGAGGAGGCACTAATTGGAAATAAAATGGCAGTGTTATCTCCAATTTTGTTCCAGTTGTCAAATTATTCTAATTAACCTTGAACCTATTGTTTCAGCGATAAAGTTGAAAATCTAATAAAGAAAGGAGATGGAAAACAGTGGGCCGAAATCGACGGTAGCAAAGAACAAAAAGACAATTGCATTTTTTGCGAAATTCACTTTTTTCCTTGCTTTTTGCCGCCCGTGACAAAATGGTCGTGTGACTGATATCTTTGCTTATGACACGCGTCGAATTGTACGACGCACATGTGCGTATGTACTTTGTTTGTAAAAATTGTCTTTAAATACGCGACAAAATACGATTAAAAAATATTTTTTTATGAAAAAAAAATATATCCCCGGATAGAATTAAAAAATAAATTACAAATTTTTATCAATCAAGATTTCACTACGGCGCGGCATTTCCACACTAAAGCATTCGCCTGACATGTATCTAAGATTCAATTTTGTGGGGAAACAAGTGGTTTCACTATTTGTATCTTTACCGGTTGTTGTTGGTTTTGTAATGCTCAGTTTTCCCCACTCACTGACATAATGCTCGCATCTGGTTACATTATTAGTGTGTATAAAGGGTGTAAAACACCTCTTAACGAAGCCGAAAGGCACTTGTTCTCCCCATCATTGCGATCATTTTTTTTGTTCTACACCATACCTGGGATCCTTCTAGTTACGGAGATATGGGGGGTCAAAGTTACAACTTTTTGACAAGCTTTTTTTTAAATACAGGTTTTTTTTGTAAGATTTTGACTTTTAACACCTTCACGACCCCCGTAATATTCAATCCATCCATCAGCACAATACTTTAAGTGCGTTACATTGAGTTCTACCACAAAACGTGATTTATAACCTCAAAAAAAAAGTTGTTTCCCAGCAATAATTTTTGCGTACAGTTACTTAGTTTGATGTACAGAATGCTTGGTTGACGGCTTTGTGATGAGGTGGTTTACACAATGTATGTCACCGTAAAATTGCAAATCCCGTTAGAATGTAATCTATCTAGCGAGATTATAAACTCTCGAAAGATTGTCAAACATACATACTGCTTACAATATAACGCATTATTTTTCCGTAGATAACAACCTATCGAAGTGAAAAAAAAAATGTTTTATTGGCGACGCAAAGATTATGCGCGCGCCTCTAGCGGCGAAACTTAGAACTTGTCTAAGAACGACACTTTGCGTTGAAAGATTTGAAAGTTGAGATAAGTTTAAACTTATTATGATGGATCACGATTATTTAAAGAAATCGGTTGCTAATAAAAGCAGAATCACAAAATATTGTTGTGTTCCTCAATGGTGCACTTACGGGGAATCGGGAATAAGTTTCCATTTGTTCCCGAAAGAAAAAAATATGAGGAAAAAATGGGAGACTGCTCTAAGAATAGGCAAGCCGATTTCTTCAGCAATGAGAGTTTGTTCACATCATTTTGAACCTCCAAACTTTTTTTCCAAACAGGAAGTGTAATTATGTTTTATTTATTTTCTTCTACTTATATCATATTCACATGTAGGTACATAATATTTTTAAGTCATTTATTTAAGTTAGGCTAAGACAAACTTTTCGTCAGATAACGAGATTATGTTTAATGTTCCAGATTCTAAAAGACAGAAGCTGTTTCCCAATGTGGTACCGTCTCCCAATATTCCGAAAAGAAGAATAGAATAGAATAGAATACTCTTTATTATGTACATATTATTTAATACAAAAATTTTAAACATTTTACAAGGGGTGACACAATGGGCGGTCTTATCGCTAAAAGCGATCTTTTAAAGACAACCTTTGAATGGATTTAAATGGGAAAGGAGAGACAATACTGCAGGTAGCCTGTGGTGTACCACCAAAGAAGCTCTGATATAGAAATACCAGTAGCCAAAAGAATTAAATCACTTGCTAGAGACAAAAGGGATTGCTATTGACAACATAATTATTGTCTCGTCCAGCAATTAACCACACAAATCTGATTTATTTCAATAAATAAAATGTTTTTGACTATTTTAAGTATCGAAAACTGTCAAAGTGTCGTTCTTAGACAGGTTCACAATTTTGCCACCAGAGGTGCTAGTTAGAATCTTTGCATCGCCACCCTATAAAAGTGGGAAGTGATTTTTTTTAATTTCAACCCTAACGTGTGATATATTGTTGGAAAGGTATTTAAAAATTAATAGGGGTTTACTACAATCATTTTTTGATAATGTCAATAATTTCGGAAATAATCGCTCCAAAAGTAAAAAACAATGTGTCCACCCCCCTCTAACTTTTGAACCATAAGTTTAGAAAATATGAAAAAATCTGAAAAGTAGAACTTTATAAGGACTTTCTAGGAAACTCATTTTGAACTTGGATGGAAACAAGTTTTTGTACAAAAAAGACAAAAAGTTGTACAAAATAACTTCTGGACTAAGTTTGTAGTATAATCGTATATGCAAGCATTTTTTTAAACTTCGTGTACAT
Organism: Xestia ashworthii; assembly: GCA_950022955.1. Classification (NCBI taxonomy): domain Eukaryota; kingdom Metazoa; phylum Arthropoda; class Insecta; order Lepidoptera; family Noctuidae; genus Xestia; species Xestia ashworthii. The sequence continues at coordinate 4,641,521 of OX465573.1, forward strand.
ATTTTTTTTAAAGATTGTTACTTAAAAAAATGTGTTTTGGTTTAACAGGCGAAAATAGTTAAAGTACGGCTGTTTTAAACTACTCTTGATGTTCATTCGAAAACGAGGACATTTCTCAGTATTTGGTTCCTAAATGTTTTAATCGTTTGCCTGCTTAATATTCATTGGCCGTTTTTAGGTCAGATAAGTACTGTTTTAGACATAAAGACATTATTTTAATTGAAATTGAAAACATAAAATAGTTTTCATAATGTTAATTAGATTATTTATAGACATGAACTAGAACAATAATTTAAATATTTTACAATATTAATGACTGCTTCGATAGTGGTCGGAATCACGACTACTGAGCTAGAGGTCATGGAGTTCGAATCTCAGGCTGGTCAAATTGTTATTGGTTTTTTGTCATCAGGAGTTTCAGTAGCGGGTCATCATATTATCCATTTACGTATAATATAATTTAGAATAGGGTCCCGACGAAGCTACGATGTTTGGATAAAAAAAAATCTACTTACATAAGGGACAATATTTCGATATATTTTTTTTCTTTTTTTAAGGCACAGATTCAATGGAAGTAGGCTGCAAGAGCGATCCTAACGAAACCGGAATATTTAAAATTTAGTTTCGAATAAATTCGGGTATTCTGTAATTTGTGCACCCACAGATCGGTAGATGTCACATAGTCTTCGATTATTTGGGTTCTAGTACATGCCTCACGATGTTTTCCTTCACATGTAATGCTTCATTACTTTGTGTCAATTATTTTCATCACAACCGCTTTCTGAACGGTGCCTGGGACCGAACCCTAGTCCGGCAATACGCGGTTACCACTGGCCCCCTCTGCTCTGTCTATGTTTGCAGAACGGTTGGTATTCAAGTGCATTCCTTAAAATGGGAATTTCTATAGCAAAGCATTTATTTTGACCCCATTTTGATTTTGCTGAAAGTGAAACAGAGGGTTTCAGAGTTTGATACATACAAGGTGTAAACCACCTCATCACAAAGCCGTTAACCAAGCATTCTGTACATCAAACTAAGTTACTTAACGCAAAAAATATTGCTGGGAAATACTTATTTTTTTGTGGTTATAAATCATGTTGTGTGGTAGAACTCAATGTTATGCACTTAAATCATTGTGCTGATGGATGGACTGAATAGTACGGGGGTCGTGAAGGAGTTAAAAGTTAAAAAAAACTAGTATTTAAAAAAAAAACTTGTCAAAAAATTGTAACTTTGACCCCCCATATCTCCGTAACTAGAAGGTTCCCAGGTATGGTGTAGAACACAAAAATGATCGCAATGATGGGGAGAACAAGTGCCTTTCGGCTTCGTGAAGAGGTGTTTTACACCCTTTATTAAATATAGAAGAGGGGGATTGCTTTTATTTTTTTGGCGGAATGTTAACTTGGAATACAATTTGTGTTGTATTGAGGTACTTTTGTTTATACCTACATATAAAAATCATCATCTGCCTAAAACAAAAAAAAAACAAATCTATAATATGAACGAATTTGAATCATGGTCAAAGTACACAGTCTTATCCAAGTTTTTTAATAAATGAATTGATTCACACCGACTGGATATCGGGTTATTTTAGGGTTCCGTACTAAAACTAAAACCAAAAACAGTAAAACCAATACTAACTGCATCTTCAATCTTTTTATAATAGGCTTATAAATCTGGAACCAGAAGTGCCATCAAATTTAAAAGAATTATTAAACTAATAATCCACATTCGCCTAGATTTCTTCTGAAAGATTTGAAAAACATTGTCATATAAAATGCAGTAGGGGGTCTAATGTATAAAGTGATGAATTAAATGGATCTCTCATTTCATTGAACAGCTGCAAAAACTCATGAATACTCGTATATTGTTTGTTATTTACTAATATGACTATATTACTCACATATACAAATAAGGGGAGATTTCATAATAAACAAGTCCCTTAAAACAACATAGAAACCTTTAGTGGTTTAACAGATCGATTGGCAACGCTAAACATAAACCTCCAAGGGTGAGTAATATCCACATTATACAAGTATACGCACCGACTGACATCGCAAGCGAAGAAGAAAGAGAGGAATTTTACAAGACCATCGACAAAGCAATGGACACAACGTATAAAACCATCATATTTAGGCGACCTTAACGCAAAGGTTGGTGCTCCCAAGGAAGGTGAATATTTAACAGTGGACTACGCACTTAAACATAATCTAACCATCATCAAAACGTGCTTCAAGAAAAACAAAAACGAGATCGTCATGAAACTATCCGTCAGATCACCAGCTGATTAGAGCATGAGTAAAAATGGACAAACAAAAGTTAAGCTGAGCAAAACATAACATTACCATACCCATATTTTTAATATGTGTTTAGACGAAGGAACATTTCCCACTGTCTTAAAGAAGTCAGTTGTCCACCCGATCCATAAATCCGTATCACCAACTATAGGCCCATCTCCATTCTCCCGGCGGTCTCCAAGCTCTTGGAACGTATCATCAACAATAGATTGGTCAAATGCATTGAAACAAACAACCTTCTTTCAAACAATCAGTTTGGTTTCAGAGCAGGAAAATCAACTTGTGATGCTGTCCACGAGCTTGTAGATTACGTGATTAGGAATCTTGATTCCGGTAAAAAAAACCGTTGGTATATTCCTGGACCTCGCAAAGGCCTTTGACACGGTCTCTGTGCCGCTCCTTCTCAGTAAATTAGAAAGGTTGGGCATAAGAGGTAAACAACTAAAATTGTTTGAAGATTACCTCTCTGGGCGCTGTCAATGTGTTAAAATTGATAAACACGTTAGCAGTGACTTACCTCTCACCCTTGGTGTACCACAAGGCAGTATTTTGGGTCCCAGTCTTTTTCTTGTCTACCTAAATGAACTCTGTGGTCTTACCTCTGTAGGTGGAAAAATAATTTCTTATGCAGATGACACTGTTCTTCTATTCTCGGCTGACACGTGGGAATAGGTATATGCAGATGCTCAACGTGGCTTTGACATCGTGTGCCACTGGCTAAGGAAGAAAATGCTGACACTCAATGCTGACAAAATGCAGTACATAACGTTTTCAATGCGCAATTCGACTGGACCTCCTATATCACTCTCGCTATTTGCACACAACTGCTGCAATAATGTTATCTGCGAATGTCCAAAATTGGTCAAGACAAAGTGTACAAAATATTTATTAATAACAATAGATAACAATCTCTCTTTTAGACCGCATATAGAACTAGTCACTGCTCGACTAAGAAAACTGATTTACGTCTTCAAAAATCTGAGACATGTGGCAGACTCCAAACTAATAAAGCAAGTATATCTGGCACTCGGTCAAACATTTTTGTCATAATGTATATCTGTATGAGGTGGTGCACCAAACACCGTCCTAAAGCCACTTGAAGTGGCACATAATGAAAAGGAATGATATCATCATGATGACTAGTAGTACTAATAAGCTTATTTCGTTTAACTGTAAGTCGGTGAAGCGCTCAATGGAAAGTGTAAGACGTCTGTGTGATACAGCTGACATACTGGCACTGCAAGAAAAATGGCTCCTGCCACATGATTTGCCGTTACTTGGCACCGTTCATAAGGATTTTGAATACACTGGGAAATCAGCGGTAGACACGTCGGCCGGATTGCTCATAGGGCGACCTTATGGAGGTGTAGCTTTGTTGTGGCGCAAGGGGCTCTTCAAGTCAGTGTGTGTAGTGCAGAGCAATAGTGTTCGAATCTCAGCCATTAAAGCGTGCTTAGAGGATCGTGCGATTTTAGTGTTCAGTTTTTACATGCCTACAGACTCGACTGATAACTTCATTGAATTTACTGAGTGTTTGGGTGAAGTGAGTGCCATTATTGAAGCAAGTGAGGTAGAAGCAGTTTATATATTGGGGGATTTCAACTCTCACCCGCATCAACCCTTTTGGACTGAATTATGTAAATTTAGTTTAGATCAACAGTGGGTATGTGCTGACGTGGAGAAGTTAGGTTTAACGTCAGAAAGTCACACGTATGTGAGTGATATGAACGGCAGCAGGCGTTGGTTAGACCACTGTTTCGTTACCCAAATAGCCTGGCAGTCCGTGTTGAGTGTTAGCATACGATATGATGTTTTCTGGTCTGATCACTTACCCCTAATTGTAGAATGTAATTTTTCTAAGGTCCCAGAAAAAGTTGAAATAACACGGGAAATACAAGACAAAGTGAAGTGGCATGAGCGTGGAGGTGATCAGATCAAAAAGTATCGCGAGTTATGTAACTGTGAGTTCAGAAATATGCATTTTCCAAAACTGTTTGTTAACTGTGCTGACAAGGCTTGTGATAATCCAGAACATAGACGTGGCTTGCAAATAATGTACCAAAATATTGTAGGTATTTTGTCGAAGGCTGCGACACAGACACATGAGGGTGATCGGCCGCGAGGAAAGAGGCGTATTATTGGGTGGAACAAGCATGTTCGCTCCGCTCACATAGAAGCGAGGGTTAAGTATCAGGCTTGGTTGTTTTATAATAAACCTAACTCTGGTAGGGTGTGGGAGGAGATGCGCGAGAGTCAGAGGCTGTTTAAAGGCAAACTTAAATGGTGTCAAAACCATCAACAGCAAATCAAAATGGACATAATATCAGCACAAAGATCGTCCAAAAATGTTGGCCGCTTTTGGAAGTCCACATCCCGACTTGATCTTAAACCAGCTTTGCCAGTAACGGTGGCGGGCTGTAGTGCACCAGAGGATATTGCAAACACTTTTCTGAATCACTTTCGCGTTTCCTGGCGGCTAGGACCTTCTTGTTCAATGGTCAAGGCTGAGACTTGTCACAATAGCCCTCTCATTCGTTTTTCAGCCAAGCAGGTTTCATCGGCGATCCAAGAAATGGCCAGAGGCAAGTCTCCAGGGCATGACAGTCTCAGCATTGAGCACTTGAAACATGCTGGTGTACATTGTCCGAGAGTGTTACCCACGTTCTATTCTTTATGTTTAAGTCATTCTTACCTTCCACCTGAGTTAACGAACACTATAGTAGTACCAATAGTAAAAGGTAGGACTGGTGACGTCTCCGATGTTGATAACTACTAACAGACCAATATCACTTGCTACTGTACTAGCCAAAGTACTGGACAGTCTGTTGGATAAAATTTTAAATAATTACATGAATTTAAACGATGCTCAGTTCGGGTTCAGGGCAGGACTTTCCACCGATAGTGCAATATTGAGTCTGAAACAGACTGTCTGATATTACACTGACAGACGCACGCCTGTGTACGCTTGTTTTCTCGACCTCTCCAAAGCCTTCGACCTAGTGTCTTATGACGTATTATGGCAAAAGCTCGGGAAAGCAGGCGTGCCAGCTGAAATTACACGTTTGTTCCAGTATTGGTATAACAGTCAAGTAAACTATGTAAAATGGAACAATTCGCTCTCTGCAGCGTATGGGTTGGAATGTGGGGTGAGGCAGGGGGGGCTGACCTCGCCCAAGCTTTTCAACCTCTACGTTAATGAGCTAATCGATGGACTCAGCAGCAAACGGATTGGTTGCTGGATTGACAACATTTGCGTCAATAATCTTAGCTACGCGGATGACATGGTGCTGCTGGGTCCAACGGCTGGCTCTATAAGGGAACTTTTGAAGCTGTGTGAAAATTACGCTGCTAGCCACGGTCTAGTGTATAATTGTAAGAAGAGCCTTCTCATGATCTTTAAGGCCACCGGTAGGACGCAGTCATATGAACCAATTATCACCCTCAATGGCCAGCCCCTGCAGCGTGTAAAGCAGGCCAAGTACTTGGGGCACTGTGTAACGGAGGACCTCAAGGATTCTTATTCTTCTTATTCTTTATTGCACACAAAAAATTATAAAGAAAAATATACACAAAATTACAAAAAATAGCTTATGTACAACGGCGAGCTTAACCCAGAATTGGGTTTTCTTACAGCAAACCATACTTGTGCTGAGAGATTTGCAGGAGAGGATAACATGTGCACAAACCATAGCGTTAACAACTTAAATTAACTTATACACTAAACTAATACATACAATATATATATATATATGCAACACTACATATTATAGAACACTACTTACAAACTAAAATCATGCTGACAGGAAATGTTCCTTTGTTCTTTCCTTGAACACTTCTAACGACGGGCTATCCCGCAAGGAGTGTGGAAGCGAATTCCAAAGGCGCACAGCACTAACAGTAAAAGAACCATCATACCGACTTGAGGAGTGGGGAGGGAAACGAAGGAGAAGAGATGATGATGAGCGACAGGGTTTACCTCTAGGAACAAGAAATTCGAAGCGCTCTCGAAGATACGAAGGAGCTTTAGGATTATGAAGAATAGAAAAGAGTAAAGAGAGAGTGTGTAAATCTCGACGCTGCCGAATCGGTAGCCACTTCAGCTGCTTCCGAAATTCCGACACATGGTCGTACTTACGAAGCCCGAATATGAAGCGTATACACAAATTCTGCAGACGTTCGAGTTTATCAAAAAGTTCCTCAGTCGCATCAAGAAAACAGACATCAGCGTAGTCTAGTAGAGGAAGAAGGAGAGACTGAGCTAGAGTAATTTTAGTCTGAAATGGCAGGAACTTCTGAAGATGCTTAAGTGACCGATACGAACAAAACACCCTCCTGCTTACTTCAGCAATGTGAGATATTGAACGTGAGCGTAGGGCTCTTGCTGTAAGGGGCAATATGTTGGATCGCAGGTTTGCTTGTTGTAGCAAGGAGGTTAAACTTACGTTGTTTAAGGCTTACTGCCAGACCTTCTACACAAGTGGCCTGTGGGCCAACTATACACGGAAAATAATGGACGCCCTGAGGGTCCAATACAATAACTGCTTCAGAATGCTCTTGGGACTACCGCGTTTCTGTAGTGCCTCTGGCATGTTCGCTCAGGCGCGTGTTCATGACTTCCACGCAATGGTGAGAAGGAAAACCGCGTCACTATTAGAAAGAATGCGGTCGAGTCCTAATAGCATTCTGAAGATGTTGATGGATAAATTTGATTCACCGATGATGAACCATTTCATGCGGGTGTTGGTGAGGCAGGAATGATGCAGCATCGATGATTTTTGAAATGTTAGTTTGTTGTTTTTGTGTTGTTTTATTTTGGGAGCGTAATAATTATTATTATACACTAATATAGTTCTGTAAGTTTTATTTGTTACTAACACGTGGATCCTTGTTGTCTGAGCAAATAAATAAATTAATATTATTATTATATGATTGTTCTCAAAGTAAGCTCATTCTGTCCATTTCTGTTCCCAACCTATCAACTGTATCAAACTTATGAGGTCCTTTCTGTCCGTCAATTGTTCATACTGCACACTATCTTGAAGCAACATACGAAAGTGAACTTTAAGAGAAGAGATATGCCATCCAGACGACGAAAACCTATAGCCAGCACCGACAGATCCATGCTTAAACACCCATTCGTTAATAGGTTTTTCTGCTTTCTAGGTCCGTACCTTTATAGCAGTATTGATGGAGTTGTCGATTTACAAGCCTTAAATCTCAGGGGGTGTAAGAATGAAGTGTTTGAGTACATTCGTAAACTGACATATGACGAAACCGAAAACCTTCCAGAAAAGCATCAAGAACAACAGAGACCGCTATACATTGCGTTTGTTGACTATCAAAAAGCATTTGATACTGTCTCTGGTAGGTAGGTGGTAGGTAGGTGGTAGGTAGGTGGTAGGTAGGTGGTAGGTAGGTGGTAGGTAGGTGGTAGGTCACAAGATTCATGGTTGACAGGACAACGTCTGTCGGGTTGGCTAGTCAGTTTCTAAAAAATATTTATTTGACAGAAAGCTACATTACTCGTGGGTGCTATAAATTATATTTATAAATATATGTCGGAGGAAGAGGAAGTAAACGAAGAGTTGATAGTTGGTTGCATACGATCAATTGATGAGATTGATTGTTAATTTAAAATAACTTATTAAATCCTAATTTAATTCGATTTGATTTATCACATTTTAATATTGTGTAAAGTCTAACCAATTTCTTTAAAGGTCATTGCATTGTATCATGTCATGGGATATAATACCCAGAGTAGGGTCGAGGCACCATCTTTACAGTCTTGATGTTCTTGACACATGCGGTGACAGAACAAGGATTGCTTGGAGAACGGTGGTGGATCGAGGATCCAGGTGAATCGTTGGTGATGAAGTTAGATTGGTGTCGCGAACCTGCTGCTCGAATATAATTGCTAAGCAAACTAGTTATTGTAAAATATTGCCATTAAATTTCGTGAAACAGTGAATAATTTGTTTTGTGCTCGCATTTCACATCAGAAAATTTGCTTTTACAAAATTTTAATTTTGACAATACAGAGCTTTATAGTCAGCCAATTATTTCTTCCCAAAATTCCTTTGTTCTTCTACCGACCGACGAAGATGAAATACGATCCTTAATTCTTAATTTAAAAAACGAGTGTGCAGTTGGCGTCGATAACATATCCGGGTCCTTCTTAAAACGATTTGTTGATATTATTGTTCCTCCACTTACATTTATATGCAATCTCTCTTTCTCTACTGGGTTATTTCCATGTGCCTTCAAGAAATCCAAAATTTTACCCATTTTTAAATCCGGAGACAGATACTGTGTCAACAATTATAGACCAATCTCTGTATTACCAACCCTATCAAAAATATTAGAACGGTTAATGAATTCCAGACTTACTAATTATCTTGAACAAAATTCTCTCTTATCTCCATCACAGTTTGGTTTCCGATCTGGTAGATCAACAGCTGAAGCCGTCCATGAACTAACTGATCACTTAGTCAATAAATTAGATTGTAAAAAAAAGACCTTAGCCATTTACCTCGATCTAGCTAAAGCATTTGACACAGTATCTGTTCCCATTTTGATAAAAAAATTAGAAATGATGGGTGTGAGAAGTCAGTCTCTTCAACTTTTTACGAACTATTTGTCCGACCGAACGCAAATTACTAAAATAGATAATTGGACCAGTGACGATTTACCTAATCAGTACGGCGTTCCGCAGGGCAGCATCCTCGGCCCAACATTATTTCTAGTTTACATAAATGATTTATGTAATATTAAGATACAAAACGGAAAGATCATCACGTTTGCGGATGATACTGCTCTGGTGTTCGATGCAGATACGTGGGTTGAGGTTCAACATTATGCTCAACAAGGCTTTAATACAGTGTATAAATGGTTATATGCTAACCTGCTTACCCTAAATGTCGATAAAACGAAATACATGACATATTCCCTTAGACTACAGGATCAACCAAACCTCACCTTGAAAGCCCACTCATGTATTTCAATCAGCGATTGTTGTTGTCCAATATTACTTAAAACAGAATCTATTAAATATCTTGGTGTAATTATAGACCACCGACTCAGCTTCCAACAACACATTGAAGCCTTAGTTAAAAGAATCCGCAAATTAATCTTTATATTTAAAAATCTACGACATATTTCTGATACTTCTGTAATTAGAACAGTTTATTTCGCATTATGCCAATCTTTGCTAGCCTACTGTATCACCACCTGGGGCGGTACTTCTAAATCTTATTTGATTAATTTAGAGAGAGCTCAAAGAGCTATATTAAAAGTCAGTTGTTTCTTCCCAATTCGCTATCCAACCTTCGATCTTTACCAACACTGCAAAGTTCTAACGGTCCGGCAGTTGTTCATACTCACGACAGTATTAAAAAAACACTCTAAACTTCCCATAGATCACAATTTCCTTTCACAAAATAGAAGATCAACTAATATTTGTCCAATTATCCGCTTTCACACTAGTTTTTCCCAAAAATTTTTCGCCTTTCTTGGCTCTTTTCTTTATAACTCTATGAATAATAAAATATCTATTTACACTCACACTAAAGCTGTTTGTAAAAGAAAATTGCGCACCTGGCTATTAAGTCTTGACTACGTCTCCACAGAAAATTTATTTAAACCTGTGTCTTAACCCCAACACGTAAACATTGAAGCAATTACACACTCTCTCTCACACACACACACACACATTCACACACACACGCACACACACACACACACACACACATACAAACACACACATCTACTCACGCATTGTACCAATGCACTTCATCACCCCATTTCCTTATATTCATCCTCTTGTTCTATTTTTTTTCTTTTTGTATTATCCATTTTTTTTTGTATTATGCCTGCAAGCATAATTTATCCACATATTTATTTTGTTTCTATATATTTTTTTACTGAAGTTCAAGTTTTGAACTATTACAATGTAATAACATAGGTAGTATTTCGGCAATCTTCTGTTTTTATGTCAATTCATAATTTTAGCTATGTGTAAATGTTTTATCTTTTTGATTTTGATTTGATTTTAAATTCAATTCTTGACTTTATTTTGTGCATTATAAAAATGTTAAATCTAAGCCGGAGAGGTGATCTGTACCACAGGATCTTCCTACATCAGACACCTTTCTCTATCTAATATTGTAAAAATGTTAACCAGCGCCTGTAATTCATGATGTCGAGGAAAATAAAGATTTTATGATTATGGTTATGAGTATGATTTCACCCAAATGACGCCCACTAGACTCCGTGAACAATGATGATGTCGAGGAGGATACTGCTTTTCCGACATATTAAATATCATGTATATTGAATAAAAATAAAATAAAAAAAATAGTCGAGCAATTAATTTTTTTGCGAACGAAGTCGGCGGCAAAGTGCTAGTTATGAGTACGTATATATTACTTTCTTATAATTTTTAGTACAAAAGTATAGTGCATGTCATAATTCTTTACAATATAATGGGGTTCACGTATCCTTATGGCTAAAACCAGTACTTAATAATAAAAAATGCTCTGTTTTTTAATAAATAAGAAATTTAACTGTGCAAAATGACCCCAGAAAAATACTTAAATATTGTTTTGAAAGGTAGGAAACCCTCGGTGCGAGTCACGCTTGACTAGAATAATCCGATTATTTCATATCAGTATTGTCATATCAGCAAATAATAATAATAACCAACCCAACACCAAACCCAATACCAATACTAATTAATATAATTAATTTATTCATATTGATTATGAACGAACCTTTTAGTGTTAATTATTAAAAGTGTTGGTCACTGCTCATTAGCACGCGCCGGACTGCACTCATCATGTCCAACATCACCAGTGCATGCGACATCAGAGCATATATCATACAAATCTTGGTCCAAGAACACCAGTTTTAACGGATGCATTTTTAACAACTTGACAAAAACTTCTTTCTTGTGAATAAAAAACGAAGTCCCAGTTGATACTGTCTCTGACTGCTTGTAGCAGGACATTGTGGTACGTCATCAAGCAGTTTTACCAAGATCAAATATCAGTGCATACGAAACCAGAGCATATTATATATAGTGCACAGGAGACCAGAGCATATTATAACTAGTGCACAGGAGACCAGAATAAGCGTTACCAGTGCATACGACACCAGTTCTTCCGATACCAGTGCATGCGAAATCAGTTCTTACAATACCAGTGCATACGACATCAGTTCTTACGACACGAGTGCATGCGACACCAGTTCTTACGATGCCAGTGAATGCGACATCAGTTCTTACAGTACCAGTGCATACGACATCAGTTCTTAAGATACCAGTGCATACGACACCAGTGCATACACCACTAGTGTATACGACACCAGGCGACAGCAGTGCATACGGCACGATGGGTACTGACAATGCCTATGTTTACGGCAGCAATGTAAACGACGTCATTAAAATTAAATCCTTTGTCATATTTGTCCCCTCTATAGCTGCGTTCTTCTACGGAGTAGTTTCGTGGAGGATCATCAAAAAATTTCGCCATTTTAGAAACTATGTGATTCTTAACTTGATATTTGCAAACGCTATGCGTTTCTTGTTTCATGCAGTTATTTTAGTAACGATAGGGAACGTACTGTTTTGCTTTTATTTTCTATTATCGGTTTGTGTATTAGCTTCGCAGTGTTGGTTTTTCGTATTGTGCTATATTTTCTATATTGATTTTGTAAAGGTTTTCAATTGTGACATTCGTAAAAAGTACCTCAAAACTGCTCTTTTAGCCTGGGGTACACCTTTATTGTTATTTTTTATAAAGCTATTTATTTATGAGCTTTTAATTGTTTACAAGTTAGGTTCAATAGAACAAGTCTATCTGATTTACGGTTTGCTTATTAATTTTATTGCTCCTGTAGCTAACTTGATTATTTACATACTAGTTGTAAAATTCTTGTTCCGTGCTAGTACTGGCGCGAGTACATCTACTAACAAATGTCGTCGCTTCTACATAGCTACGTTGATATTCATACTTAGCAACATTACAACGATATTCCTTACATTGAGTTTTTTTATTAATCTAAAAATGTTTGAATTATTAGGCATGTTGGCAGAAGTATGTATAACATTAACATTAGATGTGTATATAATTTTAGTGAAAAGTAACCGGGAATTATGGGGTGAATATTTTAGAAGGCGATCGACACGAACTTCGCTTGAAATGAGATAATCTTTATTAATTCCACGTGTGAAGTAGATGTTTTTAACCGTTAATGTTCCTACTCAAAAAATAAAAAATAAAAATTGCATTGAAGCAATCGTTGCTATATAATAACAGCTGCTCCGTTTTCCGAGGTTGATATGTAGATGGGTATATATCCATAACAAAGTGAGTTCCTCCGTGCCTTGGGACGCACATTCAGAGATTGGTGCCGGCTTTCATTTGTAGATCTTTGACATCTGCTACTTACCAGTAGTAGCCCGAAAGTCTGACAAACAGTATTACCAAGAGTTGTCGTAATACCCAGTATCTAACAGGGTTGTAGGGAGTCGATCTATTTAAAAGACTGGTTTCCAAATTGCATCCGGTCAGACTGGAAGCCAACCTCAATAAATATGTAGTTGGGAACAGAAGAGGCTCATGATGGATAATCCTAGTTAATATTATAAATGCGAAAGTTTGTGAGTGTGTATGGATGGATGGATGTATGTTTATTACTCTTTCACGCAAAAAAATCTGAACGGATTTGGATAAAATTTAGCACACAGATAGTGTATCGTATTCGCATTAAATTATTACTTAACAAACGTTTGTGGTGGCATTGATATCTGTGGAGACGATATTTGGAAGCGCCTTCACAAGCGCAAGCCGTCTTGCCTAAGGGTGTTAGGTAAATCTACATACATCTCAAAATTCGACTACTCAAATGGATCCACAATCGAAAACCGCAACATCAATAATCTGTGACACGAAGTACGTCACTACCGACGTGAACTATTTGCAACGCACTTCACTACGCTCTCAAATCTGCTCGAAGCTGCAAGCGCGCGCGCCGTAACTTACTTGCTAGAAAATAGATACAAAACTATTGTGAACTGTTGTGTTGTGTTCAAAACCTCAAGAAAGAAGCTCGCTCAGCAGAACCGGGGGAGTTTCCTAGTGGGAGGAAGGTAAGGCGGCTCGTATCCTTATTTTCTCCGCAGTCTCGTGCTCCCACAAACGTTTTGGAAATCGCATAGGTACCACATACCGCATTTCCATCCCTCAATGTGCGGATTGAGCCGGTCTCGCAACATTGTTTTGGTGCCGAAACCAGGGATTAGATTCAATTGTCATTAACTTTCGTAATTTGCACAAATAATCCACCACACGTGAACGTTGGTGATTATAAGTAATCGCATCAGATCTCGTTAGTTATTGAATAATTCTCATTAATATATGAACAACACAATAGTATTCCTTATTTCGCTTATTTTTGTGTATTTATTTTCAAGTACATTCGTATAATTTGAAGAAAATAGCAAACATTCCAATCCGTTTGCCTAGGTATCATTACTTCGGTACAACTCATCCGCCATATTCGTATTTGCGCCGACGGTAATTAAGTACTTAGGAATTTTCAATTCGTTGTTTGCTTAAATTATTACTTCATTTTGTCCGATTAGATTCTTGTCAGCAAATTCACTAAGTGATTTGTACTACGAAATTTCAATCGCGATTGTATTTGTTTACGTTCTTTCTAAGTACATGTAAAATATTCGTTTTGTTCAGTACGTGTATTTTTTCGCAAGTAAACAACAATTTCGTTCTTTATCACTAACGATAGTTACGTGTGTAAAAGGACTATTCTAAATCGTAGGATCGTATGTACAAATCAAGTCAATTCGTATTAATAAATCGCATCCGTTAGGTAGGTAGGTACTTCAGGTATTTTAGGTACTAAAATCGTATTCGTTTGTAATTAGTCGTACCTAATTATTACAAAGTCGTATTTCATTCAAGTTTATATGGTAATCAAGTTATCGGTAATATAATATCGTGTAGTAATTTCTATTTAACTTGTGGGTACTTTGGAATATTTGTTTCAAGAAAAATAAAAATTAGTTCGGGTAGAAGTTTAAAAGTATCATCACACAGTATTGTGCATTTACGTTTGGAAATTCGTTTTTACCAATTTGTTGTTTTGTTATTGCAAATCGATTATTTATCGTATTGTATTATAATCGAAATTGTAACTTATAATTCTAAACATGGCTTACGTCGTTCCGAAGCGTGGTGCGAAGAAGTTGTCTAAGTCTAAATCTATCGAACCATCTGGTCTTACGTACGCAGATTTACCTGTTTTACGACGTAAACGCACTTTAGCCTTAAATCGATTACGGAAAATGTTGGAAGTTGCACTGAGCGCCAAATCGGATTGTTCTCGTTTAGACGAATTTATCGCGCATTATTCGGTATTGGAGAAGCTAGTCAATAACTTTGAAGAAGCTCACATCGATATATTGAGTATCGTGGACGACTCGGACGTGAACTCGGAGGATGATATTCGTTCCGAGTTTGACGATATACACTTTCAAGTGCTCGCTTTGCATAGTACTCTTGTTCCTTCGGCTTCCTTCTCTAAAAACCTACCAGCTGCGAATAAATCGCCTGATGTAGCAGTTAGACTTCCTAAAATCGACTTACCGCGATTCTCCGGACGCATAAAAGATTTTAGTATGTTTTTCGATTCCTTTAATTCGCTCATTCATTTGAATAAATCATTATCCGATTCGGATCGAATGCAGTATCTTCGTGCGAGTTTGTCGGGAGATGCGTTAGGTGTTATTCGAACTTTTCCGATGCTAGGCGAATATTATCAAGAGGCGTATAAGGCTTTAGTGGCTCGATATCGTGACGAACGTGAACTTGCCTTTACTTGTTGGCGCGAATTGCTAAACACTAGTTTCAAAACTACCTCACCTACCGAACTTAGACGCACTTTAGATCTATTTAACGAGAATTTAGTTATTCTGAAAAGTCTTAACTTACCTACTGAACATTGGGATTTTGTCTTATGTTATCATTTGCTATCGAATATCGATTCGAAAACTCGCTGCGACTTTGAAAAGGCACATCCCACACCCAAGCTTCCCAGTTTTAGTACGCTTAAGGTTTTTCTAGAGACTCAATGTGATGCACTTGTGCGAGATACTCACTTTTCGGGCAGTCGCGAAACTAAACCGTCTATTAGTAAGACCAACACTACTAGTGTTACGCCCGGCAACAACAACAAAAAGAAAGTGGTTTCCTCGTTGTTGTCAGATTCTGAAAAGAGTACTGAAAAGCAAAAGGGTGATAAATTTTCAAAGCCTGTTTCTACTGTACCTACCAAGTGTCCGTCTTGTTCAGAAACTCATTCGATTTCTCATTGTGAGTCTTTTATAGCTAAACCCGTTTCAGAAAGACGTGATTGCGCGAAATCAAACCGCTGGTGTTTCAATTGTTTGAAACCGTCACACACCGTGCGCGATTGCAAATCCGTATTCGCTTGTCAAAAATGCCACAAGAGGCATCACACTCTCCTTCATCTGGAAAATGATGCGAACGATTCGAAAGAGACTCCTGTCGTAGATCCTCCGGTTGTAGATCCTGTTCGTGTCTTGACGAACATAGGTGACAATTCGGTTGTTCTTCTTTCTACTGCTGTTATAAATATTCGCGATTCGACGGGCGACTATCAGTCATTTCGCTGTGTGATCGATACTGGTAGTCAGGCTCATTTCATTTCAGAACGAGCAGTAGACCGTCTCGGTCTTGTTAAACGTGCGACCTCCCGTCAAGTTAGAGGTGTAGGTCAATCTCGTGCTTCCATTTCAGGTGCTGTTCAATTTCAGATAGATACTCATGGTCAAGTGCCTTTGAATGTTGAAGCATTGACTATTGCGGACATTGACTATTGCGGACATTGCCCAACATTTGCGGAGATATGCCGAGCACTAAACTTGACAAGACGTCTTGGCTTCATATTCGCGGTCTCAATCTGGCAGATCCAGATTGTGACACACCTGGTCCAGTTGACATTCTTTTAGGTGCTGAGATTTTCCCTTCTATCATTCGACCTGGATGTGTGAGCGGAGAACCCAAGCAACCTTCAGCGTTGAATTCGGTGTTTGGCTGGCTTCTTATTGGAAGTGTGGATAGTTCTCCGGCTGATCATGGGATTCACACTCTTTCTGTTTCAAACGACCACCTTCTTCAGGAAGTCAAGAAGTTCTGGGAATTAGATAGTCTTCCGTGCGTACCAAAGTTGAGCGCTCAAGATCAACGTTGTGAACAAATCTATCGCGAAACAACTACTCGTGACGCCACCGGACGTTATAGTGTCGCCTTACCATTCATTGAAGATCAGGAACCGTCATTTCCGGGCTCGCGAGAATCAGCTCTCAGGCGTTTTTATGCGTTAGAACGTAAGCTATCCTCTGATTTAGCCCTTCGTGAACAATACGTTAATTTCATGAATGAGTATCTTGAGTGTGGACACATGAGTCCTGTGCGCACGAGTGATTTAGAAAAAGGAAAATATTACATTCCTCACTTTTGTGTACTGCGCCCAGAGAGTAGTAGTACAAAACTACGTGTTGTCTTTGATGCGTCTAATCGTGACGGTGTCACTGGCAAATCATTAAACGAGACTTTATTAACCGGCCCTAAGTTGCAGGCTAACATCTTGGAGATATTGTTAAAGTTTCGTACTCACCCTATCGTTATTTCTGCAGACGTTTGCAAAATGTATCGTCAATTTTCTGTCCATCAGGAGCATCGTGATTTTCAAAGAATCTTCTGGAGACCTCATCCTTCTGAACCAATATTAGAATATCGTTTGAACACTGTAACGTACGGTGTTTCTTCATCGCCATTTCTCGCTTGTCGTACTGTTAAGCAACTCGCTGACGATGAAGGTGCTAATCTACCTCTTGCTCGATCAGTTTTAACGAGCGATGTGTATATCGATGACATCGCTACGGGGTGTTCAGATCTCGATCATGCAATTCAGACAAAATCAGAGGTTATAGAACTTCTCAGCCGTGGTCACTTGGAACTCCGGAAGTGGGCAAGTAACGATCCAAGGTTGCTCGCTGATCTTCCTCCTGAGCATTGTCTCACTGATACCGTATCTTTCGATCCGGAGAAGTCCAATACCTTAAAGATTCTGGGTTTAAAGTGGGAACCTGCTTCCGATAACTTCACTTTTGAAGTTAAACCTCAAACTCGTGTTTGTACTAAGCGTACAATTCTTAGCGAACTCGCCAGAATTTATGATCCCTGCGGTTTCTTGTCTCCCTTGACTTTCTTAGCTAAGTATTTCGTACAGAAGTTATGGGTTCTGGGAGTCTCCTGGGACGAAGATCCCCCAGAAGACATTAAACAGCAGTGGATTCGTTACACTGAAGAATTAGCTTTAATTCAGAATTTGAAAATTCCACGTTTTCTGTCATCACCTAACATCATATCCTGCGAGATTCACGGATTCGCAGACAGTTCGCAGCGTGGTTTTGCAGGTGTGGTTTTTCTGCGTGTTATCGATACGTCTGGTAACATAAAAGTTTTCTTTGTGTTATCGAAAGCAAGAGTAGCGCCAATCAAGGTTGTCTCCTTACCTCGGTTGGAACTTTGCGGTTGTGTTCTTCTTGCAGATTTACTTAAATTCGTTTATGACGTTTATAAACCTCGTCTTCCAGTTTCCGCCATGTATGCGTGGTCAGATTCCACTGTCGCGCTTTCATGGATTCGCTCTCAGTCTTCTCGCTGGAAAACATTCGTGGCCAATCGTGTTGGCCATATTCAAGATGTTGTTCCATGCGCTATTTGGCGTCATGTGAAATCCGAGGACAACTCTGCGGATGTCGCTTCTCGGGGTCAGACTCCGGCAGAACTTGTCAATAATTCGTTATGGTGGGCGGGCCCTAGTTGGCTCTCGCAAGATGCGCAATCTTGGCCTAGCTCAGTTTCAGATCTATGTGGGGATGAGTTTCGTTCTGAAGAGAAGGTGCAGGTTCTTCTCGGACGTGAGATTTCCGAACATCCCATTGACTATTTAATGACTCGTTTCTCATCTATTCGCAAAATCCAGCGTATTTTAGGTTTATGTCTTCGCTATATTAATAATTTGCGTTGTTCGCAAAATCGTAGTTGTAACCTGCCACTTAATCGTGCTGAACTTCATCACGCGTTATTGATCATAGTGAAACGTACTCAATTTCTTTACTTCGGTGAGGATATTAAACGATTGAAAGAAGGCAAGCTTCTTTCAAAACCCATGCGAAAACTTTCTCCTTTTATAGATGGCCTGGGTGTGCTCAGGGTGGGCGGTAGGTTGTCTAGATCCGGACTGGAATATAGTCAAAAACATCCTGCTTTACTCCCACAACATGCTCAACTAACTTATATGATCATAGATGCCTTTCATCGTGAAAATTGCCATCCTGGAATCAACACACTACACTATTTAGTTGGTCAGCAATTCTGGATCTTATCGGCTAAACGTGCAATTCGACATCGTGCTTCAAAATGTTTGAAATGTTTCAAAACGAATCCGACTCCTCTTGCGCCTTTCATGAGTGACTTGCCTGCAGTTCGAGTGAACCAAGTTAAACCTTTCAGTATGGTTGGTGTCGATTATGGAGGTCCGTTCCGCATCAAATCCGGTAAATTCCGTGGTGCGAAAATCAGCAAAGCGTATTTGTGTCTTTTTGTGTGTCTGGCGACTAAAGCCGTCCATTTAGAAGTGGCTACGGATTTGACATCAGCAGCTTTCATCGCTGCTCTTAGACGTTTTGTTGGTCGTCGTGGACGGGTCCAAACCATATTTTCAGACTGCGGTACTAATTTCGTTGGCGCACAGCGAGAACTTTCCTCATATATGCAGAACGCGTCTCATTCGGAGAACATCGAATTTAAATTTAATCCGCCTGCAAGCCCACATTTTGGTGGTGTTTGGGAGATTCAGATAAAAGCCGTAAAATCTACCTTATATCGCGTTATTAACAATCAATGTTTAACTTTAGAAGAACTTTTTACATTGTTCGTGCAAATCGAAGCTATGTTAAATTCTAGGCCTCTTTATTGCCTTAGCTCTTGTCCTAATGACATATCCGCACTCACGCCCGGACATTTCTTAACGTTAGAGCCACTTACGGCTGTTCCTGATGAGAACCTTACTTCCATCAACATTGGTCGTTTAGGCCGGTGGCAACTTATTCAACGCTTTCAACAAGATTTTTGGAAGCGATGGAAAAATGAGTATCTTCACTCTCTTCTGCAAAGAGCCAAGTGGACTACTCATTCGAAACCGTTAGAAAAGGGTTCTGTTGTACTTATTAAATCAGATACGCCTCCACTTCATTGGCCTATCGCTCGTGTAGAGGAATTATTTAGTGGACCGGATGGAGTGGTACGCATCGCGAAATTACGCTTACCTAATGGTTCGTTTCTTACTCGACCGTTAACAAAGGTTTGTCCTTTACCTAATCAAACGGATTAGAATACGTATTGTTTACTTTTAGCTTGTAAGTTCTAAAACATAATATATTTAGTTACCCTAAGTTGTTGTTCATATATTCGGATATTCTTTCAATTCAAGTCGAATCAAAATTCAACTCGTTTTCACTTCTATCGTTTTGTTTTCTGAAAATACAACTTCCTTGTATTTTGGTGGGCGGTATGTATCGTATTCGCATTAAATTATTACTTAACAAACGTTTGTGGTGGCATTGATATCTGTGGAGACGATATTTGGAAGCGCCTTCACAAGCGCAAGCCGTCTTGCCTAAGGGTGTTAGGTAAATCTACATACATCTCAAAATTCGACTACTCAAATGGATCCACAATCGAAAACCGCAACATCAATAATCTGTGACACGAAGTACGTCACTACCGACGTGAACTATTTGCAACGCACTTCACTACGCTCTCAAATCTGCTCGAAGCTGCAAGCGCGCGCGCCGTAACTTACTTGCTAGAAAATAGATACAAAACTATTGTGAACTGTTGTGTTGTGTTCAAAACCTCAAGAAAGAAGCTCGCTCAGCAGAACCGGGGGAGTTTCCTAGTGGGAGGAAGGTAAGGCGGCTCGTATCCTTATTTTCTCCGCAGTCTCGTGCTCCCACAAACGTTTTGGAAATCGCATAGGTACCACATACCGCATTTCCATCCCTCAATGTGCGGATTGAGCCGGTCTCGCAACAGATAGTTTATAACCTGGATTAACACATAGGATACTTTTTATTTTTCCATGGGTCAATTTCAAACTTCACGCGGGCGAAGCCGCTGGCAGAAGCTAGTACTTTATATGTATAACTATGTTTTTACGTAAGTTAGTTGGCGTTTAAACCTAAGATCTAGAAGATAGAAGAAAAAAATAAAATGTTTATTTGAGTAAAACTTTGTTTCAATTTGAAAATCCCACACGATTACTATTATATTATATTATTTAAATCTATAATGATTAAAAAATTAAGATTTGATCATTGTCAAATTCCCTTTGATCATTTTTTCTTAGGATTTTTGCCATTAGCAAGTCAGTATGAGTTTTATAGGGATTTTTTTGTTTATTTATAAAACCATGGTGCTATCTTGTATGGGTTCTCCTTAAACTCAAGGGGAAGGTTTATAAAACCATGGTTATACCTGCTGTCCTGTATGAGTTCCCCTTAAATTCAAGAGGAAGATTTATAAAACCATGGTTAGACCTGCTGTCTTGTATGGGTTATCCTTAAACTCAAGGGGAAGATTTATAAAACCATGGTTATACTTGCTGCCTCGTATGGGTTCCCCATAAATTCAAGAGGAAGATTCATAAAACCATGGTTAGACCTGCTGTCTTATCTGGACCGACAGGGTGAGCTACAAAAAGAGATTAATGGATAAAATGAGAAATGAGTACCAAAGAGAAAGTCTGAAAGTCGGGCCGGTGACAGAAAAGTTGTTCGGTAATCGGTTTTCGTGTAATAAATTAATTGGATCTCAAATCATTTATTCGATAACAAGGTACCTCGTATCAGTAAAGTATTCACGTCCGGAACTGTGCAAATTTCTATTAATTTGTAGTTTATGGTAGTAAAATGGAAACCTTCCACACAATTTATATTTCTCCGAAAAAAACCCAGTTGGTATCTTAAGTTATCGGCGAAAATGAGCAATAAGCAAATTACAAAGGGGTTTGAATATTTCGGCCAGATTTTTAATTCTTTTTCAAAATAGCCACGCATAAAACCTATAAAAATAAATCGATAGCTGGTATCAATACAAACAAGTTTTGAACGAGACAAAATGTTCTAAAGTGTCACGTTTCCGAGATATGAGCTATCAAAGTTAAAGTCCATTCACTGATGGAATCTTCAGCACAACTTTGCTTTGATTGGACACGCATGAAACGTGTATCAATCGATAGCTGGCATCGATACAAACAAGTTTTGTAGGAAACAAAACGTTCTATGGTCACGTTTCCGAGATATGAGCTATTAAAGTTAAAATCCAATCACTGAAAGCAACTTCAGCACAACTTTGATTTGATCAGACACGCATACAACGTGTGTCAATAGATAGCTGGTATCATCATGACCTCAAAGTTGTGTTGAAGATGCTCAACGAATTTACTTAAACTTAGATAGCTCATATCTCATAGGTATGAAAATGTAAGTAAAATGTGAAAATATAAGTAATTTTTCCAATTCGGTATGTAAAGTAAAAATTAACCTACGCTGATTCCAAAACCATTTGGAGATTTTAGGGTCCTATGCCTTATTTTTCTATTTTTAGCTTTCTATATCACAAGATTGTGTTTATTTTCACAATAATACTTGTAATCATTTGACTTTCATTTGACCTCTAAACAGCCTGAATAGACTACTTCCTTCGTGCTTTTCAAGATAAATTAAAAAAAAACCGGCCAAGAGCGTGTCGGGCCACGCTCACTGTAGGGTTCCGTAGCTTCCCAGACCATTAAAAATACCAACATTTTTCGTCAGCAAAAATAACTTTGTTTTTCATAGTATTTGTATGAAAAACAAAGTTATCATTTGCGTTTTTTTGAAAAAGTGCTATATAACTCAAAAACTATTCAACTCATCAAGTTGAAAATAATTTTCCTAGAAAGTTCATATAAAGGTCTACTTCTGTGATTTTTTTCATATTTTTTAAACTTATGGTTCAAAAGCTAGAGGGGGGGGGACACATTGTTTTTGACTTTCGGAGCGATTATTTCCTAAAATATTAATATTATCAAAAAATGATTTTAGAAAACCCCTATTCATTTTCAAATACCTATGCAACAATATATCACACGTCAGGGTCAAAATTAAAAAAAAAATCGCTCCCCACTTTACGTCTGGGGGAGGTACCCTAATAAAAATGTTTTTTTAAATTTTTATTTTTGCACTTTATCGGCATGATTGATATACATATTGGTACCAAATTTCAGCTTTCTGGTGCTAACGGTCACTGAGATTATCCGCGGACAGACAGACAGACAGACAGACAGACAGACATGGCGAAACTATAAGGGTTCCGTTTTTTGCCATTTGGCTACGGAACCCTAAAAATACTTTTGTTTGTCATACCGTCAGTGTCAAATCAAAACTGTTGATGCTAGTTACTGTGTTATTTAATTGAATGCATCGCGCGCTGATAATTTCGCGTTCAAATGATCTTCGCAACAAAAAAGACGACGCCCAGGCTTGTATTCCATATTTACTTCCTTGCACCACTTCTTTTTTAGCGTTTCTTTCACATTTACAAACAATTTGTGTCGGCTATTTGTTGTAGTGTTTTTACATGACGGTACGAAGTATTTAGCACTAGTTGTCGATGACAGATTCATTGCACGGATACGCAGCACGGATAATGGATAGAAATTAAAATTTGCTAAAAATCGTAGGAAAAGAAACTCAAACAAATAGTTCACATCACAGTCACGATCACAGCATTCACATTTCACAACAAAATAAAAACACGTATCTGTCAAGCGTCAACTGTCATCAA
Source organism: Xestia ashworthii (assembly GCA_950022955.1). NCBI lineage: Eukaryota > Metazoa > Arthropoda > Insecta > Lepidoptera > Noctuidae > Xestia > Xestia ashworthii. Next base: position 4,664,817 of record OX465573.1, read on the forward strand.
TGTCAACTTTGAAGTTATTTAGTGTTTTTTGTATGTACTGAAAACGTGGCAAAGACTTAAAGCTATTCAGGCTATGAAATGACGTCATCACGAATAATACTTTAAAAAATAATAAAAAAGAAACTGTAACTTGGAATAAAAAAAGCTTAAAATTAGTTGCTTAAAATTAAATGTTTTACGAAATAAAAATGTAAAAAAAATACCTGAAAAATACTTTACATACCGAATTGTGCCAAACCAATATGGTCCGTCTCTGTCTTGACCGAGTTATTTTAAATCAACATTGTAGGTTATTGGCAATGTGTATGTAAGTGATATATGTATAGTGGGTCCACCCTTTATAGCAGAACTTTTTATGTCATAATATTTTTGCATACCAGCTGATAGCATAAACTTCATTTGGCAGATAATTGTTTGGCAGATACTCATTTATCATACGTTCGAACTCATAATTTTGTAAGCCAGAATCATCTTTAGGCATAAATTTCATATGTATAAGATTTAAAAGTAGAACCATCTTATCGCAGAAAGTTCACAGTCAGAATCATCTTTTGGCATAATCTTCATATCGATAGTCTTTAAAGGCAGAACTATCATATCTCAGAAAGTTTACAGTTAGAATTATCTTTTGGCATACATTTCATATGCATAATAATGGAAAGAATCATCTATCAAATCACAGAAAATTCATAAAGTCAGTTGTTTGTGAACACTTGGTTTTTATTTCCCTGTAAGAAGCAGGCAAACATGCAAACGAGCATACATCTGTAAGAAGCAGGCAAACATGCAAACAAGCATATATCGTGCATGTAGTAAGCATTCAGTATGCAAGCAAGGATGCTCGTCGCAGATGGGTTTAACGCTCACCACCGCAGCTTCGGCATGCTGGCCGGCTTCGCCGGCCAGCCTCAGCCGCGGCGGCGAGTGTTACAACCACCTGCTCCTCAACTCGCGGCCCGCCTCGCCCCTCCGCGCCTACGCGATTTTAAATAACACTCTAGGGGTAGGGCAGACAAGACTACGTGGAGTCGGTTTTGGAGCGATTCGTTTCTGTCATTAACTTTTCTAGCACATTACATTGACTTTTTAAGATAAGTAATAATTATTTTAATTTTAAATTAAGTTTAAAATGCTATTTTGTGGCATTGAAAAATGGCAATAATGCCAAATAAAATTATTCCAAATGAAATTCTGCAATCTTCGTAGTATGCCAAGTGAAATTATATCAAGTAATCGTCGTTCTAAATAAACATTATTCTAAACGAAATTATGCGAAATTTGAACACTGCCAAAGAATTTTTTTTTGCATAATTACTTATGCAAAAAAAAATTCTGCCATCTAAAAGTATGCCATTCCAAATTCGGACACACAAACATTCAGCCAAACAATAAGTATATTTAAAAAAAATGTGCCTTTCATATATTCGTTTAAAGAAAATTATGCCAAGTGTGTTATGGTAAATGAATTTCGGAGCAACAAGATTCTGCCAGATAGATGGAACCCATGTATGGGTCCACCCTTTATAGCAGAACTTTTTATGTCATAATATTATTTTGCATACCAGCTGATAGCATAAACTTCATTTGGCAGATAATTGTTTGGCAGATACTCATTTATCATACGTTCGAACTCATAATTTTGTAAGCCAGAATCATCTTTAGCATACAGAATGCATGCAAACAACCATGCAGCAAGCATGCAGCATGCAAACAAGCATGCAGAATGCAAGCAAGCATGCAGTATGCAACATGCAGCAGGCATGGTTTCTGTCACGGCTCCGGCGCTGCGGGGCTACGGCGGTCCCACGCGAGCTTATCGTCGCAGATGGGTTTAACGCTCACCACCGCAGCTTCGGCATGATGCATGATTAGGAATATTGCTCCACCACAGTTCATCAGGGTGCGTCAAACTATAGTTGCGACACGTTCACTATCACAGTCATCGATACCAGTGCATACGATACCAGTGCATACGATACCAGTGCATGCGATACCAGTGCATATGATACTAGCCAGTGCATGCAATACCACTGGATACAACAGTGCATTCAACACCAGTATATTTCACATCGGTGCATACAACATCAGTGACACTGATACTAGAATTGAGGATTGCTGACTCCTCAAACTGAAGATTCTAAGTACAGAAGCAGTGAATCTATAAATATTGGTCGCTGTTGAAAGTTCTTTTTGATCTAGACGTGTTTATCAGATTTTTGTTATAATTTTAACACAAAGGATTGAACGAAGCTATTTCTAACAAAAATTCAGGAATGCCTTGAAATTATTAATTTATTTCGTTTATTCATTAAAAAATTACGTTTTTAAAAATCAGTTTAAAAAATCATTTAAAAATATAAAAAACCTTTTTTTCTTTTCGAATGGGAAATCATCAAAAGACAAACTTCTTCCACTCTGGGCGAAGCGGCGAAGTATTTATCTGTAACAAAAAATGTATGCTATCAACTCAAACAAACCTGTAATATTTCGTTACTTTATTTGTGCTTATTTAAATAATAAATGATTTATCAACTAAGAATTTTCACCGTATTATTCATCCAAACTTTTGCATTTGTTTGTAATACTATAATGATCTTAATATAACTATGTATTTACGTAAGTAGTTGGCGCTTAGACCTAAGATCAAGAAAACAGAAGAAAAAAAAATGTTTATTTGAGTAAAACTTTGTTTCAATTTGAAAATCCTACAAAATCCCACCATTTAATATCATTTAACACGATAGTTAAAAATCAAGATACTTGATCCTTGTCAAATTTACCCTAAGGGAGAAGCGCAAGGGTATATAAAGCTAGTAGTTAAATTTTGCTTTTGTTTTTTTTTTTGTAATTAGCAAGTCAGTGTCTGTGTGTGTATGTTCATTAAAATCTGATTTGCAGCCGTAACAAACATGGTTTTACAGAGTAACAATCATTAAAATCATCAATACAACCCGTTAAGAGGATGTCAACTAGGGTTGTCACCCGCACTATACTATGTATTATAGCATCGTACCATATTTCAGTCATTTGTACTATTAAAGTGTTTTTTTCTGTTGTTCAGATGGAAAAACATTGAAGGTGATAGTGGTTTTTTGCACACCACCCAAGAAAAAGCAAAACAAATAAATAAAAGGCTTCAAAAATATAAGAGCGAATGGATGTTCGACCAATGGTGCAAAGAAGATTTTAACAACACTATGCGGGATTTCTTTTCCTTTAAAACTAACAGTGTATTTTTGTTCCTGATTTTCCCAAAAGTACTACCTACCTATATTTTTGCAGCTCTTTTGGGAAAAACACTATATTTTTTCGGAATTAAGTGGCGACCCTAATGTAAACACCAAAATAAGCGCACACTGTCTATTTGTATCGGAGTAAACGAGAGCGAGAGAGTCTATGGGCGGCCAGTGGCCTAATTCTGCTATTTTAATAAATTCGTCACTCCAACACGATTCCATTCTCATCCCATTGTCATTTTGCTTAAAGTTCGTAATCTGCTAAATTCACAATGGTCGGTAAATGGTCTCGTAATAAAATTGTGTTTTAATGGCATTGTCGTATTGTCATTATTATAAAACCCTAAGTACAAATGGTTATCGAAATCTTCTACTAAATGCGAACATTTATTCATGCCTGATTTCATGTACGAGATTAATATTCTATGACATTTCTTTCAATGGAGTGTCAGTGGTTGTTCATTGCGAAGTCATAATGGCGCCATTATGATAGTAGAATTAACAAACTTATCAAAATTTGACAGAACTTGATCATTATGAAATCAATGATCGAATACTCTGACACTATTGTAATAGCAGAATCGAGGCCCAGGTCTTAGAAGATAATACATACTATATAAATATTGAAATAAAAAAGTGTGAATTGCTTTTTTTTAAACAGCCGTCATGTCATATCCATTGTGCCAAGTAAAATTTTATACCAGAAAAGAAATACAATAACCTAATTAATATGTATTCAAAACGACAACAATATTATACTAAGGCATGAAAATGCAAATATAAGTAATTTCTCCAACTGTGCCAAACCAATGGTCCGTCTCTGTCTTGACCGAGTTTTTTTATATCAACACTAGCTTCTGCCAGCGGCTTCGCCCGCGTGAAGTTTGATTATTGCCCCATGGGATCTTACTACCGGGATGAAAAGTATCCTATGTTTTAATCCAGTCTGTGTACAAAATTTCATCCAAATCCGTTCAGTAGTTTTTGCGTGAAAGCGTAACAAACAAACTTACATTCATATTTATAATATTAGTAGGGATTGTAGTATTGGCAATGAGTGTATGAAAGTGATAGGTATGTAGCGACCAATTCATATTTTTGAGTTAATGATTAGGAGTACTGCTCCACCACAGTTCATCAGGGTGCGTCAAACTGTGGCTGCAACACTTTCACTATCATTGACATCGATACCAGTGCAAACAATACCAGTGCATGCGATATCAGTGCATACGATACCACTGCATACAACACCAGTATGTATCACATCGGTGCATACAACACCAGTGACACTGATACTACATAGAATTGAGGATTGCTTACTCCTCAAACTGAAGGTTTTAAGTACAGAGGCAGTGAATTCATAATTGGTCGCTGTTGAAAGTTTCTTTTGATCAAGACGTGTTCATTAGATTATTTGTTATAATTTCAGCACAAACGATTGAACGAAGCTGATGTCTAACTACAATTCAGGAATGCCTTGAAATTATTAATAGATGATGGAGGAAAACGAAAGAGCAAACATGTTTACCTACCTAAAAATTTTAACAATAAGAGGAAGTATATTTTTGTCTTCTGACTGATTACCTCGTGCAACAGGACAAAGTTTTCAGTGATTCATTTATTTGTCTCGTCACAGCAAAGTGCTCGCACGTAACTCGAAGTGGATTCGGTGTCAACATTGTTCATCGTTACGCCGAATTGCACACGCGACGTGTACCATGGCTGACAACCATACCAATGCATTCAAGACCCATCTATACGTTACCAGTGCATATGTAATCAGTGCAAACGATACCAGTGCATACAATGCCAGTGTAAATGGCAGCAATTTCAACAACACAACAATCACCGCGTCTTCTGAAACAGAACATAAAATTAGACAAACTGTCGTAATTTGTCTTTATATCTTGTTTGCGCTTTCTACGACAACATTCATATTCGGAGTGACGTCGTGGTGCGTCCTCAAAAAATTTCGTCACTTCAGAAACTATGTGCTACTCAACGTGATCTTTGCAGATGCGATGCGTTTGATACTTTTTGCAATATTACTTAATTATGATGCATCAAATCTTATAGTGCTAATGCTACTTGCAAGTTCAGGTTTCCTATGTATGCTGTCTTTTAGTTTATGGTTAGTCGTGCTGTGTTACATATTTTATGTTGATTTTGTAAAAGTATTCAACATTGAAATTCATAGAAAGTACCTTAAAAGTACCTTATTTGCCTGGGGTGTCCCTTGTTTAATAATTGTCTTTTTCCTTTTTATTTTACCTGTCAACCTTGATGGTTGTGTTTTAATTATTTACTCCATCACTCCATCAATTACTTTAGGTATTTACATAACAGTGGCATGTTCTCTGTTTAGTGACGGTTCTGGTGCTAGTACATTTACTAATAAATGGCATCGCTTTTACATAGCTACGTTGATATTTGTCCTGTGCAATATTTTATCGATGTGTCGGCATTGATTCTTTACTGTGCTTAGAAATAGGCATATTCGGAGAAATTTTGAATACGATGTCATTAGATGTATTTATAATTATAGTAAAGAGTAATCGGGAACTATGGGGTGAATATTTCAAAAAAAGATCAATGCAAGTATCACTTGAAATGAGATAAATGCTTCGATTTATCTCATCACGTAGGGCCCACACCGAAAAACAACCCTCGCACTAATAAAGATAATAACAAAACGTATTAGTCCTAACAATAAGACCCGATGTGTTGCTCTATAATTGAAAGTATTTATCTGTAAACAAAAAATGTATGCTATAAACTCAAACAAACCTGTAATATTTTGTTACTTTATTTGTTTGTATTTAAATAATAATTTTTCAACTAAGAACTTATACCTGTATTGTTTCATCCAGACTTTCGCATTTGATTGTAATACTTGTACTTTATATAACTATGTATTTGCGTAAGTAGTTGGCGTTTAGACCTTTTTTTTCTTTTCGGATGGGAAATCATCAAATGACTTCTCCCACTCTGGGCGAAGCGGCACCCATGTTCCTTCCTCGCCCCTCGCCCTTTATGTTCCGGGGCCTCGGTATCTCTTTCGAACAGCCCCGCAGCCCTGGCAGGCTTCGGCCCTTGCTGCTTTTGCCCTTCAATTTGCTGACATCGCGCGTGGAACAAGAACGCGCCGTCGACACGGCCTGTCGTCATAAGACGGATGGACGGCGAGCTAGCCCATAGCTCACCGTCCACAGGCCCGCGTCTACGGTGGCCGGTAGCCATCACGTGGCCCCCGACGCCCGGTGCGTCTCCCGCGGCGGCTGGGGCGAGAGGTTCTCTCCCTCTCGCGTTCCGCCACCTCCTTAGCTAGCATGACTGCTTCGCAGAAGGAGGTGACGGCTTCGCATTGAACCAGGGCCGGACGCGAGAGGTCGCCGCCGCCGATCGCCGCTACGAGAACACAGCGGTGCTCCGCCCACGTGGGACAGACCTCCACCGTGTGCTCCACCGTGTCCTCCGGTCGATCCTCGCAGTGGAAACACCCGAGTGTTTCTTCCCGCCCGATTCGATTCAGGAACCTCCCGAAACATCCGTATCTGGTGAGGACCTGCGTCAAGTAGAAGGTGAGGACGCCGTGGCACCTCTCAAGCCACTCCTCAAAGAGGGGACTTATCGCCACTATTGTGGCGTGCCCTGCACGGGGTTGCGACAGTCGCTCTCTCCATGTCACCATGAGATCGCGCTGGAGGTCTGTCAGCTTATAGCGGCGGTTTCCCACCGGCGTAGTGCCTCTGCGCGTCATTCATGTAGGCGCTGGCATTTAGATCTAGGATCTAGAAGATAGAAGAAAAAAATAAAATGTTAATTTGAGTAAAATTTTGTTTCAATTTGAAAATCCATAAAATCATACCAAAGCGACAGTGATAAAAAAATGAAGACACTCGATCGTTGACAAAACCTTAAGGAAAAGCGCAAGGGTGTATGTTCAATTTTTCTTACGTTTTTTTTTACAATTAGCAAGTCAGTATCTGTGTGTATAAGTTCCTTAAAATCTGATTCGCAGCCGTAAGAAACATGGCTTTGCAGAGTAATAGTCATTAAAATCATCAATACAACCCGTCAAGGGGATGTCAACACCAAAATGCGCACACGCTGTCTATTTGTATAGCAGTAAACGAAAGCGAGAGAGTCTATTGGCGGCCAGGACTTAGAAGATAACATTATATACATAAATATTGAAATAAAAAGAGTGTGGTATGTGAAATATGACTCATGTGCGGTCAAAACAATAAAGACATTTAAAAACCGTTTAATGATGATTTTAAGACCACTCTTTGCGATTATTTTCCATCTTGCCAATTTCGTACAATTATGTATCGAGTCCGTCCTTGGTCTTTGAAATTATGATGAATATTAACATTTTGTTTATGATGTGCCAGAAAGAAAAGGTTTTCTTAAAAAACTGCTTAAATAACATTAAGTAGTTCTTGTCAGCCTCTTAATTTCATTTAACACCATTGAATGACTATAAGAATTTCATGAAAAAATTATTCAATGGAATTCGAATGAATTAGGATATAAGGAAAAGAATGGTGATTAAAGTAACTACATATTGATGAATTTACTGACAATAATTATGTAAATACATGCGTATTACGACCGCAAATCACATAGTTGTCGTCATAAAACCGTACAATAACCTGCAAATTGCACTTTGAATTTCGCAGGCGCTGGCGCTTGAAAGATTAATAAAACCATGGCTATACCTACTTGCTGTCTTGTATGCACTGAGAAAAAAAATGTTACCACAGCACATTAATGCTATTACATTAATATTTACTGCCTTTTTAAAGTAAAAAGGAATGTTTGTAAAACATTAACAAACAAAACAGTAACATTTAAATATTAAACATTTAATTTAACATATAGCACATTAAAACTGACTGACCATGATTCGAGAAACAATAAACGCGATGTGGCAGTAAATTGTAATGGTTTGATCGTTAAAACTCTTCGAATAAAACATTTAATTTAACCGATAGCATATTAAAGCTAACTGATCTTGATTCGACAAAAAGTTAACGTGATGTGGCACTAAATTATAATGGTTTTATCGTTAAAACTAATCGAAAAAAAACATTTAATTTAACTGATAGCACATTAAAACTAACTGATCAAAATTCGACAAAAAGATATCGGAATTTGGCATTAAATTGTAATGGTTTTATCGTTAAAACAAATCGAATAAAACATATAATTTAACAGATAGCACATTAGTTATAACTGCAAAAATATTAAAAGAAGTATGGAATGTGTGAGAACTTTATGTAAATCGGCAGATGTGATAGCCCTCCAAGAAACCTGGCTACTACCGTACGATACACAAATATTGGGTGATATTGACGACAACTTCGGCTACACGGGGAAGTCGGCGGTGGACCTGACAGCTGGAGTGCTTAGAGGCAGACCTCACGGCGGGGTTGCGCCAGTGTGGCGGAAAAGTGCCTTTCGTAATGTTACAGTGGTGAAGTGCAAAAGTGAGCGTATTGTTGCGATTAAAGTAATGACTGGAGCGGGTTGTGAAATGTTAGTTATGTGCGTGTATATGCCGACTGACCAAACTGTGAACTTGCCGGAATTTACTCAGTGTTTGGGTGAGTTGAATGCAATCATACAAGACAATAGTATCGAAGTAGTATTTATGTTCTATTAGAGGATTTCAATACACATCCTAATGCTCCGTTTTGTAGTGAACTTCTTGATTTTTGTGAGGAAAATGACTGGATATGTGCCGATCTAGTCAAATTAGGTATGTCTTCTGAAACTTATACTTTTCAAAGTGAAGTATACGGTTGTAAGCGATGGCTGGACCACTGCGTGGTAACCAAGTCAGCATGGCTGTCTGTGGTGAATATTATGGTTCACAGATGACTTGTAATTTAGGAGTAATTAAAGCTAAAATGGAAGTTCACAGCTATTTACATAATAACATTGTATTTGTATGTAATGGTAAGAGAATTAGATGAAATTCAGAAATATCATGAAATTTGCAACCATAATTTCAGAAAAATTATGTTTCCTGATGAACTTCATGAATGTGCTGATATTATGTGTCAAAACATACAACACAGATCTGTAATTGACAAAGTATATAATAATATTGTTAATGTATTGAATCAGGCTTCGGCTCACAGTCGCAGTCTCCGCTCCTGTACCTAGGAAACCGACGTATGTGTAACTGTGTGCATAGTTGGAACAAGCATGTCATAGACGCCCATAGGCAGGCTAGACTGGACCATCAGTCTTAGGTGGTAAATCAGTTAGTCGATCTTTATAAGATAAAAAATTTGTGAAAGTAGACGAGTTTTTAAGTCACGCTTAAAGTACTGTCAGAACAACCAGGAACAGATAAAAATGAATACCTATACTTGCCTCACAACATTCTGCTAATAAATTTAATACGTTTTGGAAGGGCACCATGCGTTTCAATGGTAAGGCTAGTCTGCCTGTGTGCGTTGATGGCATCAGTGATGCTAAAAGTATTGTCAATTCATTCAAGGATCATTTTCAGGTGAAATCTTCCTTGCTGTTGGTGTCTGACACTGAACATGGCCCAGTAGAAAAGCCTATTGGATTTTCAAGTAAAGACGTGGCAGACATTGTTAAAAATATGAAAAGAGGGAAGTCACCAGGTCATGAGGGCCTCAGTGTCGAGCACCAGCAGCATGGGGGAGTGCACCTGTATAGAGTGTTAGCTATGTTCTACACGTTTTGTATAAGGCACTCATATCTTCCATCTAATCTTATGAGAACAGTGATTATGCCAATAGTGAAAAATGTCACTTCTGATATCTCTGATAAAAGTAACTATAGGCCGATTTATTTAGCTACTATAATCGCAAAAGTGCTCCATGGGTTATTGGATAGTAAATTGGATCGTTTTGCAAAATTACAGGATACACAGTTCAGTTTCAGAGAGGGGTTGTCAACTGAAAGTGCAATACTATCTCTGAAACACACTGTAAATTATTATGTAAAAAGACAAACGCCAGTATACGCATGCTTCTTGGATTTGTCCAAAGCTTTTGATTTCATCATCATCATCGGCCTATTAATGTTCCCACTGCTGGGACAGGCCTCCTCTCTGTGCACTGGGCCCGCGTGGTGGATTATATAGCCCATTCCGGGCTATATAATCCACCGCGCGGGCCCAGTGCGGATTGGTAGATGTCACATGTCTTCGAATTTATGGTTCTAGGACATGCCGGTTTCCTCACGATGTTTTCCTTCACCGTTTTGAGAGCAGCGGTGATGTAATAAATTACACAAAGTAATGCGCCTGCCTGGGTTCCAACCCATGACGTTACGTACGTAAGTCGGGGCCGCCATCACTGGGCCAACGCTGCTCCTTTGTTTTGGTAGCTTTTGATTTGGTATCATATAGCTTTGGACGAAATTAAGAAGTGCAGGTGTACCATCCGATCTAGTGAATATCCTCGCCTACTGGTATAGTGAGCAGCTTTATGTAGTCAGGTGGGGAAATGTATACTCAAATGAATATTCTTTGGAGTGTGGCGTCAGGCAGGGCGGGCTGACCTCCCCAAGACTCTTTAATATCTATGTTAACCATCTGACGCTGATGCTGGAGCTCAGCAGCATGCATGTTGGATGTCATATTGATGACATGTGTCAATAATTCGAGTTATGCTGATGATATGCTGCTGCTGAGCCCGTCAATTGATGGTCTTAGACGGTTGTTAAAGGTGTGTGAGGTTTATGCTGTGGAACATGGCTTGAGGTACTCGTACATCGGAAGTAACAGTGAGTTCATGTTTTTTAAACGTAAAAGTAAAAACAATATCTTTATACCACCTATATTACTTAACGGTGTATCTCTAAGTCATGTTGCAGAGTTTAAATATCTTGGTCATATTGTTACTTGAATTTGAGTGATGAACTGGATATTGAGAGGGAGCGCAGGGCATTGTCGGTGCGTGGTAATATGTTGGCACACAGGTGCGCTCGATGTACTGCTCCAGTTAAAATAACGATGTTTAAGGCATTCTGCCAGACGTACTACACTAGCGGCCTGTGGGCGAACTTTACACAGAAAGCCTACAATGCCATGCGCGTCCAGGGCCGGCAGTCTCGACAGAGATAACGACAAAATCGCTAACTTTTGATGGCTGATTACTAACGAATAAACTGGATTGCAATAATTATGCCTGGGGATAATGAAAGTCTCTACATTCAAGATGCGTTTCTCGCAAGCATAATTATTGCAACTGAATTTATTCTTTAGTAAGAATTTATTCGTTAGAGAATGATCGCAGTCAAATCAGTGTCAAGTCCAAATTGGGGGAACACCCAAAAATTCCGAAAAAATGTATTCCGAATTTTTATGTTCACTGAATATCAAAAATGTCTTTTATTTAAAATCCCGAAATTCATAATTCCGAAAGTCGTAAATACGATTTTTTTGCTGTCCGATTTTCGTATGTCCGAAGAATCAAAAATGTTCGATAGATCGTTAGTCCGAAAAACGATATTCCGATACTTCCGATACTTTGTCGCTAAAAGTCTGGCTAGCTGGCATGAGGAGTATAGGCAGTGACAGAAAGTGGGTGTATAATGTAAAATGCCAGCGTAGCGAGCGCAATGATAGGTGTATTATGTGTTCAATTCAGAGATAAATCATGATTGTAATGGTCTGATCGTTATAACTAATCGAATAAAAGATTTAAATTAACCAAAAGCACATATTAAAACTGACTGATCATGATTCGATAAAATATCGTGATGTAGCATTAAATTGTAATGTTTTGATCGTTATAACGTATTGAATAAAATATTTAACTTAACAGATAGAACATTAAAACTTACTGACCATGTTTCGATAAAAATTGCCGTGATGTAGCTGTCACCGTGAAATTGTCAAACACGTTAGATTGTAATCTCTAAAGCGAGGCTGTAAACGGAAGTATCTCTGCCCCCATAATCGGGACTTGGGGCACCTCCCCGTTAGGTTAGTCAGGTTCCTTTAAATCCTGCACTTGGAAATAACCCCCGCGACGCGGGGCTCCGTCGACTACGCTTTTTAGGGGAATATAAAGTGTTTTAAGGTTAGGTTATATTAATCGGTATTTCTCAGGACTCGGTACATTATCTTTTCATGATATGCCCCTTGCCCAATGGTACCAACCATTGGGACCCCTCCTTCCCTCCACACCGCGTGAGTTGACTACCATCACATGAATTTCACTAAAAATAATGCGTTTTATTGCAAGCAGTATGTTCGTTTGACAATATTTCGAGAGTTTACAATCTCTCTAGTTATTTTACAATCTAACGTGCTTGACAATTTCACGGTGACAGAGCAATAAATTGTAATGTTTTGATCGTTAAAACTAATCGAATAAGGCACACAGTAAAATTAACTGACCATGATTCGATAAAAATTACCGTGATGTGGCAGTAAATTGTAGTGGTTTGGTCGTTAAAACTAATCGAATGAAACATTGAATTTAACAGATAGCATATTAGAACTAACTTATATAAATGACGACGACATTTGTGCCACAAAGTAGGTGTGTAATGTAAAATGCGAGCGTGGTTCACTAATGTTTTACCAAAACTCCATTGACAAATTTTCATTTTTCAACCAACGTTTCGTATACTATTTATTTCGCAAACAACTTATTCCGCAAATGTTACATTTAAAAAATATTCGTTTTACAAACATTTATTTGACAAATACTTCTTTTATCATATGATATTTATTCATTTATAAATTTTTCATTTTTTATTTAGATTCATTTGGATAAATCACGTTTCAACATAATGAATTGCATAAAAAAAAGAAAAAGGAAATGCATAGTTTTTTCATAAAATGCAAACAATCATACTCCATGCATGCAGCAAGCAAGCAGCTAGAAAGCAGCAAGCAAGCAGCAAGCACGCAGAAAGCATGCAGCAAGCCTGCAAAAAGCATGCAGCAAGCATGCAGCAAGCGAGCAGCAAGGATGCAGCATACATGCAACCAGCAAGCAGCAAGCATGCAGTATGCAAGCATGCGGCAGGCATGGTTTCTGTCACGGCTCCGGCGCTGCGGGTCTCCGGCGGTCACACGCGAGCTTATCGTCGCAGAGGGTTTTAACGCTCACCACCGCAGCTTCGGCTTGCTGGCCGGCTGGAGCCGGCCAGCATCAGCTGCGGTGGCGAGTGTTAAAGCCACCTGCTCCTCAGCTCGCGGCCCGCCTCGCCCCTCCGCGCCTACGCGGGCTTAAATTACACTCTAGGGCTACCCCTAGAGTGTAATTTAAGCCCAGCTATTTTTACTCCACGTAGTCTTTACGTCTACGTGGAGTCGGTTCTGCAGTGATTCATTTCTGTCACAAAATTTCTGCTTATAGGAAACCAAATTCATTTATTTTCTTTTTTTTGGAATGGCACAATCAATATGTGTAATGTCTTTATTTCAAACGTTGTTTTATAAGATAAAACGAAAAAAATAATGAATTGTTTGTCAAATAATACGTTATAAAATAAAAGTTTATCGGATAATAATTTTGCGAAGTGAATTATTTGTTAAACTTGTAGTTGTATAATGATGAAATGACAAATTATGTGTTTTCTAATCGTTGCTTATCAAGTAAAAGTTTGTGAATTAATGTTTGGTGATCTGACTGGTCACCTGGCCGAGCATGTAGGATTAAAATATGATTAGTAAGTAGCCTGTATAAACCAAACATTTCCAAACGTTTAGAAGGCATGTTTCTGTACGAATGATTGAATAGGTGATTGAATGAGTGAAAGGTAAAGAAAAACGCAAGATGGCGAGTAATATAAAAATATTGAAAGACGTGTTGTAAAAGGTGTTGAAGATTTTCTCAAAATAAACTATTCTAAAGACGTTTAAAAGTTTTCCTGGAGACACACACAACATATTCATATATGTATAGATATAGATAGATTACCATATTATATATATAGAAGATCTACGCTTTCAAATACCGTTTCGTCGAGTTTGGTTAATAGGTACATTCAGGACACCATGTTGCCATTCAGTTACACCATATTGTGTTACACTGTTACGCATTGGGAGAAAATATCCCGACAGGTAACACTGTAACTAAAATAAAACAAAAGAAAGCCAAGACAATTTTGGAGATGAGAAGCAAGGATAGTTAAGTCTCACAAACTACCAGGAGACCAGAATCATGAAGAAGTATTATCTACTTTGCATACTGCATGTCATGTCTATGATAATCGAAATGTACATAGATTGATTGTGAGATTCCTATTAACAATATACAATACCCCCTTTATAATTCTAGCCTCCTAGTCTTAGCACTTAATATATGCAGGTGATATAATAATATGTATAGTATGTAGCAACCAATTAATATTTTAGAGTTAATGATTAGTATACGGCTCCACCAGAGTTCATCAGGGTGCGTCAAACTGTGGTTGAGACACGTTCACTATCACTGACATGACATCGATACCAGTTGTCAAATTTCAGCAATGCATACGAAACCAGTGCATGCAATACCCACTGCATACAACAGTGCATCCAACAACAGTTTATATGATATCGGTGCATACAACACCAGTGACACTGATACTAGAATTGAGGATTGCTGACTCTCAATCTGAAGGTTTTAAGTACAGAAGCTGTGAATCTTTAAATATTGGTCGCTGTTGAAAGTTCTTTTTGATCAAGACCTGGGCTTCAATTCTGCTATTACAATAGTGTCAGAATAGTCGATCATTGATTTCGTAATGATCAAGTTCTGTCAAGTTTTGACAAGTTTGGTAATCTACTAATATAACGGCGTCATTATGACTTCTCAATGAACAACCACTGACACTCCATTGAAAGAAAGGTCATAGAATATTAATCTCGTACATGAAATCTGGCACGAAAAAATATTCGCATTTAGTAGTAGATTTCGGAAACCATTTGTACTCATGGTTTTATAATAATGACAATACGAAAATGCCATTAAAACACAATTTTATTACGAGACCATCGACCGACCAATGATCGAACATAGTGAATTTAGCCGATTACGAACTTTAAGCAAAATGACAGTGGGATGGGAATGGAATCGTGTTGGATTGACGAATTTATACAAATAGCAGAATTAGGCCCCTGTTCATCAGATTTTTGTTATAATTTTAACACTAACGATTGAACGAACCTTTCTAACTACAATTCAGGAATGCCTTGAAATTATTAATAGATTAATTACAACTTATTCGAGGAAAACTAAAGAGCAAACATGTTAACCTAAAAGGAGAATGCTCATGGATAATAATATATGGAATCTCGGACCACGCTGCGTCAAAATCAAACATTTTTTATTAGTTTACTCTTATCATATTAACTCCTACAAAAGTTATTTTTGTAAAGAAAACCGGAGTTTCGGAGTAAATTTATAATATCAAAGAAAACCTCAAAACCATGCAAGTAGAAAATTAACAATTTTATACATTGGTTTCGCCGGGTGACTGACGGTGTTATTCGGTTGACTTATTTGCAAAATAAACAGGAATAATTTCACAAAATACAAACAATTACTACATAATCCAATAATTAATTTATCTCAACTATACGGACGTAAACGTCACATCAAAGGTCAATGTTATTTAGGGATAAGATCGTTCAATCAAAATCTTTAGTAAGAAAATCGATTTTGTGTCATTAGTGATCTTAAATCGATTTGGCATACCGCTTTTACTTAATTGTTACTGTTATTCAACAAAAAGCAAACGTTACAGGTATTTATTATAAAAAGAAACGGTTGGAATCGCAGGTTAGTCAATTTATCAAAACAGTTTTTTAAAGCATTCTACGTCTCTATGACCGGTTGTGTGAACTTCATGTAAAGGGAGTAAAACAATGTTCAAACATACTCCTATACCTTAAATTAAAATCCCTGCTGACGCATATTGCCGTAAAAAATTATGAGAATGATTATTAAAAAATTTAATCTCAATGCTTGAGACTAGAGACTGAAAGGTAACACTTTTGGTCTTTCTCCTTTTGAACAATGAGTATAATTATTTTTGTCTACTGACTGATTACCTCGTGTAACAGGAAAATGTGTCCAGTGATTCGCTTATTTACCTCGTCAAAGCAAAGTGCTTGCATGTTACTCGAAGTGGATTCGGTGTCAACATCGAATTGCACACGGGCCGTGTACCATGGCCGACAACTATACCAGTGCATTCAAGACCCATTTATACGTCACCAGTGCATATGATATAAGTGATAATGCCACCAGTGCATATGAAATCAGTGCAAACGACACCAGTACGTACGACGCCCGTGTCAACGGAAGCAATTTCAACAAATCGACAACCACTACGGC
This sequence comes from Xestia ashworthii, assembly GCA_950022955.1. NCBI lineage: Eukaryota > Metazoa > Arthropoda > Insecta > Lepidoptera > Noctuidae > Xestia > Xestia ashworthii. The sequence continues at coordinate 4,681,390 of OX465573.1, forward strand.
TTCTGAAACAGATCATAAAATTAGACAAATTATCGTACTTTGCCTTTATATCTTATATGTGCTTTCCACAGCAACGTTTATATTCGGAGTGACGTCGTGGTGCGTCCTCAAAAAATTTCGTCACTTCAGAAACTACGTGCTACTCAACGTGATCTTTGCAGATGCGATGCGTTTAATACTTTTTGCAATATTATTTAATTATGATGCATCAAACCTTATCGTGTTAATGGTACTTGGGAGTTCAGGTATCATATGTATGCTATCTTTTAGTTTGTGGTTAGTCGTGCTGTGTTACATTTTTTATATTGATTTTGTAAAAGTTTTCAATATTGACATTCGTAGAAAGTACCTTATAAGTAGCTTATTTGCCTGGGGTTTACCTTTTATACTTTTCTTATTAACTTTTACTCTGTCTGTCAATATTTTGACTTGTACGGTAGTTATTTACTCCATCACTCCGTCAATTACTTTCTTTATTTACATAACAGTTGTATATTCTCTGTTTAGTGACGGTAATACCGGCGCGAGCACATCTGCTAATAAATGGCATCGATTTTACATAGCTACGTTGATATTTGTCCTGTGCAATATTTTATCGATTTTTTTTTTAATGCAATTATTTTTCGGCCTTGATTCTTTATTGTGTTTAGAAATAGGCATATTCGGAGAAATTTTGAATACGATGTCATTAGATATATTTATAGTAATAGTAAAGAGTAATCGGGAACTATGGGGTGAATATTTCAAAAGGAGATCAATGCAAGCATCGCTTGAAATGAGATAATTGCATCGACTGATCTCGTCACGCAAAGACGCCCTACACCAAACAACAAGCAGTCATCACACTAGCACCAATAAGGATAATTTTAATTAATACATAAGTAATGTAATTAATCCTAAATGTAATTAATAAGATCCGATGTGTCGCTCTACAACAGTATTTTCAGTAAATGGAAATCTAAATATAATTATAAGCAACTGGATCAATTCCAATATTATTTTCACCATGTTTTATGTTATTCCAAAAATATTTAAAAAAGGATACAAGTTGGACACCGAGCAAGACTTAGTACCTACCCGCTATCATACGCGCACAACTGACAGGTCATAGCGGCACAAGGCGCGGGCGGCGCGGTGTGACCACATAAAACTTTGTGATTTTTCATGACAGTTTTTTGAAATTTTGTATATTGATTCTTTAGTCACCGTCAGGATGGCTGGTTGTCTGCATCAGTCCGCGTCATGGTGGTGACCAAAAATTGCTACCCATTGCTACCTATAGTCAATTAATTGCTACCTAACTTGGAAAAGAATTAAAGAGACTTTAAAATGATCCGCCATTCTGATGTCAGGATGGCTGGTCAACTCTCCGTGTGAGTAAACTATTCAAATGCATGTTATTATTTTAACTCGAGTAATTGCTACCTGATTGCTACCCTCACGTATTTCAATGTCCACCTTGTATCTTTAACAAGTAAAAAGTTATGATCGTTTGAAACTTTTACAGGGACTGGATTTAGGTTATTGAATAAAATAATATTTTAAACTATTACAAAAACGTCCCTTTGCATTGAAAAACACTGACCCAATATAGTAATTAACTAGTTGACCCACGCAATTTCGTCTGCGTCACATAAGAGAGAAAAAGCTTACAAAAGGAATACATTTTTCCCGTTTTTGCAACATTTTTCATTTATGCTCCGCTCCCATTGGTCGTAGCGTGATTTTATATGACCTATAAACTTTCTCGATAAATGGTCCAACCAACACAACAATATATTTTCAATTCCAACCAGTAACCTCTTCAGCTTAATAATATTGTTAGGAGGTATAGATAGCACTTTGCCAGCGACTTCGTCGGCGAATTTGATAGGTCATATAAAATCACGCTACGACCAATGGGAGCGGAGCATAAATGAAAAATGTTGCAAAAATGTATTCCTTTTGTAAGCTTTTTCTCTCTTATGTGACGCAGACGAAATTGCGTGGGTCAACTAGTTAATTACTATATTGGGTCAGTGTTTTTCAATGAAAAGGAACGTTTTTGTAATAGTTTAAAATATTATTTTATTCAATAACCTAAATCCAGTCCCTGTAAAAGATTCAAACGATCATAACTTTTTACTTGTTAAAGCTACAAGGTGGACATTGAAATACGTGAAGGTAGCAATCAGGTAGCAATTACTGAAGTTAAAATAATAACATGAATTTGAATAGTTTACTCACACGGAGAGTTGACCAGCCATCCTGACATCAGAATGGCTGGTCATTTTAAAGTCTCTTTAATTTTTTTCCAAGTTAGGTAGCAATTAATTGACTATAGGTAGCAATGGGTAGCAAATAGGTAGCAATTTTTGGTCACCACCATGACGCGGACTGATGCAGACAACCAGCCATCCTGACGGTGACATTCTTTACATAAAAATACTATACACGTGTTTCGGGTTTTGCATATACTGAAGCTAATGTTGTGAAGTAAAATAAATCTATATAACATCTAAGTTTACTCTAAGCAAAAATAAACTCTGACAAACTTGCAAAATTTTGTTTTTTTTTTATTATTATTTAAATAATAAATGATTTATCAACTATAAGAATGTGTCGGAAAATTTGTTTGTGTCCATTTTGCATTTTTTTATAGTAATGATATATCTGCACTAGTTGCCAGCGAGCCTGTCGACTGGATCTGAGCTGAAGTTTGCTTTAGTGAATGATACTGGTCCCTATGAGAAGAGGGTAATAGCATCATCAGGCGAGGTGAGGGTACACAGTCGGATAATCTTGGTGATTTTTATTTTATTTATTTATTTAATTAAGGTTCGCCAACAGTTGTTACAGATATCTTACATCTAGAAACATACAAGTAATTGTGTCTTAAATCTAACTGCACAACCAATTACAGGCAAACACCACATGCATAGTGCTCTTAGTAATTATTTATAATTTTAGAACTTAAATTACTAGTTACTTATTTAAATTATTACTACAACTACTTAAATTCAAGATAATTATACTAAATACTAATTTATGCACTAATACTAATAAATCCGACAAACTTCGATATTGAGTCTGCGTGGACGTCAACCAAGTCGCTGCGTTCGTTTATGAGTTTGCACATGCGGGGTATAGGTGAATTAGTACCAAACACTGTACGGCGAAGCGGTGGAGCTAAGGGGGTTATAGGTTTGCGAGGGGGTATACGAGGTACTCTGAAATTGAACTTACGTATCAATTGTGGGCAGTCAATGGTGTTATTGAGCAGTTTATATGCGAATCTCAAATCCAAAAGCTCCCTTCGAGCTTCCAGTGTACTAATTTTGTAGCAGGCTAGTTTATCGAGGTAGGATAGATATTTAAATTGCCTTCCCTTTGAGTACCCTAGGAATCGGATAAACCTTTTTTGGACTCGTTCTAACCGCAGCGAGTGGGTTGCGTAGTGAGGCCTCCATATCACACTGCAGTATTCCAGGATGCTTCTTATAAGGCTATTGTAGAGAACTAATTTAGTATGTGGGCGTTGAAATACCTTCCCATTACGAATGATAAATCCAAGCATACGCTGGGATCGACTGACTATGTTCTCAATATGTGGTATAAATGTGAGTTTGGAGTCCAAGATAACTCCCAGATCTCGTACTACATTCACCTCGCATAAGTTCACTCCGTTTATTTGGTACGCGGAATTTAATGTTTTTACTTTCCTGGTGAATTTTATGTGGCTACATTTTGAACTATTCAACGAGATTTTATTATGGTGACACCATGCAGATAGTCGGTCGATGTCCCCTTGCATTAGGTTTACGTCCTGTTGAGAGGTAATGGCTTTTGAGATTTTCAGGTCGTCTGCAAAAAGGAATATGCTAGTATTGTGGAAGCACGATGTCACGTCATTTATGTATATAATGAATAATACTGGGCCCAAATGAGAACCTTGAGGGACACCCGAGGCAATTGCGTACCTACTTGACCGGAACCCATTGACAACCACATAAAACTCCCTACCAGCTAGATAAGAACCAAACCACTCAAGAAGACTACCGGTGACGCCGTACGTGGATAGTTTTTTAACAAGCAGTTTATGCGAAACCTTATCAAACGCCTTGCTAAAATCTGTATAAACAGCGTCAACCTGTATACCTTTATCCATAGCTTCGCATGTGGCTTCAACAAAGGACACCAGATTTGTGCTTGTGGATCTGTTCTTTACAAAGCCGTGCTGATGGTCTGTCAAGAACTTGGAGAAATAGCGTTGAATATGTGGACAAATCAACGATTCCAATATTTTACCGAAAATCGAAAGGATGGATATTGGTCTATAGTTCTTTACGTCACAAGGGTCTCCACTCTTGTATACCGGTACCACTTTCGCCTGTTTCCACTCTTTAGGGAATTGACCGGATCGGATTGAGGCGTTATATATCTTCGCCAAAGGAACAGCCAGACTCAATGCACATCTGACTATAAACAGTGGCGGTATATCATCTGGGCCTGCCCCCTTAGTAATATCAAGGCCTTTTAGTTTTTCCTCAACATTTTCATAGTTGATGTCCACGGAACCTATGCTGTCTGACTGTGAGGCTATTGCTTCCAAGTATTCGGAGGCTACATAGTCTTGATTTGAAGGTGATGTTGTTCCTTCTTTGTAAATGCTGCTATAATTTAAAGCAAATAGCTCACATATTCCTTCTCCATTCGAAGATGCTATCGGACCATCAGTCATTGATGCTGGGTATGAACTTTCTCCACCACGTTTATTCTTGACATATGACCAAAACATTTTTGGGCATCTAGCAATAGATTCTTCTGTACTTTCAATGTAACGATTGTAACACTCTTTAGCATAATTATCACATCGTTTAGAGACTAATCTGAGTGATAGCTTGTCAAGGGGATTCTTGTATTTTTTATATCTAATACGAAGTTTGTTTTTTTCCTTTAATAAATTAAGAAGTTTCTTATCAAACCATATTGGAACACTACTACTTTGCTTTTGGATGATAGGTAAAAACATATTTATAGCTGATCCAATAACGCTGTAAAAAACTTCCACCATTTCGTCAACACTACTGCAACATCCTAGACACTCTTCCCAGTCCTTCTCTTGCAAATGCTTGTTTATTGCTTCATAGTCGGCCTTATGAAAGTTTCTTTTTGGAATGCTATTAGATTTTAGCTTTAGCGACTCCGTCAAGGTTACTTGTATATCTAGTGGAGGATGGTGAAGGTCTACAACACTCAAAGGATCCGCTTCACTAACGCAACAACCTGGAACGTCCACCAATACAACATCCAGAAGTCTACTGTTTTTGTTGGTAACATTATTGCATTGTCGGAGACTATTAACTGATGTAAAATCAATAAGAAGTTGATCGAGGCTACTAATGTGCTGATTTATGAGAGGATTGTTTATGTCATTCCAGTTTATAGTTCTCAAGTTAAAATCTCCCACGATGCAAGTGTACGCATTATGGTCATCTTGGTAAGAATTACAATTACTAATAAAATGTTCCAACATTGATTTAGAGACCGGTGGTGGCAGGTAGACTGCACAAAGATCAAGACGGCGGAGTTGCCTCGAGCGCTCGCACGGTACTTCTACAGAAACCCATAGATCCTCACAATTACTTTGTCTGTGCAGCAATCTTGTTGAAATTAGTTTTTTAGATACTGCAATCAAGACACCTCCGCCATCCCTATCCCAGTGGTAGCCCGAACTTTCCCTGTCTCTTCTATAGACCAAGTACCTATCAGTGGCGAAGGGTGAAAAAAGAGTCAGGGTAAGCCGAGAAAAAAAATTAGAATGATTTTTTTTTTTACTTGACTTTTTGATGTTTGTTTTGACCTCATTTTCATTATCAGCTACCCCAAAAACCACGAAAACGACACCCATGAATAAAAAACTGAAATTTTTCATCGGCGCCATCTTGGGTTTTCATTTTGACCTCATTTTCATTATCAGCGACCCCAAAAACCACGAAAACGACACCCATGAAGAAAAAATCGAAATTTTTCGTCGGCGCCATCTTTGATTTTCATTTTGACCTCTTTTTCATCATCAGCGACCCCAAAAACCACGAAAACGACACCCATGAAGAAAAAACTGTAATTTTTCATCGGCGCCATCTTAGATTTTCATTTTGATCTCATTTTCATTATCAGCGACCCCAAAAACCTCGAAAACGACACCCATGAAGAAAAAACCGAAATTTATCGTTGGCGCCATCTTGGATTTTCATTTTGACCTCATTTTCATTATCAGCGACCCCAAAAATCACGAAAACGACACCCATGAAGAAAAAACCGAAATTTTCAATTGGCGCCATCTTTGATTTTCATTTTGACCTCTTTTTTAGCATCAGCGACCCCAGAAAACCACGAAAACGACACCCATGAAGAAAAAACTGAAATTTTTCATCGGCGCCATCTTGGATTTTCATTTTGACCTCATTTTCATTATCAGCGACCCCCAAAACCACGAAAACGACACCCATGAAGAGAAAACCGAAATTTGTCGTCGGCGCCATCTTTGATTTTCATTTTGACCTCTTATTTATTATCAGCGACCCCAAAAACTATGAAAACGACACCCATGAAGAAAAAACTGAAATTTTTCATCGGCGCCATCTTAGATTTTCATTATCAGCGACCTCAAATACCACGAAAACAACACCCATGAAGAAACAACCAAAAAATGACATTTTGGATTTTCATTTTGACCTAATTTTCATTATCAGCGACCCCAAAAATAATGAAATTGGCAACCATGACAAAAAAAAAAACAAAAAAAAAAATGCAGAGGTACCATAGTTGAAAAATAAAAGTGAACAACAAAATAAACATCCAAATAAATAACCAAATACGAAATCCACCATTACTAATACTATCTCGTTCTTCCCCTATCATACTTTCTTTTTCTGCCCCTGTTGTAACTCGATAAAATTCGGTTTACTGCACAAAATAATGTCATTCATCAAGCATGAATGATGTCCGATTCTTTACGAAATTCAACGAGCGATAACGATTTCTTTCCATCTCGCTCACGCGCACGCATTTTCTATTACTTTCTCTATGAATAACTCGGTTTGCTTCGGCTTACCAGAGCCATACTAGGGCGGGCTGGCTAGTGACGTCATGACGTTTATTTTGCTTAGAAATTAAGCTGCCAAAAAGCCGATAGCGCCTGCGGGTTATTTTATAGCAAAATGTTATTGAAGGGTAATTTTTTTTTGATTAAATGCGAGTAGGCGTTTGGTGATGCTTGTAAGAAGTAGTGATTGTGCAATTTTTCAATTAGGGTAGGTAGAGAGTGCTTGTGTTCTGAACTTCTGAAGGTAAGCCGGTGGGAATGGAGTTGTTAGGAGCCTGCGCCACTGGTACCTATCATCAAACAGTTCTTTATTGCATATACTATTATGAAGCCAAGTTTCTGTCAGAATTATAATGTCGTAGTTACACGTTGCTATTTTACATAAAAAATCGTGCGTTTTCGTCCGCAGGCCTCTTACATTTTGATAATAAATCTCAATATTAAACAAGTTGAATTTTGTTTATGCGATACAATTGCCATGCATTAAAAGCTTCTACAGAGTCAATACAACTTATTTTAACCTACCTAAAGTTGCTAGATCTTTGATCACTATATGTTCCGATGCAACGTCTTTACGCATTAAAATACGTCCGCCTCTGATCCACACAAATTGGAATCCTAATTCTCTAGCTTTGGTTCTTGCTGCGGCGTGGATTTCCTTGTTGGTGGCCGAGAGATGCTCCACTATGTAGATAGGTTTTTTAGGTCCCGCCAATCCAATATGTGAAGAGTTCAATTTGTCCTGACTGTTTTTCTTGTTGAAGTCGATCGAAGCTGCCAAAAATTGATCACGGAGTCTTGGGGAGCTGAACTGAGTGACGATTGATCGAGGCCTCGGAGATTCACGGTTTACTTTGGCAATTCGTGTGCAGCTTAAAATATCATTATCTGTAATGGCGCAGCCTATGGCCGACCCCAGCTGTTTTGTCAAGCTGATTATTACTAAAGTACTTATGTCATTGCCAGAAAAATATCGCCACTTTATTGCTGCATGGGAATCGGTCCCTACAATAAATCAAACTATAGGAGAATTAATGGCGAGATTGTTAATTGAGGAAGAGCGTAATTTGTCTACTGTAACAAATAGTGAAGTAAAGGCTGAAGCAGAGTGTGTAGCATTGGCAACAGCCACAAAGAAGTTGAGTGAGATAAAGTGTTTTGGTTGTGGCAAGATGGGCCATTATAAAAAAGATTGTCGCGCCAAGTTGCAATGTTTTTATTGTAAAAAGTATGGTCACTCAATTAAAATTTGCAGACTACGGCTAAATAAAGAGAAAAGCAGTGATGCTGGTAAAAATGAGTCAAACAAAAGGAGTAATGCGTTTTCAACAATTATGAAAAACAAGGAAAATACTCAGGGCTGGTTGGTAGATACCGGTGCCAGTGAACACATGTGTTACTTAAGAAATTTATTTAATGAGTTTGAAGAGTATGAATCCCACCAGTCAGTAATAATTGGTGATGGCAATAACTAAAAGTTAATGGTAAAGGAAAAGTGGTTCTCAAAGTTTTTGATGGAGAGGAATGGATTGATACTACCCTGCATAATGTATTGTATGTTCCTCAACTAACAGTTAATCTTTTCTCTGTGAGAAGTGTCATAGACAGGGACTATAAAATGGAATTTGAAAAATACCAATGTGAAATTAAGAATAAGGAAGGTAATGTTGTAGCCATGGGATACAGGGAGAAGAAATTATATGTTATGTGCTTTCATTACAAACCTAAATCTAATTATGTATCTATTGCTGCTGCAACAGTATCTCAAGATAGTCTAAAAATATGGCATGAGCGCTTAGGACATCAAAACTATGAGTACGTGAAGCAATTTTTGAACAAAAATGGTATAAAATTCAAGAATGATGCTGAAATATGCAGTGCTTGCGTTGAGGGTAAGATGCACAGATTACCATTTAATAGAAGTACTACTGTATCAATGAGGCCATGTGAGCCTCTCTGTTAATACATATGGATGTCTGTGGCCCTATGGAGGTAGAGTCCTTAGGGGGCTCTAAATATTTTTTATTGATAAGGGATGATTATTCTACCTACAGATATGTTTATTTCTTAAAATATAAAAGTGATGTTCCTGAGAAGATTAAAGAGTTTATAAATTTGTCTGAACAAGATACTGATGAGAAGGTAAAAATTGTAAGAACCGATAATGGAACTGAATTTATCAATGCAACAGTTAAAGGTTTATTTAAGAAAAAAGGTATAAGGCACCAGACATCAACAGCATACACTCCTGAACAAAATGGTAAAATAGAAAGAGACAATAGGACAGTAGTGGAGGCGGCAAGAGCTATGATGATAAGTGCAAGACTACCTAAAGAACTGTGGGCCGAAGCAGTCAATACTGCTGTCTATATTCTTAACAGAACCGGGCACAGTCATGAGAAAGGCAAGTCTCCTTTTGAATTATTATTTAAAAAGGCCTATACAAATTTGGATAAGTTAAGAGTGTTTGGGCAAAATGTGTATGTGCATGTACCAAAAAGTCTAAGGAAAAAGTGGGACTCGAAAAGCAAGAAGGGCCGTTTTGTGGGCTATGATGAAAATGTGAAAGGTTTTGAAGTTTATTTTCCAGATTCGGCCACTATAGAAATAAAGAGAGATGTTATTTTTGAGTCTTCTCAAAAGGAAGAAATGTTCAGCGAAATATTAAATGATATTTTCGAAGAGGAAGAAGAAGTAAAAGAAAATATAAATGATGAAGAAGAACAGTATTATACCGATGTTTCTAGTGATACGGAGGAAAATGAAAAACTAGAAAAAGAAGAGAAGAAAGAGTTCCCAGAAAAGAGAATAAGAAGGAAACCAACATGGTTACAAGATTATGACACAGAAACTAGCTTTATGTGCATATTAAATGAGCCTAAAACATATAATAAAGCTATCAATAGTAAGGATAGTGACAAGTGGAAAGAAGCCATGAAGAAGGAATTGGAAGTTCTAAAAGAAAATAATACTTGGAAAAGTGAAGTTGAAGTACCTAAAGACAAAAAGGTAGTAGAAAGTAAATGGGTTTATAAAGTAAAACAGGATAGTGAAGGAAACATAACCCAGTACAAGGCACGTCTTGTTGCTCGAGGTTTTCAACAGGAGGATATCTTTGAAGCTTATGATGTGTACGCACCAGTAGCTAAAATTGCGACTTTCAGGATTTTAATGGCTTTGGCTAGTAAAGAAAAACTACCAGTTTATCACATGGATGTACGAAGTGCTTTCCTTTATGGAGATATACAGGAAGAGGTGTATATGAGACTACCACCTGGATGTGGTGATAATGTGAGTGTTGTTAAGTTAAATAAAAGTATCTATGGACTAAAGAAATCACCTAAGTGCTGGAACTTAAAGTTTGATAAGGTAATTGTTAAGAAAGGGTTTATTAGATCTGAAAATGATTATTGTCTTTATTATAAAGCAAAATCTGAATGTAAAACTTATTTGTTATTGTTTGTTGATGACATATTGATTATGGGGTCAAATGAGAAAGAAGTACACAATTTAAAACTTTATTTGAGTAATAGTTTCTGTATGAAGGATCTAGGTCATGTAACTAATTATTTGGGTATTCATGTTAAGCAAGATTTGCAAAATGGTATTATTGAAATGTCACAAAAACATTATTTGACAAAGATACTAGAGAAGTATAATATGATTGATTCAAAACCTATGTCAACTCCAATGGAGTTCAAGTTCCAAATGTGTCAGTCAAATAAATCAGATCCTAAATTGGAAAACCAATGTAGACAAATTCTTGGATCGTTGATGTATGCGGTTTTGTGTACTAGACCCGATTTATGTCCTAGTGTGGCATATTTGAGTCGTTTTCTGAATTGTGCAGATGAAACATTGTTAAAAGCATTAAAAAGAGTGCTCAGATATGTAAATGCTACACTTGACTTGAAGTTGACTTTCAATAGTAATGAAAGTACAGATTTGCTTGGCTATGTAGATTCCGACTGGGGTAGGATATTAATGATAGAAAGTCAACATCAGGTTATGTGTTTAAATTATTTAACTGTCCTATTGCATGGTCGTCTAAGAAGCAACATACTGTCAGTTTGTCTTCTTCTGAAGCAGAACTTATAGCTCTGAGTTCTGCAGTTGTCGAGGCCTGTTGGCTTAAAAATATTATAAAAGATTTTGAGATTTCAGTTTGTCCTATTACTATTTTTGTAGATAATCAGGCAGCCATAAATATTGGAAATAATCCTGAAAACAATAAAAGAGTTAAACATGTTGATATTAAATTTAATTTTATTAAGGAGAAAATAGACACTAATGTTGTAATATTGAAATTTGTTAAAACAGGCTGTCAGTTAGCTGATTTCTTTACAAAATCTTTACCAGTGACCAAATTTAATGAGTTTAGATATTCTTTGTGTTTAATGTAAATGAATTTTAAAGGTATTTAATTAGAGGCTTAGTTTTTTATTGTTATTAGCAGTTTACCATTAAGGGGGCGCATTGTTTTTTTGTTGTTTAGAAATTGTTGATGTAATTTTTTTATTTTATTGAGGAGGCGTGTGAAGTGTAGTAGCTAGCCAATAAACTAAAAAAGGAATAAGTAATGTGTCTGTGGTATAAAGTACTCTGTGGTAAACGTCTACATTTGTTCATTGCGGATTTATGTTGAATATGAGAACCATTTTATATTTTTTTTCCACCGAGTTTTAATAAATAGTTCACTACTGCGCAATTGTTTTACTCTGCTAACACATAATCATCACAGAAGAGCCAGCGATGACAACTTCTTACTTTTTCTGCCCATCTGTTACAAAATTATAACCTTATAAAATGAACTATATTACAAGTACTTTGAAAATTAAAATATATACAGGTATTATTATTTAAAATTAATGTTTGCCTCTGTCAGTAATAGTACATAGCGTGGTGGTGGGATTGCAAAAAAATTGACGTACGTCCGACCTCCGACACGGTCCAAGACCGACTAAATGCCAAGGGTCGAGTGTATGAAAAGATGAAATCACCTGATTCTGGACTTAGTGGTATGGTTTCTCATCCTTTCACAATAATACGGCCGAATTCTATCTCATTTTTTTATGCTCTTTAAGATGGTATAAGTTTTATTATTCAAAGCCTAGTATAACTCAAATAAAATGGTACCCAAACCATGAGTTAGACCTGTTTTTGCGATTTAATTGGATGCAGTAAAGTGCAAGCAATCGTGTATGGAAGAGCCGAAACCTGTAGACCGAAGACTGAAATATGTACTATGTTTTTTTCAAAATTTAAATCCCTTTTGTTTAGGAATAAAACACAATACAAAATGACGGTTTTGCGTCTCACATCGCCTTAATAAGTGGCGACGACCAACCGGAAGAAAATATGGCCCCCTTTATGACCATCCTGAATAAAAGAATATTTATTTACAAATGTAAATATGGGTGAATCCTTCTCCGAAATCTACCTCCTCCTGCGGCTTGCCGGAGGGACTTTTTGTTTTGTTTTTTTTTTCACAACTGGCTGTTTCTTCTCAGAGTAGTCAGGTACGAAACGCCGGCCCCATCTAGTTTTAACAAAACGTGTAAAAGTGTTTTTAAAAACCTACTTGCTGAATAAACATCATTTATCATTTATCAGAGAACATATGGGGGCCGGGGAAATTCCGACATTTTCACAAATCTTTATCTAAATACAAGATTTCAATGATATAACTTTACTCCAAATACCTCCACGACCCCCGTACTTTTCAATGCATCAGTGCAATATTTTGAGTATGTTATACATTGAGTCCTATAGTAAAATGTGCTATTTCACCCCGCAAAAGAGTCGTTTCTTAGCAATAATTTTGTGGTTCCAAAGAAACTTTCTGAAGTGAAAACTTCTTTAGGCGCAATGAGCACTTTTTGTGTGAATAAAAATTAAGGAACTCGCGTGGCCGCCACCTAACGCTTCGTAGCGTTCGTAGTTGACTCGCTACGGCGTAGCGTGAGGCACAACCCGTAGCAGATATAATTATACTTAGTTTTCACTTTTATGGGCAGGCCCAAAGATTGCCTGCTGGGGCGGCGGGACATAAAGGGCGAGGAAGTAACATGGATGGGTTTTAGTCCGTAAAAGTCAGACAACCTCGGGAGCTACGCCCAATGCGGGATGAGTCATTTGATGATTACCCATAAATAAAATATATATACTAAAGCCCAAAGACTGCCCTGCATATTTTTATTTGTCTGTCTGTCTGCCTGTTTGTTCCGGCTAATCTCCAAAATGCTCAAAAATCTGTCGAGCCCATTTTAATGGGACTTTTGTTGGCAGATCTTTGATGTTATATGGAGTAACTAGGATTTTATCTTTTATTTTAGAAAAAAGATAAGGATAACCTTTGAAATTGTTACCAAAATTCGATTCAAACGGGGAAGTAATATTTTATAATAAGTAAATCACACGCGAACAAAGGTCGCAGGCTAATTGAATAAAAATATTACTAAATACAAAAAAAAATACTTTACAAAACATGAACTATGATAGACCGCTTAGCGTCCTCGTAACGACTGGATTTTTTTAATTTATAGTCATTTACATACTTGTTTATGTAACACTAGGCATGAGGATGTTCACTTGCCGAAATATCGAAAATTCCGCTCTACCGATTTAAGGTAAATAATAAATATGAATAAGAGGTCCACATTGAACTTGAGCTAGTCGTTTTTTTATCAAGAGTATTTTGGCCGTCCGATACACGATTATTTGCACTTCAGTGCATCCAATTAAATCGCAAAGACAAGTCTAAATGATGGTCTAATTCTTATTTCATTTGAGTTGTATTAGACTTTGAACAATCAAATTTATTCCATAATAAATTCCGTATAAAATATGACAAGCAACGGCCACCACCATGAGAAATATGTATCAAGTTGGGTTGTTTTTATCGAATAATCTTGGTGCGCGTTGACGCGGGGGACGTGTGGCAGTGTATTGCTGACCACTCACGCACGGGTAGACGCTATTGCTAAGCTCCTCCCACTCGCCCAAGGTCGTTGGACTGAGCACACTACCCACTGGTAACGAACCCAACTTCAAGGTGTAGATCGTGAGTTCGAACCCAAGATGGCAGTTTACTTTTTGTCATTTATTTATTTCAACACCACTGGTCTCAAAATAGTGAAGAAAACCATCAAGATTCAATTCCTGGTCTGAGTGCGTGTACATACATAGTTGTAGACGTGAACACTTTGATCCTCATCAAGTCGTAGACTTAAGACATTCCTGAATGACTCAACTGAAACTGTCAACTCGCTACAAAAAATACAAACATGACAATGACATGACAATGTTTGTATTTTTTGTACATAATTTAAATTATTAATTTTGTATTTTTATTAAAAATAATAATATAATAATAATTTCGGTCGAATTACTTAGAAGCAGCCACGGAGTGAACTGGAATTTGTGCCCGGTCGATAGCAAAGCAATAAGCTCGCCTCGGGACTTCAATATAAAAGAAATGTAGGTGTAACTACTATTAGGCACACCACTGCCTAACCCTTCGGAGATTGCAAGCATGGTGATGTTATTATGTAAGGCAGAAACAGAAATGCATTTATAACTAACACGACTGGATATGACTTTTTCAACATTTTATGTCTCTTCTGATATCGATATTGTCATTTTGACCAGTTACGTTATTAACAGGAACATCGATAATATAAGGTTTTTATTAATTTGGTTACATCCTTAGTCATGCGGCAGGTATCAATGAAGGTGTGTGGACTGTGTGGCGGCGGCATTACATATCAGCGTGCGCCGACCTGCGCACGCGACGCTCAACATGAACGGCAGCGATATCAGTGCCTACAACACCAGCTCTTACAACACCGGTGCATCCGACACCAGTGCATACGACACCAGTGCATACAACACCAATGAATTCAACAGTAGTTCATATGAAATCGGGGCATACTACACCAGTTCATTCAACACCGGTGCATTTAACACCAGTGCATACAACACCAGTGCATATAACAATAGTGCATACAACAACAGTGATTACGATACCAGTGCATACAACACCAGTGTGATCGATTCGGGAGAAAGGTCGCATAATGCGTTTCATATTTATTATTTTGTCTTGTCTGTGCCATGTTTGGTTGCGTTCATCTATGGCTTGACAACGTGGTGCACGATCAAGAAATTCCGCCATTTCAGAAACTATGTGTTTCTTAGTGTGATTTTAGCAAATGCGATGCGTTTATTAAGTCTTGCTTTACATGAATCTTTATTTGCGGTATGTATGATTGCTTTTCAGTGTTGGTTAGTCGTGTTGTGCTATATTTTTTATTTTGATTTCGTAAAGGTTTTCAATATAGACATTCGTAGGAAGTACCTTAAAACTGGTCTATTTGGCTGGGGTCTACCTTTTATCGTATTGGCTGTACCAGCTATTTATGGGTTTTTGTATGGGTATTTAGGATTTGGACCAGAAATTAACAATACTTTAACCAACTTTGTTCTAACTTTGGTATTTCTTATTTATTTTACCCCTGCTGCAATTAACTTGGTTATTTACATAATAGTTATATATTCTCTGTTCCGCGCTAGAGATACTGGCGCAAGTATAACTGCTAACAAATGGCGTCGCTTCTACATAGCTACGTTAATATTTGTACTTAGCAACATTTTATCGTTTTTCCATTCATTATTCATATTCGTTGGCAATGCTAATATTTTCAGTTGGATAGGCGCAGTGGGAGACCTATTGCATACAACAGCATTAGATGTGTATATCATAATTGTGAAAAGAAATCGGGAATTGTGGAGAGAATATTTTAAAAAGCGAGCAGCACAAACATCGGTTGAAATGACACAATAACTAACAGTTTTCAGTCAAATTCCCAAAATTAGTTGACGTGTAGAAGTAAGATTACTTCGATGACATGATTTTGCTAAGAAGTTAGAAGAATTTGAGCACAGCAATGTTTCGATACCAAATCGCTTATCACTTTCTTGCAGACACATGCACAGTCGCACTACTAAATAGAATTTACGACGGCAATGATATTTATTCATTTTGAATTAAGTATCTTGACTTTAGAGTCCGAATGAAAAAAAAAAGTTTTATTTTTTCAGCCAAAAAAGAATTTCAGCCTGTTTTATCTACATTTTTCACAAAAACTCAAAAACTATCTTTGCTTACGCTTTTTTTTTTAAAGAAATTCATCCGTCTTTGAATTATTATTTTAACCGTTTCAATTTTAAATCCCCTCACAGAGAGGAGGCCTGTGTCCCGGTAGTGGGATCATTATTAGGCTTATGATGATGATGATGAATTTTAAATAACATAATTATGATTAATTAAGCAATCTGATGTTATCTGCGACGAAAAGCATTGTTTTTGCATTTTAAAGGTATTGTGCTTTTAGTTGATATACTTATCGTTTTCACTAAATAAATGTATTAAAATTATTGGTTGTTTCACTTACTTCTTTTGGGTCACAAGAAAAAACCGGGTAAGCGTAAGTAAGTCACGTGCAAAAAAGGTTCCGTAGCACCAAACAATATCATTACAATCTTTTAATGCTCATTCATAAAATGTCAATTTACACTCAACAGAAAAATATTTTTTTATTTCGTAGAATTTTAATGAAAAACGAAGTTACCTCTGGTATCACAAATAAAGCGGCACAACGAAAAGAACTACATATTCTATATCGCGAATTAAGAACTAACATCAAAAATCTGTAAGTATTTGGGATCGCTACATCCTGTTCCTTATACGCCTACACAAGTAAATTTACACAATTCTCGATCGCCTATTTCTAAGAATTCCATCGCGTAAATTAAAAGTTCATCATATTTTTTATTAAGGAAAAACCTTGTAAAAATCATGGCAGATAAAACGTTACAGAATAACAAGTTGATACATAACACATTCTACGACTTTTAGAACCAGTTTAGCTATAACAGTGGTTTACATACTGGCTTTAATAACGCGCTACATAATTATCCACGTCGACGGATAGTAGCACTGCTCATCAGCGCGAGTAGAGCTGCGCACGCGATTCTTGACATGGCCGACAACGATAAAACTGTATCAAGCAGTTTAAACGATACTCGTGCAAACAACACCAGTTTATACGACACCAGTGCATATGACACCAGTGCATATGACACCAGTGCATATGACACCGGTGCATATAAAACCAGTGGATACAATAACACGAGTGAATACAATATCAGTACTATGTACGAGATTAGTGCAAGCAACACTAGTGAAAACTACAATATGAGTGCATACAATTATAGTGCGTTTAACACCAGTGTTAACGGCAGCATGTTCGACCCCTCCTTAACTAATGCTTATATTGAACAAGAGAAACTGAGACAAATTATCGCTAATTGTATATATGTCTTGTTTGTGCTGTCTATGACAGCGTTCATATACGGAGTGACATCGTGGTGTGTCCTCAAAAAGTTTCGTCGTTTCAAAAACTTTGTGCTTGTGAACGTGATCTTTGCAGATGCAATGCGTATATTGTTTTTTACCGTCACATTTTCTTATTTAACGATATTAAAGGACAGGCTGGACATTGCATTATCGCTACTAATTGTATTTAGGATGTGTCTGTGTTCGTTCAAGTGTTGGTTAGTCGTATTGTTTTATATTTTGTATATTGATTTTGTAAAGGTTTTCAATAATGACGCTCGTAGGAAGTACCTCAAAAGTATCTTATTTGCCTGGGGTGTACCTTTTGTGATGCTTATAACCTCTTTTATTGTAGAGTTTCACGAATTGTACGGTTTGGCAGGCAAAAATACCATCATATTTTCTTTATATTTTCGGAAAGTCTTTTTATTTACCCCTCCGATATTTAATGTGGTTATTTACATAATAGTTCTGTATTCTCTGTTTCGTGCTAGGGATACCGGCGCGACTATATCTATGCCCAAATGGCGTCGCTTCTACATAGCTACGTTGATATTTGTAATAGGTAATATTTTATCATTAACCTTTTTATTTGATGCATTTCTCTTTGGAATAATCGGTATCATAGCAGAATTGTTGAATACGATATTTTTAGATGTGTTTATAATTGCAGTAAAGAGTAATCGGGAATTGTGGGGCGAATATTTCAAAAGGAGATCATTACAAACATCACTTGCAATGAGTATAATTACGTAGACTTATCTCACACAATTGTCCGCGACGGAACCAGAACCGGTTCTACATACCCTACCTCCTACATTACACTAAAATTAGTAAGGATAATTACATATTATCTCATGTAATCAGTAGTAACAAGAAAACCCAATGTATTTATCATCTAAGTCTGACTAAAATGTAAACAAAAAATTTCTATGTCTATTATAAAGAACAAAAGTTTATAAGTTTATTTTCATCCTTATGTATTTGATTTTTTATCCGGAACTGGGCAAGCCATGTTTGCCGGATGGGCCCGAATATAACAAGACTGGAGCCCTGACCTAGCTAGACGGCGCGGCGTCGCGGCAGTCCGAGGAGAAGATGGCGGGACGTCTTGGATAGCTTCCTCGCGATATGGCGAGAAAAAGCACGCCATTGTGAGGAGTGGAAGGAATGCAGCAACATTCTCCCAGACCCCCGAGTGTCATTGGCTACATTTAAAATGTTCCCGTGGATTATTTCTGTACCTACATAATGGGAGCGAAGCCGCGAGAAGAAGCCACTGTATCTTGATTGTATATTTTCTCGCGTAGTGTAAAAATGTGGGTACTTTCGAACAAATTTGCAAATTTCTAGAATGTATAAGCAGGGGAGGGTCAATATTTTATGTTCTTGAAAATGAGGTTTACAGCTGTCGGTGTCTTCTATATTTACTAATATTCTTATTAGTCTTTATCAATACTTTTATTGCATTCCACATGTTACTAACCATATTAATTAAAAAACGGACCGGACGGCATGACGTTGATGCCTTGGAACGTGGGTAGGCCTTTGGTGCGGGATGCAACCTGTGCCGACACCCTTACGCCATCTCACGTTGCAAGCACGGCGGGTTGTGCAGGCGCTGCTGCTGCAGCTGCTGAGATCCTCAAACGGCGCAAATACTGTAACCTTATTGGCAACTACAGCTTTGAGCCGTTTGTGGTCTTAATGCTCGGGTGCGCGTGTCCTTGTTAAGGAAATATCTCACCAACTGGTCAACACTTCGCGGGACTGGCCGGCTGGCTCTTTCTTTGGCCAAAGAATTGGCACTGCCATTCAACGTGGGAATGCTGCCAGTCTTCTGGGCACGTTTCCGGATGACAGCTCTACAAAATTACAGCTTTCTAGTACTAGCAGTCTCTGAGTAAAACCTCGGACGGACGGATGGACAGACGGACATGACGAAACTATAAGGGTTCCTTGTCTGGACTACGGAACCCTAAAAAATTAGTTACCAACCTGTTTATTAACGTCTGCCTAATTCTTCTGGTACAGGGGTGGGTGAGCTGGCGAAAATTAGTCGATCGAATTGCATTTCTATCGATTTAAATGCATCACTATCATCATAATGTCAGAAAACGGACTGAAGAAAGAAAAGAAAGAAAGAAAAAGCACAATTTATTACGCATTTATTATACTGCTGTAGGGTCGCATCACCACATCGACCGATCTCGTGCGTCACGCATTCAGCGGAGTCCTACGACGTTCACCAAGTCATCGATGCGCTATGTTAGATGGGTCTTCATCATCATTTCAACCGAAAGACGTGCACTGCTGGATATAGACTTCCCCCAAGTCTCACCATATTGACCGGTCCCGTGCGTCTCGCATCCAGCGAATCCCCGCAACCTTCACCAGGTCATCGGTCCACTTAGTGGGAGGCCTTTCAAATCTTCTGATGTAACGTCGAGATGGGTATTATTTAGTTATTATTAGATTTTAGATGACGAATACCCGAAATGTTTGTGGTTCTGAAAGCTGATAACGCAGATGTTAGTGAAAGATGCCATTTGTAACTACGTATCGTATCTTCTTACCTACTACTCTTATAAGTGGAAAAAGGTTATGATCAATCTGTTTGCAATTTCATTCAAATCCTTTCAGTAGTTTCTGCGTGAAAGAATAACAAAAATCGATCTTTACAGACTTTTACATTTACAATAGTGGTAAGAAGATTGCTAGCCTGCATACCTAATTGTTTTGCTGACTATACTTGAGGCACATGAAATGTTGCCAGTTCAAATAGGATGAAATGTATCTACATTAGGGAAGACGACAAAAAGTAATAATTAGTCCGTCAGTTAGATTGTCAGCAAATATTTGTTCCATATTTTTTCTTTTGTTACATAAACCAAAATTGACGAAGATACGGCGCTTTTTGAATTCTCAATAAGTCACGAAGTCGCGCCTCGACACGAGTTCTGACATCACGAGCCCCCACTCCCGAGTTTTGATGCGTAATATATTTGTCAATACTCATTGATTAACAAAAACAAAAAATACGTGTCCATTATTTTCCAATACTCGGACTAAATAGATTTGCAAATTGTTGGTACTGTCGTCATGCCTTTTCGTCACAAAGTTATCTCATGACTGTGCTGAAAAACATTGTGTGTGAAATCTATTCAAAACAGGAAATTGACATACATTTCTTCTGTTGTTGCTAGTGAGCCCCAAACTAGATAGTCCATATTTTTCTTCTGAAAATATTAGTTACTCAAAGCTTTTAAAATTAAACAATCAAACGTCGTTTTTTCAGAGGTTTATTTATTTCATGATGGTGAGTTAGGAAGCAATGCAGCGACACCTATACGCAGACGTGAGGTACTACGTAATCAGCCAACTTAGTAGATTGTATTAATAGTCTAATAAGAATATTGTAGATGGCGCTTAAACAAATGTCGCACCATGTTGCTATATTCAATAGGTATTAAAATAAAAATATTGAAATTGTTTATTGAAGTTAATAATATACACTGACACTACTACAGTATTTGCTTTGATTATATACAATTGAACTTTCGACTGAGTGAACCGATTTTGATGACTCTTTTTTAATGGAATTTGCTGAAGATCTGATTTGGATCTTCGGAGATATACAATGGAACTCTTCAAAAATACACGCCAAATCTGCAGCGATTGCCGCAATCGCTTGGATGTTTATTGTTTTTCTCAAAAATGGTATGTAATGTTGACATAACATCTCTAAAAAGTATCCAGAAAGTGAACTCTACCGGAGACTATTCACAACTGTCCGGTAAGAAGCGAGATTTTAAATTTGGAATCTCCTACTGTCCAGTAAGTAAGTATGTAATTTACTTACTGGACACTTGGTCATCCTTCATCCCTTTTTTTTTTATGGCTTCGCACGGTTTAGGTCATCCTCTTTAGATCTGCTTAGAAAAAAAAAACATAGTACCTACCAGACACAGATTAGAGTTTAGCCATTATAACATGGTTAGAGGGAGGCTCCAAATATATATCTATCTCTTTTTGGTATGACATTTTATGAGATACATAATATATTTTGGAGCCTTAAACATCCATTTTATTGTCTGTGACACTTTTTTTTTTTTTTTTTTATGGGTCTGTGACACATAACGCGACGCAGAAAAAGTATGCACGTTGCGTTTTGTACTTAGTAATGTTGTAGAAGTATAGTGTGGGATTTTATGTTTGTATTTAGTCATTTCAGTTTATAAATCATGTTGGATTAAAACTTTCCATTCTAAAATTAACATGGAGTTTCAAAAACAATAATTTACATTTTTTACTAAAACATTCATGTAATGTAAAAATAGAACAATGTTTAAAACTAAACGCAAACTTTGTAGTAAAAAAAACAACGACTGGCGGGATTTCACATTCAATTGCGACAATTGTGTTTTAATTTACCGCGTGAATTTAAATAATCCCAAAAAATGAATTCAAGCGAATCTGATTCGGAAATAGATGGCACTCCTCCTGATTTAAAAGCTGAGGCCAAATTAGCAAAAGAAAATTTACTTCCGCCAAAATCCAAGGAGCGATACATGAAAAATTATGAAAAATTTATGAAGTGGAAGGCAGAAAAACAAGCCAACAGTTGGTCTGAAAATGTATTCTTGGCATATTTCAGCTTTCTTCGCCAAACAATGCAGCCGACAAGTTTATGGGCTGTGTATTCTATGCTTCGATGTGTAGTGCAAAATAAACACGATGTAAACATTAAGAATTATTCCAATTTAATAACTTGGTTGAAAAGACAATCGACTGGCTACAAAGGAAAAAAATCGAATGCATTTACCAGCCAAAACATACAGAAGTTTATAAATGAAGCACCCGATGAAGTTTATTTAGCAGTGAAGGTAATATTTATTTTGTTTACTTATTTAATTTAACTTGTTGTGATGTACGAGTAAGTGGTCTGTTAGTCGGTTGCAATAATATAAATATGCTATTAAATCTGGTTCCAAATAACATAAACTTATTTTTATATTCTCGATTTAAATAGTTTTTTTTTGTTTTTAGGTTATTACTATAATGGGAATTAATGGCGCCTGCCGATGTATGGAGCTCTGTAATATTAAAAACAGTGACGTGGAATACCATAATGAAATAATTTCGGTAAAAGTACGAGAAACAAAAACAAAAATTGATCGCTCTTTTGTTATACACAAGGAGTCAGCTCATATTGTAAGGAAATATCATGACCTGCGCCCTGAAAATATGAAAAGTGATAATTTTTTTATCAATTATAGAAACGGGACATGCTTGCGGCAAAACATCGGTCGTCATAAGATTGCCGCAATACCTAAACAAATAGCAGAATATTTGAATTTACCAAATCCAGAGAGCTATACTGGCCATTGTTTCCGGAGGTCGTCTGCTACCCTTCTTGCTGACTCTGGAGCCAATCTCACGACAATAAAACGACACGGGGGGTGGAAATCGGACCGAGTTGCAGAAGGATACATAGAAGAGTCATTAGAAAATAAAAGTGAAATTACAAGCAATATAAATAAAAAAATTAAATTGAATACTCAAAACACATCATCTTCCACCTCCCCGCAGCCGTCTACATCGCGTCAACAGCAGCTAAGCCTGGCTCCGCAGCCATCTACCTCTCGCCAAGAACCGACCACTATTCCCCTGCCCGTAACATCATCGCAAGCATCCACCTTCCCAAACAACCAAATTAATGTCTCACAGACATTTACTGCCAGCCAAGAGTCCGTTAATCAAGATGTACAACAAACAAATATAAATGCCCCCGGTAAATCGATCACAATATCTATCAGTAATTGCCCTAATATGAATGTAACCTTCAATATTAATTAAACGAATTTGTTGTTAAACTTTCTTTCATTTTTGAGAAAAGCATTATACAAACCTCAACCAGTAAGAAAGCCATCCTGGCCTCGTATATAACCGGACCTCACCTGCGGTTCGGTCCGGTTAACTTATACTCGGCCAGGAAGGCTTACTTACTGGATTCTGCTGTAATGTACTATTAAACAACATCATGACAGAACATTACGCCTGTATGCTCTGAGACAGATGTGTAGGTACAATACTCCCAGATTTCGACAGTTAGGTGTATTAAGTTCCATTTATTGGGGATAAGCCTATTACCGTGACATGTAAGTATTGTTTTTTTTTTAATTTTATTGGCAAGGATGTACCTACTTCAAAGGTATTTGGTTAGGTTCTGATTACTTTTTATTATGGGATCCATGACAAAGGAACGGAAGGAACTCTTCAATTCTTAGGAACAAATTAACGATACTCGGCCAAATCTTTTAAAGGCTATCCGGATATTTGAGTCACTTACCATTATGTCGTTATTAACCGACTTCAAAAAGGAGGAGGTTCTCAATTCAATGTTCCCCGATTACTCAAAGACGACTAGACCGATTTTGTTTTTAAATTGCTTGAAAGGGTACCTATACTTCCCCCCAGATGGTCCCATAATCATCAAGTCAGGATCCTGATGATGGGATCCTGGAGAAAGAGAGGGAACTCTTCAAATTCCATAATAATCTAGTAGGCCAAAAAGAAAGTTCGGATACCGATATTGTAAATCGATTTCTTGTTTTAACAATCTTTGATATTGAGACAGAATACCGCGAGTGTAGTTTCAGAACGCATTTTAAAAAAATTGCGGGATTAAAATTATTTTTTTTTTCTCTGTTACGCTAGCAATGATTAGGTCAATGTCCGATAGCTACAAAGTACAATAAAATTTGGATAATAAATAAATACGTCATTCGTAGTTCAGTGACGAAGTCTGCTATATAGGGTAACTGGTAATTAGTGTAGGTGTACGATACTTAAACACGTGATGGTACTCATGATAACATACCACTTTTAGTATAGGACCAACCCTGAAATCGTGAAAAAAAAATCTGCTGTTCAGTACATTTTAAATGTTCGCCTGTACTGAACAGATAATTTTTTTTTTGTTTTTTGTACAATCACGTGTTTAAGTATCGTACACTAATTACCAGTCACCCTATTTATGTAACACCCGAGAAATTGAAGCATAATGTAAAAATGCAGAATTAAAGGAGACATTTTTTTTTGTTCGGGGATTTATTAGGCCACACACATAGGTACATTGTAGCATTTAATAATGAAACTTACATTGATTTCTTCCTTAAAACCTCTACATTCCAGTGATTAAATTAGAAGCAATTGTCTAACCGGAATAAATGTGAAAATTCTTCTAAAACACTTACGACAATCAAAATAAACAAAAAAAGTAAATGTCAAAATAATGAAGTGGTCTGTCAATCACTAAAAAAAAAGTGGGTTTATAACGTTCCGTGCCACGTTGATTGTTTAAACCATCTATGCGATGTTAGTGTAAACCTTTAAAAATAGCATTACAAATAAAAATGCTCACAGTTTAATAATAATTAATTTTATATTCTTTCAGATTCTATAATAATTATAGCTTTACACAGGTTTACACACTTACAAAGGTTTACACAACCTTTAAAAATAGCATTAAAAATAAAAATGCTCACAGTTTAACAATTATTTTTATATTCTTTCTGATTCTATAATAATTATAGCAGATATGATAACCAACGGGTAGGTACCGTACTTTTTTTAGTAAACAGAAAAAATCGCCCATATTCACGTGAGTATTTGCTGTCAAATGACATCAATGACCACAACAGGAATGATTTGACTCGCAAAAAAATATCATAACATAGCTTATTTATTATGATTTTAAGATTCCGTTTTCATTTCTACGTAATATTTCGTTTAATACCATAGTTAAATGGTTACTTTATGTTGGTGTTATTATGAATAATAAATGCAGGTGAGCCCAAAAAAAAAATTCTCCTTTCCTGCCTGAAAAGTCTCGCGGTAAATATCTGTACATTATTTAATATCTGTAGGTACATTACTTATATCTCACTATGTTGTATGTTGTAGTTGTATGTACTGTTGTGTATGTATGTTTTGTATTGTTTAGGTATAATATGTTCGCGCACCTGAGGTGAAAAGTTGTATGTGTTACACGAGACCAAAGTTATTTGCGTCTCGTGTCTTCTAGAATGCTTCGCTTACTCGGGATTCAAAATCAACACTCGCAGCAAAAACCCACTTGCTCTCTTGTTGCACAAATAGCTATTATTTTACAGCTGCAGCTATTTATTGAAAGCCCTAACATAGTTGACAAAACGCTAGGCAGATGATTTACAAATCTTAGCAATGAACGCGTTCTTCAAAACCGAAAGTTACTCTAACAGCCAAAACCGATCTCTTGATCCTGTTTCAAAGACTTCGATCAAACTAGATATATTTCAAAGATTCTCGGCAACGAAATAGTTCAGTATCTTTGAGGTTTTTTGTAAGATCATCTTAAATAATTTATCCGAAGTGCTTATTTGAGCCGACTATGAGTATTTCGAAAATTCCTTTATTGCTACGATAATTTCGAAGTTTTAAGGTCCAAGGTTTACCTAATAGCCCGTTGTCAAAGTCTATATAGTTTTGAGTACTTTTGAAACAGCCTTTGAAACTTAATAGTACCTACTACCACAGTTCGAAATTTAATTAGCTACTTAATTAGGTGAATTAAACTTGGGTGGGCCATGGCCATGGAGTAAAAGCTCAATAGAGGCACTCAACTGAAAATGAATGAAGTTCTATATGCATATACCCGCGGCTTCACCAACGTGGATCATACTACCGGAATAAAAAGTAGGTACCCTATGTGTTAATCCAAGTTATAAACGATCTGTAGGTATGCTTAATTTCATCCAAATCCGTTCGGTAGTTTTTGCGTGAAAATGTCACAAACATCCATCCGTTCATCCTCACAAAACTTTGTGATGTACATCACAAAGTTTCACGTAGAGCTCCGACGCAACCCGAACGATCCCGACAGACCTCGTAGAAGGTGGCGGGACGAGCTGGACGACACCAACGAACAATGGTCCACATTGGCCAAGAATTGTAAACACTGCAAGCACTGGAAGTAATAGGGAGGGCCACAGCATATTTATATAAGGTAAATAAATAAGAAGGTAAATTTAAATACCTAAATAGGAATTGTACTGGTGATGCAGCAAAAACATTGTTATTGACTTCAAACTAACCAATAGAATGATTTTAGAACAGTGGCTGGTCGATTTTAAATTCGTACCTCGAGAAACAACACAAACAAGTATCACATCTGCGACTTTGCTATTCACTTTTTATCAGGCGCTAATATTGTGAGTGAGATGAGAGCTCAATCTAGTCGTTTCAGAATACAATATAATAAATTGTATTTATCTTGTTGTCCGTCTATAACCAGAAATTATTATAAATTACCTGTAACTTCAAACCAGAAAACAAATAGGTAAGTAACATAGAGCTCTGTCGCCGTTTTTTTATCTCCGACATAATAGCTTTCAAGCTATTTGCTGCTTTCGATTAGATACGGGACCGAAACGTGGTCGCTCACAATGGGCATTATAAGAAGGCTTAAAGTCACCCAAAGGGCAATGGAGAGGGCTATGCTCGGAGTTTCCTTTCGTGATCGAATTAGAAATAAAGACATCCGCAAAAGAACCAAGGTCACCGACGTAGCCCGAAGAATGTGGGCAGCTGGGCACATTGCTGAGAACGGATGGCCGATGGGGCCAAAAAGTTCCGGAGTGGCGACCGCGAACCGGAAAACGAGGTGGAACGATGACCAGGCATGGGACCGCTCAATGTAGAGACTATTGGGGCAGGCCTATGTCAAGCAGTGGACGTCTTTTGGCTGAAATGTTAATGATGATAATAGCTTATGACAACAAAAATAAAAATCACTTTACCTACTCCAAACTACATAACATCACGCCCGTAATCCCCTAAGGCTTAGGTAGAGGTGTACCTAATAGTACATTAACATTTCGCCAGTTATGTTTTAAGTCCCATGTAAATGGGAGCGATCCTATTGCCATCAACCGGGCACAAATCCAGACTCCATGGCTGTTACTGAGCAATTCGTGATGGTAAAATACAATAACACTTTGCCCAACTCGTGATTCGAACCCGGGATCCCATGCTTTGCTATCGCGCTTGCGATCACTCGACCAAAGAGTCAAAAACTCCAAAATCAGAGATAAAATCACAGTGAAAGACCAGCCTGCGTAGCATGACCACCGTAGACACGACAGAGAGTCGACAAATCTTTTGTTCATCTGTCATTTAGTCGATTCAATGACAGATGAACAAAAGATTTGTCGAGTCTCTTTCGTTTCTCCGGTGGTCATGCTACGTGGGCAGTACGTAGTAGGTATCTACTTACAACGCAACCCAGGCATTGCTGCATCACCACGAACCAATCAAATTAACGTCACACACCCCCGACCAATTAGGAAACAGGAAATGTTTTCAAAAAAAAAATGGCGACAGAGGAATTCAATTTGGTCGGTCGCTGGCAAATTAAATTAAGAGACTCGCTGTACACTGCATTTTTCTTTAGCCCTAATTTTGTGTACGCCGTATGAATTTTAATTCAATGTGATTTTTAACAGTTTCGAGACTTTTTATTTTCCGTGTTATGATTGGTGTGATAAAGAAAAAGATAGGGCACAATAATCCTGTTTTGTAACGTCTCTCTTCTGTATTCTCTTAAATTTCTTGCAACTAAAGTAACGTAAAAGTTATTTACCGAAAGGTAAATAAACCCAGCTTTTTGTAGACTAGGTAGGAGGTAGGTAGTTAAGGCGCTTAGACGAGCTAAATTAGCAAATCTATTTGTGGTGTTTCAAACTTCGTTTGAAATGCTGTTAGAATAAAGTTCTAATCAGCTTGCACTACAAAGTGGTTGTTACGTCAGCCACTGCGGGCCAAATAGCGCGAAATGAGTGGTTTCGATTGATTTACAAAAAAACTCTTGATTGGATTAAAAAACTAAAACAGTATCATGCTAATATATTGCTTGTAGAATTATTTGCCTAAAAATCAGAATGATCGCATGCATATTAGTATGTTTTCTATTGTTTGAAAGATATTTTTAGAGGTACGTTCGTGATTTCTTTTTATGGAGCCAAATTAATTGTATTATGTTTTCAAAACAGTATCATGCTAGCATATATCCTGAAGAATATCATATATTTTTCTGGTCTTGTTTATAGCAGTGAATCATATACTTTTAGTAATTATAAAACTCGCGTTTAGCTCGTGTAATCGCCTTAAGTAAGTACTATATCTCTATCAGACGACCTTTCTATAAACCCATAATTAACAAAAAAACATCGCTAGTTCCACTTTTGGCCACAAGCCAAAAGATCCTTGTACAGTCATACCCACAATAATAACATCCACAGACGTCCGAAAAGGTGAGACAGAAAAAAAACAAAAGCGTCGTGAAACTCAAAACGCGAAAAAACCCAGCCGTCGCGAAAGTTGTGTCGCTAAATAGAAAATGTATTCAAATCGCTTGCTCCGTAGTCCTGAAGCGGACGAGTTTGTTAAAAATTCAGACATTTCAGACCTACGGACCGCCAGCAGCCGCATTTCAATTAGACGTGTTAGGAAGTTCCACGCCTCGCTAAATACGTTATCATCCTGTTTGGACTGTTCGCCCGTTTGATTTTCGTGTTGGTATTTATTTATAGGTCTGTTAGTAACGGTTTAACTGAGATTTTAGACTAGCCGCGTATGTATAGTGGCTGCAAATGCTACTGCAAAGCGTGAGGTCCTGGCTTCAATTGAAACGTGATATTTTCTATGAGGAATATCTCATCTATGGTCCAGAGCCTGGATTTGTGCCTGGTTACTGAGACTTAGACATTACTAGCGAAAAGTGATGGCAATTCAAGTAGTTTTATGGCAGAGCTTTCAGCCATGGGCTGTGTCTAGAATCCGGAAAAATGGAACATATGGATCTCTGTTTGCTATACCTAACCTTAGGTAAATGTGGTTTGACAAAAAGAAGGTAAGAAGAACGTTTGAAACGTTCTTCCATAACCATAAGGAAGTCCATTTTACTCTGTGATTCCTTAAAATAAACATTGCGGTTGGAGTCTTTCATAAAAAATATGGGACTCGATTATAGCAAAACAGAGTCGTCAATTTCCTCTCATATCTCGCTGATAGATTATTGTAACGTATACCTTTGTATAAAACCGTGTTTTAGTCCAACACATCAAACAGATGAAAATCGCATCATTTACAAACGAAAGAAAAAACGCTCTGATAAAATCGCATTGGGCATTTTTACAGGATATTCCATTTCCCTCAAAGTAAATACGATATATTTCCCTCGTACATACGTCGATAATGTAGGAGGTAGTTCACAAATATTCCGTTCGGAAATTGAAAATTTGTTTTATCGTTACATCTGTAGGTACTTTGGATTAAATCCATCAATCTGCAATTTTGCTTTGATTTATAAACGGATATTTTGATTTTTCCTCCTTCCTACAATGATCTATAGGGACAGGCCCTATAAATTCGCAGCCAGTCCACGATTTGTCCAGACCTCCTCAGACACCTGACCGATTTGACTGAATCTTTACGAAAGAAAGAATCTCCTCACCTACTTTCAAGCAGCAATAGCAAAGATAACTGATTTTGACAGGCTAGTGTCAATGTAGAGTTATTTCATCATAATAAAAATTCATATTTATGTATGTACCCAAGTTGTTTTTTTATCAATTTTAGGTTTTCTAAACCTCACAGTCCACCTAAATACCTATGTTTGGTTCTATCTTCAAAATACCATCTCAGACACTATGAATGATTACCTATGTCTTGACTTGAAAAGAGACTGTGACCTCCGAGAGAAAACATCATCTTATTTTATACGTATAAGTGTGTCTATGTCACCGTAAAATTGTCAAATACGTTATATTGTAATATCTCTAGCGATATTGTAAAGTCTCGAATTATTGTCAAACGAACATACTGCTTACAATAAAACGCATTATTTTTCGTGAAATGCATGCGATGGTAGTCAACTCACGCGGTGTGGAGAGAAGGAGGAGTCCCCCTTGCCCAGTGGTACAACTTTCATGAAAAGATATTGTACCATTCCTGAGAAATACCGATTATTATAACCTAACCTTAAAACACTTTATATTCCCCTAAAAAGCGTAGACGACGGAGCCCCGCTTCGCGCTTCGCGGGGCCCCTATTTCCGAGTGCAGGGTTTAAAGGAACCTAACTAACCTAACGGGGGGGGTGCCCCAAGTCTCGATTATGGGGGCAGAGATACTTCCGTATGTTCAGTTGACAATAATTCGAGACTTTACAATATCGCTAGAGAGATACACGTTATATTGTAATATAACGTATTTGACAATTTTACGGTGACATCTATACACCGTGTTCCTGAGGTCATACATTAATTTTGAATAATACTTCTATAGCTCTTGTTAAACATATCGTACAAAGGAAGTAGAAGAAGTCCAATTTAATTATGTTGTGCTGTGAGAAAGTCTTTATTTGTGAGATGTTGCCACTTTGTGCAACCAAAACTATCAAACTGAATTTAGAAGACTGAAACTGATTTTTGAATTTTTTTTTTAAGTTAGAGGCATTTTGTGTTGTGTTGTGATAAAATGAGTTTGTAATCTAAGTAAGATGAACACGATATGTTTTTACTTATTGCCACTAAAAGAGAAAAAAAAAGGTAAAAAATAAAAAAAAGTAAACAAAAAAAAAGTAAAAAATGGTCAATTTAATGGTCTGAATAACATGCCGAAGTTAATGTATAACCTCAGGAACACGGTATAAACCAATTTACAAAATAAACATCATTTAAGACAAAAAAATCAATCCCTACAAACACACTCTTCTAGAAATTCTGTAGTAAGGTTCTAGCCACAACTTCGTCCAGAAAATAGATCGACCCAAATTACCCCTAAAAATTACCTGCTGACGTAACACATTAGTCTTGAATAAATGTTTTAAAAATACCGCACCGTCACCTAATGGCCATTCTGGAGGTAATCTCTTGTTTTATCCGGCGACCCTTCCGTTAAATTCATCATTTAGACATGCCTAGCGAAAATTTTGAGAAAGAGTTGAACACGATAAAAAGTGGGTAGGTTTGATAAGGTAGACATTTTTTTATTTTCGTTTTTCGAAAGTTTGAAGCCGTTCTTAACGCTTGAATATCGAATCGTTTGCAGTTCGAAAATACTGATACGGGATACCGCAAACAGATTGTGGCCATATAGGGTTGAGAGGTTGAAAATTGGTAGACCGTCAGTGAGCAGCGCGATAGTACCTCAGTACTGGTAGGAAGAAGGAATACCTACTACTTACTTCTTTAAAATTTCTCTAAAACTTTATCTAAGAGCTTTTCACTATCACAATATTACTACAATCGACAACAGTCAAAGTTGTCAGCGAATGACTTTCCAAAGAACTTATTTCAAACAAAAGTTCTACCTTTCAAATCACTAAAGGCCTGCGCAGATCGGGACGGCATGGCAAGGGATTTTTTTTTGCCAATGGACATTCAAACGTATTGGTATAGAAATACGACCGTGGCCCGTATTTCAATGCAAATCCTTCTATCCTATCCTTTAGATGCCACGGCATGCTACGGCATCATTTTAAAGCATAGCGATTTATGTCGTATTTCTGTGCATATAAATACGTTTGAATGTCCATTGGCAAATAAAATTAAATCCCTTGCCATGCCGTCCCGGTCTGCGTAGGCCTTTAGGGCTCATTCGGGTCTTAAAACTTGTAAGTACCTACTGACAATCATTTTCAGGGTACCGAGACAAAACCACAATTATGTCTTTTTTTTTTTTGGGACAAGCCCGCCACACACGCCCAAACCACTGTAACTCCTGAAAGCCAGAATCAACAGTGGCGACCACCAGAAAAGCGCCGAGACAATGAAGCTCGACGAAGTCCCAGAGAATGAATTTAACTGTCTTGGATCCCGCAACGAAATTAATCAGAAAGTATAGCGGAGGAGTAGGAAAAAAACTGTAATTTCCACTTCCCTCCATATCAGCAGGAGACAGAACGAAACAAGGCCAATAGGCACAAAGGGACGTTTACAACTGGGATAGGCCCAGTTGCCTAGCACCACGGATAAATATTAACGTTAATGGGTCCTAAGTTGAGAGCTGTTATATTTGATTCCAATAATAGGTATGGCAAAAACGCTTGAACGCACGGAAATTTGCTCTAGTTTCTACAAGGTCCGTATAGTAAATAACTCCGGATGTAACCTGTACACTATCCAACATAATATTGCGTTCATTTTGCCAAAGACTACACTCCCACAAAATGTGATGTGCAGATTGTTCATATTCGCAGTCAGATGTTGAACATTGACAAAAAGGCGAGTCAACAAGTTTGAAGGAAAATAATTTACTCTTGAAGTTGCCATGACCCGTGAGAAATTGGGCAACACAGTGATCAACCTCCAGCCATGTCCTGTCCAGCCGCTCACGAACGGATGGAAAGAACTGGTGGAGGTGTCTGCCCTTGATGGAATTGTCCCACCTATATTGCCATTCAGATAGAAGTTCCTCCCAGACGTCGGTCTGTGGTTTGAATAATCTCGAAATCTTAGCACGATCACGTATGGTTAAAAAGTCTGCGTCCGTGGTCTCACGCGCGTTATAGTACATTGTATAGTACACAATTATGTCTGTCTGAAAATTAAAAGATAATTTTAATCAAATAATGCTTAGAAGCAGCTCAAAATTACGTAGGTAATCTAGACATTCCCGTAAAACCCAGTGCTTTCTCAGGTCCCCAAACTCCCAAACTATTTCCTCTAAAAAACCCAGTGCTTTCTCAGGTCCCCAAACTCCCAAACTATTTCCTCTAAAGATTCTGGCATCCTGTAGTTTGGGAGACTTTACTATTAGTTTCTCATCTCCTACTTGTTCTCGTCAATTATTTACTCCGTAATCTTCGAGTGTAAACTCGCAGAGTAACCTGCTGAGGCTATTCGGGCCAATACAGGTACTACTAACAAATCCAAAGCTGGGTTAATTCGCATTTATTGCATAGTGTGAATGTTCGACAGCAGGGAGGGTGATTTTAGTAGTGTAGGTAAACGTTGCCTATCGGCGGCGGCTGCCTCTCGCGTTCGGCCCTGGTTCAATCCATGGTCCGGAGCGAGACGGAATGGGAAGCCGTCACCTCCTTCTGCGAAGCAGTCATGCTAGCGAAGGAGGTGGCGGAACGCGAGAGGGAGAGAACCTCTCGCCCTACCCGCCGCGGTAGACGCACCGGGCGTCGGGGGCCACACGTGGCTCCCGGCCACCGTAGGCGCGGGCATGTGGACGGTGAGCTATGGGCTAGTATATAGTCTGTCTTATAACGACAGGCCGTGTCGACGGCGCGTTCTTGTTCCTCGCGCGCCTCAAAGATATGTGCTGAAGCCTGCCGGGGCTGCGGGACTTTTCGAAAGAGATACTGTGGTCCCGGAACATAAAGGGCGATGAAGGAACATGGGTTTTAGTCAGTAAAAGTCTGACATTCCCTCCTGCTCCGCTCCCAGAGCGGGAGGAGTCATTTGATGATACGACGTTACCTATTCACTGTCACCCTACTTCCCCTCTCACTCTCCACCTTGCTATTATAAACAACATAACATTTAATATTGTATTTTTATTATACAAGTCAACAAGGCCATACAATTTCAGCCAGCCCCAATAACACAGCCCCCAAGGGTTTAACACTTCGGAAGTGGTTTCAAAGTCCATTTCAGTTTTAATGCTATTTTCCAATTGCAATAGGTAGGTAGTCAGGCGCAACTTTAGATATTGCCTTTTAGAAGTTTTGTGCCGAGTTATTGGCTATTGTTCAATGTTACCTTTGGACATTGACTCAGCACTCGGCCTGCCTCACGCGCGGCCCAGTTAAAATAATGATTTGGCTGCATCTTACACGCATAGGACACATAGAATAAGTGTAATAGTGTGTGTTAAGAAAAAGTAGTATATAAGCAGAACATTTTGTAAATAAACCAGATTTGAATATTATATTCTTGTCTCATTACCCCTCGCTGTGGCCAAGACACCTTTAGCCATCTTCGGATCAGTCCCGT
Source organism: Xestia ashworthii (assembly GCA_950022955.1). Classification (NCBI taxonomy): domain Eukaryota; kingdom Metazoa; phylum Arthropoda; class Insecta; order Lepidoptera; family Noctuidae; genus Xestia; species Xestia ashworthii. The sequence continues at coordinate 4,715,923 of OX465573.1, forward strand.
GAGTCTGCGGGATTGGCAGTGAGTTTACCCTTCCCGAACCTGGTATTCCTGCCCACTATCCGTCTGTAACCTTAGGTCGCATGGTGCAGACATCCTGAACTTATTTATATATTTATTTATCACATACTAGGTATATGGTAGGTTAGGGCTGTAGGGCTTATAGGGCTTAGGGTCGTAGGGACTGTTAGGCTTGTAGGTCTCTGTAGGTTCCTTTATCTTACCATATATTTCCATGTATCATCACACCCTTGACAGTATTGCGGCCTTACGTGACGTTTGTTAAGGGTGGATGTACAGCTATGTTCTTTTTTTTATGTTGGATAGATAGGTACTTGTGATATAATGAAATTCTTCAATAGGATTTGCGGAAGTAATTTCAGCTTTGTCTATGTTCTTTTACTTGTAATGGGGAAGGCCGGTCAAGATCCGGGCCGATTGTAGATGGCGCGTCCACCGCATAGACCCAATCTGACCATTGAGGTCAAACTATTTTGAAATATAAAATGACATTTACAGATTTTCAACCAATGACGATACAAGCGGTGCTAGCGCCATTAGTTCCACAGTTGCCAACTGATACCTACCTAAGGTGGATGCTCCACAATAGCCCGCTAAATTCAGTTTCTTACGTTTTTTGCAATTTGCAGGGCAGTATCAGGTTGTATCTTGGACCTTGGTTAAATTATGCGGCTGTGAGACACAATATGTAAATCGATTTAATGACTATTTCATGAAAAAGTAATGCATTCGAGTTACATGAACTTGGAGGGTTGTATGTATTGATGATTTTGGTGATTTCAGTAATGTAACTACATACGTATAGTCTTTCAATCGAGGAACATAACTTGGAGTTGGAGGTTGTATTATTGCTATTAGTGATTTCGATGTTTATAATTCTGATAAGTAACTAGGTACGTCTTACAGCCGCGAATGATATTTTAATCAAGATCAACCTAGCAATGGCCTATAAATTGCAAAAAGTGTAAGAAAGGGCTCGGAACATTTTTGTATGAAGCCTGGCCAGACTTTTTTCTGCCATTTTGATTTTTTTCAATGTAGCGGCCACGCATTAGAACTATATTAACCGATAGCTGGTATCAACACAAACAAGTTTTGTAAGAGAAAAAATGTACTAAAGTGTCACGTTTCCGAGATATGAGCTATTAAAGTTAAAGTCCATTCACTGATGGAATCTTCAGCACAACTTTGATTTGACACGCATACAACATGTATCAATCGATAGCTGGCATCAATACAAACAAGTTTTGTACGTTACAAAACGTTCTAGTGTCACGTTTCCGAGATATGAGGTATCAAAGTTTAATTAACTTCATTGAGCATCTTCAGCCCAACTTGATTTGATGGTGATAGCAGCTATCGATTGATAAACGTTGTACGCGTGTCTGATCAAATCAAAGTTGTGCTAAAGTTGCTATCAGTGATTGGATTTTAACTTTTGGCCACCCTTACATACCAAGTTTCCTGCCCGGAAAGCATGTTAAGCCGTTGGTTCCGGCTGTCCTTTGACTATCTTTGACAGTCGTTACAGGTAATCAGTGGCCCAAAAAGTCTGACAACTAGTCTTACCAGGTGGTATTGTATTACTCAGTATTAACTAGGTTGTGGAGGTCAGTTAGGCAGTTGCTCCATGTAAAATACTGGTATTCAGCTGTATGTGGTTAGACTGGAAGCCGACCCCAACACAGTTGGGAAAAGGCTAGGCAGTTGATAAATTAGTAGACACATGCGCGATTATCAAACTAGGACTTGGGATTCTATTCCCAGAGTGGGCTAAGTTTTACTGAGTAATAATCATCACAACTTTTCTCTGATCGGATGAAATTTTGAGATTGGGCAGTAAGAGAGGCACACACTGCAACACAGCAAGCTAGGTATACATATCCTGTACAATGTGATCTCACTTTTCTTAAAATACTTGATTAGGAATAATTATTTACTTATTTACTTGTGGGAACTATTTGATGATATGGCCAAATATCCAAGGCAGTTATGTGTCATTTATTGATGTACATAGAGAGATGATTGAAAAGTAAATAATTATTTCTAATCAAATGTTTTATTAACAAACTAACTGATGGCCACGGCTTCCCCGCCCGCCGACAAATTATATGATGAAACCTTCCTCGTGAACCACTCTATCCATTGGTGAAAACAGCATGGAAATGGGTGCAGTAGTTTTTGAGTAGATCATGAACTGACAGACAGAAACAGAGGACGACATTGTTTTATGTATACTAGCTGACCCACGCAACTTCGTCTACGTCACATAAGAGGGAAAAAGCTACCTACTACCTACCTATTACCTGTGCCATTACCACATTCTTTTTTTCATAAGAACCTTCTGACAATAACAAACACAACAAAAAAAGAATTAGTGAAATCGGTCCAGGCGTTGAGTTATGCGCTTACCAACACATTTTGCGATTCATTCTATATTATAGATTATGTAGTGATTAATAAACTTACAAGTGTTGGGGCTACGCTTTTATTATTATACATATGTTACACAGGATATGCCACACCTCCTCTGCTCATACGTGCATAGCTAATTGCGCCCTCCGGACCTAAATAAGGCTAAGACAGTGCTGTCCACATCACTATGTACTGTTCAGGAAAAATCTGAGTCATTGATTCAAGAAGAAGTCTACTGCATAATCTAGTGGTGTGCAAACACCCAACAATAAGTGTTACAATCTGCAAAAAAATCAATGAGTGTCTACTGCCAAATTCCGACATAATTTGACTATGATACACTGTCGTACCTGTATTGTAGTGTTAATAACACTACAATATGAAAAACATTGTAAAAGCCAATTAATTTGAAAATAGTTACCAAGGAGTTCACACCCATACTTTTTCCTTACGTATCTCTTTTCTTACTCTGCCTCTAGTTTTGTTTACAGAATTGTTCAGTAAAAATACAATAACCCGTTATGATTCCTGTTCAGTATAAATGATATCGCAAACCTTGACCATGTAAATTTGTTTGGCGGGAAAGGCTTCCAAGGTTCGACAGGTTAGGTCAAGAGGAACTATATAAAATAATCACACATACTTACAGTTCTTTCATCATTTATACATAATCCCTACAAAACCTTCTGCAGAAGTCTTTAACTTTTAGAAGTTAAAGATAATTCCGAGCCTTCGTACTTCGTACAGCTCTGGTTCATTCCAACATTTCCAACCGAAAAATCTCTGTTCGATCGAGGTTTATGTCACGCAAAAACAAACCTACCATACCAATATTTTAAATTAATTAGTTCGATTGTTCTCTTTATAATTAAAACTCGCGGAATGATAAGCTATTCATGTTTTCATACATAGATGAAATGAAAACAACAACAACATTTAACCAAAAAATGACAATTTCTGAAGTCTGTTGCATTGGGGTTACCAGCGTATAACAAAAGAAAATACCAAAAAACGTAAGTCATCGAAACGTTTCGGATAAGAATGTGGATGGTTCTAAGAATCGGGAAAGGTCAAAGGAATGACGGATCGACTTCATTACAGAGATAAGACTAGAAAGCAGATAACTAATCTAATTGACGACTTTAATAATTTAGAAAAAATGCTAGTTATAACATACACCGAGTATGTATTATCTCCCATATATCATCATCATCATCATCACATAATTTCAGCCGAAATACGTCCTTTGCTGGACATATGCTTCCCCCAAGTGTCGCCACATTGACAAGTCCCGTAGGATTTCCATTCAGCGAATTCCCGCAGCCTTCACCAGATCATCTGTCCACCTAGTTAGAGGCCTTCCAACACAACGTCTTCCGATTCGCGGTCGCCACTCCAGATCTTTTCGGCCCCATCGGCCATCCGTTCTGCGAGCAATGTGCCCTGGCCATTGCCAAATATATATTAGCACAACGAAAGAATGAGTACAATGATGATAACTAGGTCATAGACCATACACAGAAGAATGAAAGTGAAATTCAGCTGCTTAAGCATAGACAGAAAACCAATTCCAGTTTAATTAGGGAAAAGGCTTGGCGAAGATATTAGGATTAGCTCAAAATTTAAGAATGAATAAAACCAGTCACTCGACAGTTCGAATCGATACAATACTAACTGCTTTAGGCATAATTATACATAATTATGTTAGAGGACATGCAATAGGTTAAAAAAAGTCAAGCAATTACTGTGATCAAAAAACAATTAGGTATATCGTTGTTGCCGTGTCGACGGCGCGTTCGTGTTCCACGCGCGCCTCAAAGAGATGTCAGCATAAAGGTGGACGCACACTTATCCGCGCCGAAGGAATCGACCGCGCCGAACGCGCCGAATTTTAGAATTACTTGTATGAAATCCTATGAAACCTCGCACACCTATCCGCGCCGAATCGTCCGAATCAAGCAGAACCCCAGAAATCCTAGAAAAATTCGGATGACGTCATCAGATTCGACCACAGAGTATATAATCACTACGTTTAGATTCGACCGATGCGGTCGCATTCTATCTATTAGAGTTTGGTCAACGAAAGCTGTCCACGAATTGTTTTCAGAAGTTTTAATATTTCATATGGCAATAATTTAAGACTGCCAAAATTGACACGTTTTGTGGTAGAGTCAGTCATCTTGATCTTGTGTTTACGTGTATCACATTTACATTGGTTTTATTTAAGCAGTGTCCCGCCTTTTTTCTTGGACAGCTTTCGTTGGCCAAACTCTACTTCTTCAAAAATGAGTGATTCCAATCTTTCGGCGCGTTCGGCTCGGATAGGTGTGCGAGGCCTCCTTGACTTCGATTCGTTCGGCGCGTTCGGCGCGGATAGGTGTGCGTCCACCTTAAGAGAGGGGCCCGCAAGGGCCGAAGCCTGCCGGGGTTGCGGGACTGTTCGAAAGAGATACCGCGGCCCCGGAACGTTATGCCGGGGTTGCGGGACTGTTCGAAAGAGATACCGCGGCCCCGGAACGTAAGCGAGGAAGGAACATGGATGGGTTTTAGTCAGTAAGTCTGACACTCCCTCCCGCTCCGCCCAGAGTGGGAGAAGTCATTTGATGATTTCCCCAAAAAAAAAAAAGGTGTATCGTTGTTTTAGTCCAATTTATCTATTTAGAGTGCTGCCCCTAAAGGTGGAATGAATGAATTGTGATAAAATGTATGAACGAACAAGGTTTTTTAAAAAAATAGGTATTTATTAATCAACCCGACCATGGAATGTTTCATCAGTTTTGCTTATCCTAAATCACATAACAGTATTCGAAAATCAGCAATGACAAAACACTACCCGCCTCTTCCCGAGTTTCTTCATTCTTCATGAATAAAATAAAAACGAGTTTTCCTTTGTAAACAATTCATTAATGAAAAACTACTACCAATCCACGAGCAATTATTACTTTGACAACACTGAAACACGCAGTGTTGTAACCAAACAAAACACCAGAGAAATAATCAACCGGCAAAAACAATTCACAAATGTATATATGCACTTAAACTATGCGTTACCGACTAAAAGATACTGTTTAAAATTCTGAAAACTATTTTCAGTGTTGTTTCTATTTCATCACAGAGACTTTGCTAAAGTTTGCTTCCAATAAAAACTTAGTTTGGGGAATCCTAACTCCCTCTAGTGAAATTAACCTCAAACTACGCGTTGGCGGAAGATGGCCGTCGCGTGCCGAGTGTTGCTCCGATTGTTTACGACGATTTTTTAAGTTTTTATAATACGAATCCTTACAAATGACCATAGAATAAGTGAAAAAGTTGTATAGTTGACCCTTAGAGTGTTATTTGGAGTGTATTTACGGTGTTTTATGATAAATTTCTGTCAAAAAGTGCGGCATCAGTTGTGTGAGTGAAGCAACTAGTTTTGAGCCAGTGTTTTTAGGAATGTTGTGAATCCAAGTGGATTGTGTCTGTATTACTGGAGTTTGGACTTGGTTCAGCCACATTTAGCCCTAAAGGTAGGTTAAACTAAGTTAAGAAAAGTTTTACAAACTTTGGGTTTGTTTACATCGGAAAGCGCTACCGCGCATGTTCAGATCGTAGGCAAAGTTTCTTCGGAATAGTTCCTAGTTCGAACATAAAACTTTTTGCTTCTGTTTTTTTTCTTTTTCTAACCTATTGTTTCGTTATGGAGTTCTTGTTGCTTGAAACGAATTAAAAGTTACTTATTTTTTGTGTCCGTTTTGATTACCTACGCTCCCTTGAACTTATTTTAGATACGACAGGAACCTACAAGTTATCTACTAATATTCAAACTAGTTTTTTTGTTGAATACCTAACTTTTTTACCGTCTTGTAAGATAAGATAATATCAATTGGATATTAGTAGCGCAATATCAATAAAGCCTTCTTATTCATAACTTTTTTTTGTGGTCATTGAACCTTCATTCGTGATGCCGACGTAAAGCCTCCATGGCTGTGTCCATGGTAAGACATATTTTAATTGGTCGAAAAACGTTTAGTACTTATTGAATAATTTAAGATTTATCGCAGAATTTGTTGGTAGTTATGTAATGACACTTAAACAATGATTAACTGCTTTATTTACTATTTAAATATCATTACGAACACTATTTCAGTATCCTTATAGGTATTTATTTATTAATGAACTACCTACTAAGTACAGTCGTAAGTCGTAATTTACGAGAAAATCACAGTGAAACGTGTTACTAGAGCCAGATCTATACCTAGGAGGGATTTAATTAGACTATCAAAATGCTGAACTAGCTTTTACTGCACCTAAACGTTGTTGTATTTACCATAGATTGAATAATATAATCCCAATTTAGATACCTATTATTTAAGTCAACAAGCAACTGAACTTTGTTTCTAGGTCCATTTTCACATACCTACATACCTACTACCTATTCTATACCATAGTACCTATAAAAAACTATGTCTATACCTCTACCTGAATGAAATATCGTAACAGAAGCATCACGCATGTAGGTAATTTAGGCCTAGGTGTAGGTATCTACCTACTTAATGCATACCTTATTAAGAGCATAAATACCTATAAGCTCTGTTCTGGAATTTTAGTTCTTGTCACTGAGTTTAACAGTTAAAAACCTAAAGGTAGGTATTAGCTTAGTTTTCATTTTGAAATTATGTATTTTCAAAGGCAGGCACCAGGAAACGGGTTCCAACTTAGGAAGTTGGAAACTAATAGTCTTTGGATCATAAATTAGATCGGTTAAGATAGAACGTACCTATTTAAATACCTGAAAGGTTTAATCAGATTATAACATGAGGCCGACGATGAAGAAGAAAATTAAACGTAATTTTTATAATCTGACTTTTCGCATACACAGTAGGTACCTACCTATAGGGATCACAAACGCGAAAAAATGCTGACCATTTGACCACCCACACTCTTCTAATAATAAATTATAATTTATATTCAGAATGTAGGTACAATTCCATCGAATCAATATGGCGTCCTAGCCATAATAAAAGCAACGCCTATTAACGAATAAAACACAAGATTTTCGCGCTTAATTAGTAAATGTTTACAACACCGTTCATTTAAAATGGACATTTTACTAGCAATGTTTAATTTGAACTCAGTTTTATTTAAAAGGCCCCTCGTGTTCATTAAATACGATTTACGGTCGGAATGATCTTCATTAACAAAATTATATTTGGTTACCTACCTTTTGTTATGGTGTAGCTCTGTTGTGGAATTCGGATGCCACAGCTAAAAATATCAATGCAACAACTGTGGCAACAACAGACCCGCTATGCCTAGTAGACATTGACAAGAGGAGCCCGGGGACAGTAAGATAACTTAGATAACTGACGAAATGTAATAGGTATGTATGTACCACGGTTTGTCACTTCTAGGAACAGAAAAAAGCGAAGTTAGCCCGTTTTTCCAACTAATTAGTATGAGTACAATAATATTTAACTATTGATTCAGGCTCCTTCACATAGAAGAGAGGAAGCCTGTACCCCAACAATTGGGGCTGATTTTGTCGCTTATTTCAAGTTAAAAGAGACATTATTCATTGTTACTTAAATTAATAGCTGTAATTGGTAGTTGTTGTATTAAGTCATAGGCCTAGTTCGAACCCAAGACACGCACCTCTGATTTTTCGGATTCATGACACTTGTTTCGGTGAAGGAAAAACATCGTGAAGTAACTAACCAGAATGCCTGAGAGATATTTCTCGACGGCATGTAAAGTCAAGTCAGAGGTCCATGCATGGGAGGCGTAAAAACTCTCGACACCAGTAGGCTAATTCACGTAACTAAAGAAGTGCGAGTGTGTGTGTTGCGGTTGCACTCAAACTTAACCTTAACTGCAACTTCTTCGGCTCGTCATAAAATTATGTGAATTGTCTTTAGGTTAAGCACTAACCACACAAGCAAAAAGTAGAAAGTAAACACACTTAATCAAGTACTTACTCAACTTTACTTCTAATCTCACAGCATCATAATTTATTCTCACAAGACCTTACACCACTTACACTTAACTTCTTAAGTACCTACAAGTACTGTCGTAAATTATCTACTGCATAATAATATTAAGTCTCAGTGTTAAACTTTTAATAATTAGATCAGATGAGTTACAAGCCCAGATGAGCGCTTATGTCCTAAGATATTACCTGAGATCGCTTTTCGCTATTACGGTTTTGAATAAATAATTTGGGACTTTCAAGGAAAGCTCGTTGTTCTCGTTGAATACGAGATTATGTAATGGATATGAATAGGCTGGCAAAAATCCTTTACACGCCGTTTCTCGCTGTAATCTGTTTAGCGAAAACTTCTTGGTGTAGAGTAGATCGAAAAGAAAGTGGTCAATGATGTCAGTATTCAACAGGCTGGTTTCTCAATAAGTTGCAAATCTATTTAGTCCGTCAATTAGAGTATTGGAAAATAATAGACACGTACCTATTTTTTGTTTTTGTAAATCAATGAATATTGACGAAGTTGAAACGCATCAAAATTCGAGAGTTTTGATAATCTAATTGATGGAATAATTCGATTTTTTCAGTACACAAGCTTATCTGATGCGTATTTATTAGTTAGTTGGCCTTAGATCTCCTGTACGTAGGTATGCGGCGTCTTGGCCGATCCACCGACTTGTGTTTGATTATAATGTCTGTTTTGATATTTCCATGTCATGGCTGACTTCAGCCATGGTAACAGCCAGCTCCGGAGTGGAGTATAAACGTTGAAAACACGAGTTCTCGTTTTTAAACAAAAATAAAGGTACGACTTGACCTTTCCTTTAAGATAGAAATGCCAAAGGATACGAACATCAAAGAATAGCGATACAATTTTATTACTAAAAAGTGTTCTCAGAAATTGAGTTTGTAGGCTTCCTTTCCCGTGGCTTGATGCTTCAGGAAAGGGGTAGGTTGAAGAATTGAACCGGTAAACATCTACCTACTTTATTGAAAATGGTGGTTCTGTATTTGGAAGGTACCTATTTAGGTACGTAAGTGCATGTATAACGCAATACTTTATTAAGGTGGATGCAAAAGAGTAGTTTATCTTGCTCGCGACTGTAAGACGTATGTACCTAGTTACAGAATTGAATTCATCAATACAACCGCGAACAATATTTTAATCAACGTGCAATCTAGCACTGGCCTGCATAAACTGCAAAAAACGTAAGAACATTTGAATTTCGCGGGCTACAGTGATAGGGGATCACTGTCTTCTCACAGAACTGCAAACTTTTTAATATTATTGTCTCCCATTCATCAGTAAATCCAAGGTTTGTAGTCTCCACGAGCGCGTTGGGCATCGTCAGCAAACACGATTTAGATGATGTTTATCGGTAATCTTGATGATAGCAAAGCAACTTGACCTGAAAAGCAAGACGTACAGAGCTTAGAATAATAAAATTAACGAATCGACATTTAAACCTAGTCTCTGCGCCCGGTTGATGGCAATAGGCTCGCTCCCATTTACATGGCGCAAATGTTAATGTACTTTTAGGTACACCTCTGCTACACCTTCGAGGGGTTTCAGGTGTGATGATTGTATAAACCTAGTTACATTCAAAACTAAACAAAACCTAATAGGTTCATCAGTTACAAACATTCCTATATTAAATGAAAATATCAGTCTACCCGCTCATGCAGCATAGTTGCATCGTTCATTAGTATTCACTGGCATATTTCATAATAATTCACCATGCATGCCTGCATACATTGATTGGTTAATTTTTGTGCGAAACTGCACCAACACAATTGTCTTTGTTGTGTAAAAATGGTTGTGGAACCAGAGAGGAATATTAACTCGGACTTTTATTGAATTTAATTTGATTATTATTGTCTGCTATCGTTTTTATTTTCTCTGTGCAGGAAATGTAAATTGTTTTAAATGAACTTTGTAGATTAGCCGTTTTGTCGGCAGCTTTTGCTCTGAATTAAATTATTGTTGAAATTAGGTATCAGTCTGTATTGTTACCACTGTTGGGACTGAGCCACACTGACCACATATCTGTCCTGAATGATCCTATCGGATTTTTAAAAACGCAAAACATCCAAAATCGGAGCTCGTAAATAGTATTAAAAGCCTCTCAGGTCAATTTTCAGGATTGCCTAGGTTGGTCCGTGAATGTTGATCATTCATAACATACCGAGTTTCCTCCGTGCCTCGAAAAGTACGTTAAGCCGTCGGTCCCGGCTGTCAATTGTACTATCTTTGATAGTCGTTAAGTGCAGTCAGTGTAAGTCAGTCAAGTCAGTGGCCCAAAAGTCAGACAACCAGTCTTACCAAGGCGTATCGTTTTACTCGGTACTAACTGGGTTGTGAAGTTCAGAGAGGCAGTCGCTCCATGTAAAATACTAGTATTCAGCTGCATCCGGTTAGACTAGCAGCTGACCCTAACATTAGTGGGAAAAGGCTAGGTAGATAGGCGTTAAGCATTTCCATTAAAAAACCCTATCTATGATCATTATTATCATCATTTCAGCCGAAAGACGTCCACTGCTGGACGTAGGCCTCCCACAAGTTTCGCCACATTGACCGGTCCCGTGCGATTCGCCTCCCACTAGGTGGACAGATGATCTGGTGAGGGCTGCGGAATCCGCTGAATGCAAATCGCACCCCATCCATACTGGACTAGCTGACCCACTCAACTTCGTCTGCGTCACATAAAAGAGAAAAAGCCCACAAAAAGAATAAATATTCCCCATTTTTGCAACAATTTTCATTTATGCTCCGCTCCTATTGGTTGAAGCGTGATGGTATCATATAGCTTAGAACCTTCCTCGATAAATGGACTATCCAACACAAAAAGATTTTTTCAATTTCAATCAGTAGTTCCTGAGATTAGCGCGTTCAAACAAACAAACTCTTCAGCTTTATAATACTCGTATTAACCAGTATAGATTTAATTACAACATAAGTTGCATTCTTCCAAAACAAAAAGATGGAATACATTTCTAAATCGATTTAAGAATAATTGAACCCCATAGGTACTTAGTATCGATTGTTTCTTCTGTCTTCACTTGTAAGTTGTAAAACCCAACCTGTTTTCCCGAGATGTTTTTTACGATATACACGAAGCGATAACTAATCGAATTGGGTTCCCGTGGCGCTGCATTAAGCTAAAAATCTATCACTATTCAACTGCTATAAAATCTGATAAGATGCTGTTTAATGTGGCTACAATACATTTGAATAGTTTGATAATTAAACTTGGTTATAATGTGGAAGAAGCTTTAAGCGTGTTAGGAAAATATAGCTTTTATGGATTATGTTACCCAAGTAACTTCCATGCTGGTACGGACTTCCAGTCTAACCGGATGCAGCTGAATACCAGTACTTTACATGGTGCGACTGCCTGTCTGACCTCCACAACCCAGTTACTACCTACTAGGTAATTCGTTACCCCTTGGTAAGACTGGTTGTCAGACTTTTTGGGATGACAGCCGGGACTAACGGCTTAACGAAAAACTTGCATAAGAAATGTACCTAACCTACCTAAATCAATCAAAAAGCAAAAAGGAAATTAGGTATTTATCTCTAGCAAGGAATCTATCAGTAATTTCAAAATTCTTAAAATGGACTTGTAAAGTCGAAACCAAGTCCATTATTATTTTCAATTCTATTCAGTCTCTTTTTATTTTTAATTTTTTATCCATGTTTAGTTTTCAATAGCTGTTATAAATAATGTTAATTTTTAATGTGTTTTGTCCTGTACGGGCTAATAAATGCTTTTTCCTTCTTTATTTTAAGACGCCTGCGGAGCATGCGTATTTCATACAAACGTAATACCAAAATAATTTGTAAATTAAACATATTCCTAAGGTAGTGTGTATTTATTTCGATTGAATTACAGAATATCTAGGTTCCCAAATATATATTTTGATTGGACACTGATTTTAACAAGAGTTATAAGAAAAATAAGGTTTCTATAGAAAATTTAAATTCCTCATATCTCGTCTTTGCATCACTATTCTCTCAAAAAACATATTTGGGAACATAGATATTCTGTAATTCGATCGAAATAAATACAGACTACCTTAAGAATATGTTTGATTTACAAATAATTTTGGTATTACGTTTGTATGAAATACGCATCCTCCGCCGGCCCCTTAAGTTTTTTTTTTTTACTTTTAACATGATTCTTATTAAGATTCTGCTAAAGCGGTCTAAACCTGTTCCACATCAAAATAGTAGGTATTACAAGCGCCAAGACCTTTGAGCCATACACACTAAAACTGCTTTAGACCTCTCACGAAATACGACGTAAACAGCCATGATGTAGAAAAAGGTTTAGGAAAACAAACATTCACCAACCCAAAACCACCGTAACCTGCCTTTAACCACGGTTATCCTACAGGCAGTTGCTTCACGCCTCGGTTTTTGTAGACAAAGCTATCAGGATCGTGTTACAGATCGTGGTTAGACGGCAATTAAACAATTAGCCGTAATGAATGAGGCTTAGAAGGGTTCTTGTTCTCACGCTTCACCTGTGTATGAATTGGAACCTGTGTGGAGAGTACTACAGGACTTTTTTAAAGTTTATTCATAGTTGAGGCAGCCTAGATTTTGTTTCAAAGATTAAGAGCCCTTTTACATTTTGTTGTTACGCTAATTGTACATTTTTTTTAAATAGGCATCTATAACGAAAACGTTTTCTATTATCATGAAAGTACCTATGGGATATTTGTGAGATGAAAAAAATGTTGATTGTCTATGTCCAATAGGATCTACAAATTAGAGGTATCAAATCAGGAATCAGGTTTCCGTGAGATTTTGCTTTGAACATGCATCGGGAGAATCATTATTACTAAATAAATAAATCCTATTACGTTTGATGATGAAGGTGATTTGGCGCATGTGCCAAAATATCGGTACTTATAGGTAAATATCAAGTTAGCGTAACTATAGTTTCTTTGTTTTAAAAAACGCGCGAACTCATCGACATAGCGACTCTAGCGATATTGTAAAATCTCGTGTTTGACAATGTTACGGTGACATGCATACTGCTCGTCCTAACCTACGGTGCTCAGACGTGGTCAGTCACTCAGAAGTTCCGCCTTGAAGTTCCAAAACAAAAACTCGAGTGTTCATTAGCACCTGTCAATATCCTTCAGGCGCTAAAAAAAACAAGCAACTTACATTTAGTGACGCAATGGTAAGATTATCATCTGCCTAGCCTTTTCCTAACTATGTTGGGGTCGGCTTCCAGTCTAACCGGATGCAGCTGAATACCGGTATTTTATACAGAGCGACTGTCTATCTGACGTCCACAACCCAGTTAGTACTGGGTAATACGATAACGTTACGTAATAGTAAGATGCCAATGTAATAATTTCCAAATAATATTCTGTGAATTTGTTTTCCAATTCAGACTTACTTTTACGCAAAATAGGAAGCTCCTTAATAACAAAGCTTCTTGTAATATTGTAAAGTAACTTAATATTCTTTTCCGTTACGACATAAAATGTGATATTTTTCATTGAACGCTACGAAAAGGGACAACTCGAAAACAGCAATAATGACACGAATGACGGTACAGAAACATTTATTCCCATCGTTCATGGCTTTATTACCCACTTGATTGCGCACTTATTCGCAATGAAAACAAAATACCCTCAATTATTACCGTTTTACCCTTCTGAAACGATTTTCACAAATACATTTCTTTGATTTTACCTGACTTTTGCACGTAAAGTGTGCTATAATTGCTTGTCATAATTGGTAAACGAATGTTGCGTACTGGGGATTGGTATTGAGTAAAAAATGCAATTTGAAGCAGTTATTTTTTATTAAATAAAGCAGTAGATATTTAGCTGCATGTGGTGAGACTGGAAGCCGCCCTCAATATTTTGGGCTCATACTGTAGGTGTTTCTTACAAAGATTGAGCATCAGTACTCGAGTTCAAGAGCAGAATTCTCCAATAAAACTGATCAACACGGCAAAACGGCGTTCAAATATGACACTGACAGTTGTTGCTCTTCTGCTGATCGCGTTCCGTTTTATTGGTAGTTATATCTGCTGTGTGTTATTGATGCGAAAAATCATGATTTTCGTACCGTGTTTGCTCTGAAAATTACACATGTAAGTAAGTAGAGGTACAATGTACCTACATTCGTTCGTTGTTGACAAAATCTTGAGTGATATTTGAATCTGTTTACAATATTTTCCATAAATCGACGATGAAGTCGTGTCATGTTTTCTTTAGGCTTACGGGTCTGGGCGTATGCAAATGTACGGTTTCGTAATGTCACTTTTGTATCCTTGCTGGGATACGCGTGTTTAGCATATTGTTGAACATTATGTACCTATTTAGCAGTTATTTACTTAACATAGACTACTTTTCAGTATGAATGGGATGGGTAATAAGAGTACAGGAAGACCAAAGAAACGATGGATGGACTTTCTGAATGATGTGATGTGGTGTCTAAGAAGACGACGAGTAATAGAGAAGCATGGAAGACATGCTGCGCCTATCCCAAATCAATTGGCATAAGGGCAAGAGAGCGATGATGATAAAGATTTTCTAGGTTTAATATATATATTCATTCGTCAGACGCCGAGGATCTAATCGTCTGATTAACCTTTTCCCAACTATATTGAGGTTGGCTTCCAGTCTAACGGCTATTCCAGTATTAAAGAAGTAGCGACTGCCTATCTGATCTCTAAACTCAACTCGGTAACACGATGCCCTGGACAAACTGCTTAACGTGCTTTTCGAGCCACGACGAGTGGATGCGTGAGTGTCTAAATAATCCAAACTCTTCATGCCATCTTGAACCTCATATGACTTCTTTTGCAGACATTTTATCCTTGATCTATTTTTTTTACCGAGAATTATTTTCTTTGAAAGTTCAGCCTCACTTTTCTTGAGAACAGCGTGGGTAGGTAAAACTAATTCTATGTAATCTGGAAGTATTGAGAGTGGAATATGATCGGAATCTATCATAATGCTGACTTATGAAAAGGGCAAATGTAATTGAAACTTGTTGATTCTCTATGAATGCGTGCGAACTTGATCGAATAATAAATAGGTACATTAGGAAGATATTTTAAAGGTTATGTTTAGGGATTCAGATAAGTACGGGAAAATTAACTCTTGTTTGCCAGTAGTTTTATTAAGGTATCGGAAAGAGAAAAAAAAAGAAAGAAATAATGGTACTTACCTTAATTTCATAGTATTTTCTCCAATACAATAGTTGTCCATTAATTTAGTATGAGTAATTAGAAAACTAACACCAATTGCTCCGGCAACTACATGGAGAACTTAAGCAAAAAGGAAAGTTTTAAACTTACTTAGCATATTAATGAGTATGACGACAGTATCAAAAAGTTGCAAATCTATTTAGTCCGTCAGTTGGAGTATTGGAAAATAGTGGACACGTATTTTGAATACGTAACGTAGAGACGTGAATAGTGACGTGACACTGCTCGCTGAACAAACACTTCCACACCCTAGGAATCACTGACAGTCCCCTGTGCAGAGCGTGCATGGAGGCGGAGGAGAAGGTAGCGCATGTGCTCCTGGAGTGCACAGGCGTTACCAAGATTCGCGAGGAGATCCTGGGAACGCCAAGATCACTTGCGGATGTCCTGAGGAGACCGGGAAGTTTAATCCGCTTCTGGTGGGCTGGTTGGAGTAATCAGCCACCATGGCTCACGCACAATGGTCCACCTCAAGGACTAAGTGCGGAACCCTAAACCCCCATGATAGATAGAAACGTGACGTATCTATTAAGAATTTTTAAAAGTGTCGTATCTTCGACAATATTGGTTTATGTAACAAAAGAAAAAATACGGGTCAAATATTTGTTGATAATCGAACTGATGGACTATTTTTTTTTTGTCGTCTATCCTATTTTAAACTTGAAACGTTTCAGCATCTTTACCACATGTACCTAACTAAGTACTGACGTCCAAAAACATCCCAGTATTTATTCCTCCTCATTCGCTATCCGCCAAAAAATAACAGTCAGTTTGCCCCACAAACATATCCAAGCTCATATTTGCTGTTACAAAGTAGCTTGAAGCAGAGAACTTTAAATAAAACAGTGTAAAGACATTCTGAACTGCATTCAGCTTGTGTTTGCGCGCCTCGTCAACATTTACTCTGGCCGGCCATTTAGTCGTGTTTGCACATGGAGTAGTTAGTAAATGAAGTGAGAATTAGCATAACATTTGGCTACTGTTTACCACGCTAAAAAAATTCATGATCTCCGGTTTAGAAAAGAAAATACGAACGTAGTATGTTGCGTTCTGCAAAAAAGACGTTGGTTTTTGTAATTAGTAGATTTCACTTAGTGATTATTTCAAGGTCACAATTTTTTAGGAAAAACTTTCATAGGATTTTTCAGAAGTAGGTATCTCTAGAAACGGCAGATTTTTTCGCTAAGGTTTGGCTGTCATATATAAGAACATTTTCTTCATCTTATTGGTGTGATGTAATTCAATCGTATAGTCACAAAAATTACCAAACCTAAAAAGTATGCCCACTTGCGTAGATGTAAGTTAGGACCGCAGCCCGATTATATGCTAAAACGACACATCAAGATAAATAGCGAAAACAGTTATCAGAAACGCTTTCTAATTAGGTAACTAGAATTTCCATCATCTAAGTCTCCCCACATACTGACCCCACAAATTACTTACACAGAACTACCCACATGAGAACTCCATTGACTCACTCCTCCGCATACATCAGCTATGTCATTAAAAACACTCTTTATGTCTAACAGACTAAAAACACATCGTGTCATTTGAGTGTTTGGAAACTGATTTGGTACGAGATAAAGTTTGCTTTGCTTTGTAGTTTGTACTGATTTGGTAGTTAGATTTTTGATATTGTTATAGTTCGTTGTGGCGGATAACTTAGTTAAGGAGCTTAGACGAGCTAAATTAGCAACTCTATTTGTGGTGGTTCAAACTTCGTTTGAAATGCTGTTAGAATAAAGTTCTAATCAGCTTGCACTACAAAGTGGTTGTTACGTCAGCCACTGCGGGCCAAATAGCGCGAAATGAGTGGTTTCGATCGATTTACAAAAAAACTATTGATTGGATTAAAAAACTAAAACAGTATCATGCTAATATATTGCTTGTAGAATCATTTGCCAAAAAATCAGAATGAGCGCATGCATATTAGTATGTTTTTTATTGTTTGAAAGATATTTTTAGAGGTAAGTTCGTGATTTATTTTTATCGAGCCAAATTAATTGTATTATGTTTTCAAAACAGTATCATGCTAGCATATATCCTGAAGAATATCATATATTTTTCTGGTCTTGTTTATAGCAGTGAATCATATACTTTTAGTAATTATAAAACTCGCGTTTAGCTCGTGTAATCGCCTTAAATAGACAATTTTTGGGTTCTCGGAAATGAGTAGGTAATCTGGTTTATTCCAATTCCAATATTTAATAAGCTTGACTTTGATGACTCGTGTACGATGATAATGTCTCGAAATGCATGGAAACCCATTTAAACACAGTTAAACTTAAACCCCTAAGATTTTTACTCCAGATTTATAGAATAACAACATCATGTCATCATCTACCTAGCCTTTTCCCAACTATTTTGGGGTCAGCTTCCAGTCTAACCGGAATACCGGAAGCAGCTGAATACCAGTATTTAACATGGAGCGACTGCCTATCTGACCTCCACAACCCAGTTAGTACTGGGTAATACGATACCCCTTGGTAAGACTGGTTGTGAGACTTTTTGGGCCACTGACTACCTGTAACGACTGTCAAAGATCTACAAATGACAGCCGGGACCAACTGCTTAACGTGCTTTCCGAGGCACGGAGGTAACTCGGTATGTAATGGGTGGTCACCCATCCACACACCAACCTAGGCAAGCACGGCTCAAACTAGAGATCGACCAGAGCGGCTGTTGTTGTTTAGCCATGAGCTCCTATCTAGAATGACTAAAAAAACCACAAAACTTTGGTAGGTGCTTGATAAAAAGTCCTTAAAACTGAGTAGGTACCTACCAAAAAATATGTTTACTTTCGAACCTCACTACCCACATAAAAGCCAACGACATTATAATCTTAGGAGTCTGTCTGAAAGTCTGAACGTTGCCACATCATGAAAAATCCAATACAGTTGAGAATCGTGACCTGGCAGTGTAATAACCCTGAATAACTGAAAGTTATTCTTCTGGCGACGCCCAAGCGGTTTGACGCCTCAAACACGACTTGCGATCAAGAAAAATTGATGATGTCCATCGGAATTGAGGGTCTCGTAAAGTCGTAATAGCCTTTTGGGGACTATGTACACAGACCTAGTTCCGCTAAAAATAGCGCTAACATAGGACAACGTTTTGCCACAGTAAAAAGATAAGCAGTAGTGTGACTCGGACGTGGCCTTGAATTTAATGCCTACTGTCGATCAGGGCTAGGGTTGCTACTAACGGGTATAATGGTGTGGTGTGGTGACGCGGCGCGCGTGAATCTCAGTCTGTGCACCTTGCACCTTGAAAGTGTCCTACGGCCGCGGGAAGGGACGCTCGGTTAATTACGCCAGAGCGTTTCGGTCGTTGTTTTGAAGCCGACTTACTGCTTATCTTTTTACTGTGGTTTTAATTATGAATCTTGCTTACTGCTGTAGTGTTTTTAAACTAAATCTATCTTTCAGCCGGGTTCGCTCACCATTTTCTCATACTCACGTTATATTCCAGGTGCTGTATTATGATGTTTTCAAGCGATGGTGATGATTCCAGTGTGAGTGAGAGGGAGATGTAGGTACATACAGCTGTAGCATATTGCCCTTTTTGAACTTGAATCAAGAAGGCATATAAACCTTAGAGCACTAGCATTTCGCTCACGACTTATTCGCCCGCAGCTCGGCTAATTTATCATATCACCCACCACGAACAACGTATCTTTATACCAGTACTTATAAAAAAAAAATGAATTGGATCATTAGTTTCTGAGAGTGCCCTTATACAAACTGACAAACAAATTTAACCCCTTCATAATATTCGTTTAGATAAAACGGCCCTAGAAGTCCTAGAATTCATTGTAATTACAGGCCAGATTTTCAACCCTTCATAAACTACTGTTTCCTAAGTCTGTAATTCACACATGTCTCCTTGTGTGATAGCACAGTCTTAGTACTCCATAGTTAAGCCAGGATTAGTTACACTGTAGCTAGTCTGGTGACACGGCATGTATCAAAGAGGTGTCGCTTAGTTTAGATTCTACACCGCAATTAGCAATGCAGCGGTGATTTTCAGTGGCACCTCTGTGACGTTTAATAGCATTAATTACTTACATGACGTTGAATCCATAACTAGGGTACTAATCACTGTTACTCCTGTCATAAGAGGTTTAAATCTTTAGATTATATTTTGAAGACCGGCTCCTAATTCCAAAAACGATGCAATGCAGAATGATGAGAATGTTTGGTGTTATGAGGGCAATTTTTGATACAAAATTATCACTAGTCGTGGGATTGGCGATGATCATGGAACATTAGCGCAAATTGGATTGGTATAATATACCCGAACAGTTGTTAAACACAAACAAACACAACGAGTTCAAAAATTATAAAACTGAGCACGCAAGTCCAGTTAACTTAACTAATGAGGATTAGAGGGATCATTAGTCATCTGCTACGGACACAATCGGCTAAGTGAAGCCCACTTGTCCTGGGAAGACTAGGATAACAAGAGCATCAAGTAGTTAGGTAATATTGTGATCATTAAACTCAATTGGATGTACCATGTTTTACGTAGCGTCAAGTGGCGACAATGAATCTCGTGAGCTCTGAGCTCTAAACTTTCATCAGTGTCCAATAAAAATGCGCTGCGAGTGTTGAAGTTCTTAGACATAAGTACTGGGAGGTCGTTTGTGATGAAATGTTGTTTTGTCTTCAACGTGTCTACGCCAGACTTTGTTTTCTAATTTTGATCTCAATTGAAACTTTTTCGCAGTTTGGCTTTTTGTCAGGAATTTTTAAATTATAAAATGGTAACCCTAAGGGCCTGCCCAGACGATGGACATTTTGTCGGCGAACAATTTACAACAACCAATGGACGTTAACCAATAGATAATAAAACAACCAATGAACATTAACATCCATTTCTATCCAGCGGACAAAAATCTCTCGTCTGCGCAGACCCTAACTGTAATCAATTATTTATCTCTTTATACAATATGTCATGTGTCATAGAACAAAGCAACTTAAGTAAAATAATAAGTTTAGTTCAAACATAAAACACTAGAAAGTAACAAGCAACTAAAAACTCTTACTCGTTCCAGACTGCCTATGTAACAGTTGCTAGTTAATGTTTTTTTCCTTAGCACATCTCAAGACCGCCTAGAGAAGAACACGTATTAAAAAGTTCCATCAATAACGTCTACCAAGTTCTTTGATAAGAATTCTGCAAGGTCCCCCAGACAATAATAAA
This sequence comes from Xestia ashworthii, assembly GCA_950022955.1. Classification (NCBI taxonomy): domain Eukaryota; kingdom Metazoa; phylum Arthropoda; class Insecta; order Lepidoptera; family Noctuidae; genus Xestia; species Xestia ashworthii. The sequence continues at coordinate 4,736,764 of OX465573.1, forward strand.
TTGCAGAAGTTATAGTATTTCACCAGTCACTGTTGGAACTTGTTGAAAAAGAAGTTTCGCTACATCCTTCTTATCTGCTCTTAATACTGGATTATTAACTTCATTAGCTGAGCAAGCATTCTTAAGTTTTAATTGAGCATTATTCATGATGTTTTCGCTAAGTTACTTAATTACTTATGCTTTCTCGAGGGAATATATTAAAATCCTCAAAGTCAGTCTTGAGGCCGAGTTTGTTCTGCATAATTTATAGCTTCGAATTCTGTATCCATATATCTAAAATTTTCATAATCTCCTATCCCCAAAGTTGGGTGTAAGTGTGCAATAAATATTGTATGCAATGGGGCTACAACATGTTATTTGCTAACTCACAATCCCCTGCTTCTGTGCAGGGGTCGTTTCTATTCATAATATGGCCAGAAATTGCGAACAAATCATTCGTAGTAAAACAAACTTTACGCCATTGGTGTTTGGGCCGGAATTCGTTTCCAGAACTTCTTTAGTTTCACCGTCCTAGATTTATGTTGCTTATTACATTTTACACGCGTGAAATGAACACGTATCAAATATAAAATGCAATTTGCAACTTTATTTAGCCGACACAGGAACTATTTGAGAAAAATCCCAGGCGGTATAGAGGTCCTTTGTTAGATCCCTGTTGAACCCTTTTGTCGTTGAGGCCGTAAATTATCTATTTAGGTTTGCATTTGGCGATAAATTGCTTTTTATTCATCGAATCGTAAAAAGAAACATGTCAACACAGTGTTATTAAAAACGATATGTATTCAGACGTGAATGGCACATTCAAAACAGATGTGACTTCAATCAAAAGCTTGACTAGTTGGATTTGCTTCGTTAGTTCTAACTAAAGCCACTTCAATAACATTTTCGAACTGAAATACCGATGTTATCCATAAAGTTATTAGAACACGAAGTCCTTTATCTAAGCCATCGGATGTACTGAGAGCCGTTCTGAGTACTTACCTAATCTGTACGGTTGCTATCTCGGGGTCATAGGCCAGCAGATACCGTAAGTCGTACGCCGAAAGCCTTCCAGCGATACTGTTACGTATAGGTATCAGACTAAGGTTAATTTTCCAATGAGTGGATTGGAAAACGACGTCAGAGTTTCCAACATACCGCATTTCGTTGAAGAGTACATTTTAAAGAACTCTCTATGCCGAGTTCGACCTATTTCCGAGTGTGATTGATGATTTCAACCCCTCCCGCTATCGGTATTGAACGATCATTTTGAATCTTACCGCGTTGGAGATACAGTTCAATACAAATTCTGTCATTTAATTTGCAATTATTAATTGTAAAGCTGCAGCTGCAGACTTCGTGGTAGGATATTTTTGAAGGGAAATTAAATGTAGCAGAACATTAAGACAAGAACCAGGAAATCCTCAAGAGATAAGTAAATTCTGACCTAGTTAGCTCAATTGCTAGAGTTTGCCTCTAAAACGTGGAGTTCTTGGCTTGAATAGTAAGTGGAGTAGGTATTTCCGAGCATTCCTTATCTGTGTCCTAAGGATGTTACCGGGCTTATAATCTTTTTAGTCACGAGGAGAATAAATTGCTTTTGTTCACGCCAAAAGTGGATAACTCCGTTTGCAATTTTAGCACAAACATTTTCATTACATGCAGTGTCATATTTTGTATGAACTTCATATCAAATAACGTATTATATTTATTCGACTTCATTAGGCTTCACTAAACCGTAATATTGGAAAAATAATACTCGTAAAAGCATTACCATAGCTTCCGCTACAACAACGAGTATTTCCTTACCATTTTTTTGGTCCGTCACATACGTTTGTCCGGACAATTAGCTTGTTCCCTTTGCCCGACTTTAGTCCTCCTTTGCATAATATCCCCAAGAACACGACTTAATTTCTTTAAAGACAAATATTGCTTTTTTCTTCGGCCAGAAATTAAGGGAGCTACGTCCCTTTTGTTGCTCAAAATCTGCACGCGAAAACGAGTACTGGAGAGCTTTAGCGAGTTAAAAATGCTTCTTAGACTGTGGAAATTAAAAATGAATTTACTCTGAAACTCGTCTAAAAGCACAATGGACAGAGATAAAAGGAGGAAACTTTGTAACCCGACTGTTCATTATTCGAGTCATTAAGTCCATTTTCGACTCGACTTAGACGAGGAGTTAATCTCCATGATACAAGGTATGTTTTTGGTTTTTTAAGCTTACCATTTGACACATCCGTCTTGCATCGTTGAATAATGGCTCTGGTCCATTAAAATATCTACTTTGGACGCCCCTAAGCTTCTAAATATAACGTAACTGTGTCCCTTGACAGCTAAATGTTTATTTGTGGGAATTTTTTGTCGAGGAATGACGTTTTTTTTGTGTGTAAAGCGGTATGATACGGGATTTTACATGTTAAACTTGAGTCGTGTTGAGCTCTCGTAGTATGTTTTATTTTCTTAGTTTTTACACTGTGTTTACAGTGTTTAGACATTGAGTGCGTATAAAGGGACTTACTTGGAGCTTTTAGGATTCGTTCTGAAAAGTTTATAACTGAAGTAAGACAGTTTATTTAGTACTTTATCTACGTGTCTTATTAAGAGTAAAATGTGTTTTAAAGGTTTATGTTCTCTCATATGTTTCATAACTAATTGTTATATTTTCTGGCTTCAATATTTAATGGTAGACAGAAGCAATTTCGTCTCGCACCTTGTGCGTCAATCATTTCTTTTTTTGCAAGCCTATCTTGTAAGCAAATTCTTCTCTTCGCTCTTTCATCTTTCGCGATACTATCGGTTATTCATTTACTATTCCAAACAACACGGTAAGAAGTTTTCAAGAGTACATAGAAACATAAAAATAACCTCTTGAATATTTAAATGAACTTAAGACGCGTCTATTCGAAACAAGGAACGTTTACAAGCACTTAACATTTGAAAACAAAGAGTTATTTCCCAGAGCCAATACCGAACAGTATTAGTCATAAGTTTTATTGATATTTTGAAAGACCGCCGAGGTATTTTTATCTCAGTACGTTAACTTTAACTTATCTTTTATTTACATAAAGAATTCCACCATTCCGTTTTGGACAGAACTGTCATTGTATAGTGTGTTTTGTTAGTTTATGGACTTAACTTCTTTTTTTGTTTCCTTGACTTTGAAGATGGCTTTCTGTTTTACTCATCTCACTCAAGCGGAGTTTGTGAGATCGTTTTATTTAATACACATCCTTTACTTGTAATAGTCTTCGGGATTATGGATTTCCAAAGATCTCATTTTACATGATCAAGTAGATAAAGAAGTCTGAAATCCTTTCGATTTTATGCTGGATTAAGGAACTAAGCTACTAATTAATGCAAAAATAGTTACTATCTAACTTAACTAATTATACCTGCCTAGCTTTTCCCAACTATGTTGGGGTCGGCTTCTAGTCAAACTGGATACAGCTGAATACCAGTGTTTTTCATGGAGCGACTGCCTATCTGACCAAAACCCCTCAGTAAGACTGGCTGTCAGACTTTCAGTCAACTGACTACCTGTAACGACTGTCAAAGATCTATAGCCGGGACCAACGGCTTAACGTGCTTTGAACTTCGTATGTGATGGGTGGTCACCCATCCGCGGTCCATCCTAGGCAAGCGCGGCTTAACCTAAAGATTGACCACAAGCTGCTGTTACTATTAAGCCGCGTGCTCCAATATTACCTAACTTAACTATTCAAAGTAATGTCACCTTTTTTTTTAGTACACAGGTCCATGTTCATCAAAAAGATGACAGTCTGATTATCTAAAACAGCTGTTTAAAACACATTTTTGTATGGTAATATGTCACAGTGACAGCTGTTTTTAGATAATCAGACTTATCTTTTCGGTGAACATGGACCTGAGACGCAGCGCTTTTTAATCGTCAAAAAGAGTCTCCAAAAACGCTCGCTACTTACCAGTGTTTGCGCTGGAAGGAAGTGGCTCAAAACTTGACGAACATCTAAAATGCAAGGAGAAACTTGAAGCTTTCATGTTCGTCTCGATTCTCGAGCGTTCCTAAAAAATGTCTAAACAGATTATAGGAAGTCTAGTATGGTTTAATGAAACTACAAGCTCTCATGTATAACTATTTATTAATTATATTCAGTCTAGCTTTGCGGTGTAACCTAGTTTAAGCTGTAAATTAATTAAGAGTTTAATTTCGACTAGTTTAAAAAGTGACGTCGAGCGTGTTTACTTCTATCTGCAATTAAACAAGTTTTTATAAGCTAATTAACAACTTTATCTCGTTCGAATAGAATCTTTTTCAAACAAATAAGTGTCTTGCGTACGTAGTTTGTAAAATCTATTACACCAATCTGTGACCGAGAGGCGTCCAAGCTCCAAGGACTGGAATGAGAAATTTTGGTCGTCCGGCGGCGGCGAGATCTGCAGACGATATTGTTGATATTGCGGGAATATCCTGGACGTGGCTGGTACAAGAACGTGGAGGTTGGCACTACAAAGAGAGGCCTATACCCAGCAGTGGGTGAAGTGGGACTGTGGATGATGATGATTACACCGCTGTAGTAGATTTTTCACTACAAGATACATCGTAAAGTGCTGTAAAGTTATTTTGGCGCTTTAATGGCACTGTCACGAGGGCGCTGTTGGCTAGCATCCATGCAATTTTCCGTGAATATAGTACTTAAAGTCAAGGTGGCGGTATTAGTTCCGATTTTGGACACGCTCAAAAATATCTTTGTACAGCTATACTTGATTTCTAGTAGAGATCAGAACTTAAAGTAATAACAACAGACAAGAATTGTAGACTTTGACCATTTTTTTGTTTTTTTTTTTTATTTTAAGATGGGAGCGGGAGGGAGTGTCAGACTTTTACTGACTAAAACCCATCCATGTTCCTTCCTCGCCCTTTATGTTCCGGGGCCGCGGTATCTCTTTCGAACAGACCTTAAGTTATAAACATACAAGGGTGAAATAAAACACGTTCACGCTTGTTCAAGCATATCTAAACGGGTGTGCTCTTGAATTACTTAAAAGCGTAACCTTGACCCTTTTGACCCTTAATTCACCGAGTAATTAATTTGTTTAGGTCTTCAATAACTTACTTATCTGGCAGGATTTATTTCTGTGAATTTGTTGTTTGTAGTGATATTGACATAAGGTCTAGACATAACACAGGTAACTGAGTCAATTGACCTTCGTAATACTTCACGGTTGTGGCCTCAAAAATAGCGGATGAGTGAGTACCTCTATGGTAAAAACGTTTTTAAAAGCTAATCTAAGCTCTGTTATTGTGGTTTAGTCAAATAAGATAATACTTGAACAGGCCCTCAGGCCTGTTGGTCTAGTGGTTAGTGACCCTGACTGCTATGCCGGAGGTCGTGGGTTCGATTCCCACCCAGGACAAATGTTTGTGTGATGAGCACGATCATTTGTTCTGTGTCTGGGTGTAATTTATCTATAATATGTATGTATTTAGAAATATGTAAGTATGTTTATCAGTTGTCTAGTACCCATAACACAAGCTCTGCTTAGCTTGGGACTAGATGGCGTTGTGTGATAGTTGTGGAATATTATTATTATTATTTATTATTTGATACTTTTACTTGTTCTTTTAATTTTTCAGAACTCGAAGGTTTGACTCATGATTAGAAAACGCGGCGGACATTTTTGTTTTAATTTCTTTTTCTATTAGTATTTCTATTAAAACTATCATTTATTTTATTTAGTAATTTTTAGAGACATACTTGTTTGTTTTTTTTTTCTTTTTTTTTCTTTTTTTTTCGGATGGGAAATCATCAAATGACTTCTCCCACTCTGGGTGGAGCGGAAGGGAATGTCAGACTTTTACTGACTAAAACCCATCCATGTTCCTTCCTCGCCCTTTATGTTCCGGGGCCACGGTATCTCTTTCGAACAGTCCCGCAACCCCGGCAGTAGATTACTTACCTGCCTTCGTAATTGAGTTATCCTCACAAATCTACTGCCGTATTTCCCATATCAACTGCGGCGTCTGCAGTACAGCATGGGCTACCCCGCAGCACTGGCCTCATATCGATCCAAAATTATGATAGATATTATAGCTACAAGACAGTCACCTAGATATTATGATTCTATAAATGAGCTAAAGTTAAAATATTAGTGTACAATAAAATGTCTAGGTACCGCTTGTCTTAATATTCTACTCCCACAAATTATGTTATTATCACTCTCTCAACAATCATAACATCCCTAATAATAGCGTTATCACCTCGTTATTAGATCGTTTGCAAGCTATCTTTGTAACTTTGAACTCATTTAGTTTTATTGCTAAACTACCTACTTAAACTTATCTAGATAAAATCTAATTTAAGGCACTAATATTAGGGATGCCTCGATACGCCTTTTTGCCGATACGATACCGATACCGATACTCTTATAAAAATATCGGCGGTACTGATACCGATACCGATACGCTTATTGAATTCGAAAAGGAAGGTAGAATAAATAGAACACAATTAATTAATAGTTTTAGCAATCAAAATTAACATTTATAAGATTTTTATTTAAAAAACAAAGTATTCTTAAGTTTTGCGGGCAAAGGCGACTTCGCAAGTCTGTTTGAATAAGACCTGCGGTGGAAACAGTCTCTCAGATGCGACAGAACTCATTTGGAAACTGGTCTCGTTTGCAACGAAATAGATGGGACAACACGCGCGTTTACAATACATTTTTAAAGCGCGAAATTTGAAAAGTATCGTTAAATCTGCCATAAAATATCGCCGATACCGATATATCGGCAAACCCGAAGTTTCGCCGACATATCGGTATCGGTATCGGATGCATCCCTACTAATTATCGACACTGTTAGCATCCACTTCATCTTTTCAAGTTCTAACTTTCAAACGTACAACTTTTCTGGGATGCCATCCAAACTGTTTTGATGGTCATTCTTAAACACCCAGATCATCATTCTCCGCCCTTTATCCCAATTTATGTTTTGTTCTTATATACTTATTTTATTACTCATCAACTCAGTTGTCACCTTCTTTCTAGCCATATCATGCTTCACACGGTCCACCCATTGTATCTTTGGTCTTCCTCTACTCTTATAGCCATCTAGGTAAACATTTCCAATATTTCTCCGCATCACACCACCACGAGAACCAGTTACCTCACAAACACTGCAACACTCACATACATATTTATTCCAAACGCATGACACGAAATCGTGACAATACCAAAGTCATTTCCTAAATTACAGATTGCTTTGTACACATCGTTAACGGTATTCTCGACCATGTGTTTTTTCTATGATATCAATGTCTAACAGGAAGATCAATAGAAAGGTGTATGGCAATCTTTTCAAGCTACTGCTGCTTTCCAAATGGCTATTACTACTTCCCCAGAAATGATAACTACATCCCAATATCTGTCCCTTATCTCATTTTTACCTTTAACACCTTTCTTGTATCAGTACTTATGGTGTTTTTCTATCGCTGTTACGGCAGGTGCTTAGTAGTATCCATCCATATAGGTTGATCAACTAGTTTGACAGCTTTAACTATTGTTATCTGTCATACGTGAACTGTTGGTGGTTTTATCATCATTGCCATATTAGCTTGATAAGAGCTTCTCTTGGAGTGCCACTTATGTTATGGTGTATCTTCAATTCCTAGCGCCATCGTCAAAAGACCTCATCAAGTTCCTAGCCTGATTCTAAAAATCTTAAAATTGATTGGGTGCCTTCCTAAATATTGTCCTTTTGAACGACAACATTACATTACTATTGGTCGGTATGATAAATCCTTAGTCGTAAATCTTCAGTTTCGAGGCCCACCGTCCGAACAGATTTGTTGCCAAACTTGTTTGACAGCTGTCGAGAATTTTAAGCTCTTGCTCATGCATCATAGTCGTCACATTTATCATTAGTTTCCACTTCGTTAGAATTATGGCTATTAGTTTTATCATCTTTTAGTTTTGTTTCATATTTCATGTCATTCGTAGTGTTAGACGATGTTGTTCTATATACTTATTTACTTTGATTTTTCTTGGATTAGAAATTCTTTGGTGCATATCTGAGGTTAGTACATCGCATCCTTTAGTTTAGAATAAGTTTTAACGTCTGAAAGAATCCCAACACGATTTATTTATTTAACTCTCTTCAATCACAAAAGTACAGCGGCGGACTTAATGCCGTAGGCATTTTTTACCAGTCAACCTTTAGGTGAGACAAGCAGTGGTAGCGGTGTCATTTCTGAAAATCATAGATTAATTTATTTAATACTACGTTAAACTACAAGTATGTTGTATAAAATACTATACATATTTACATGGATATACTAAAATAAAAAGACGACTAATACGATCGCCGAAAACAAGGTGAAGATTACGGAACAATATAGAACTGGCAAAAGGAAAATGTATTGGCATTCATTTTAAGGCTTGATATAACAAAAAAGTCCTATTCCTTTAACATGTTCGCCCGTTTTCACAAAACATCATCGGTATAAAAATCAAAAGATTTACAAAATTATATTTATACCGCTCTTAAAGCCTTTGAGCACATCAAACTGCAGTAAGTATTTAGCTTTTACTTAAAGCACAAAGCACTTCTGGACCAAAATTCTACCGAAATTGTTCAGATTTTATACATTCGAAATTACAATTTCAACTCCCAAAGGTAAAATTTCAATAACCAGACGACCAGACTAAAAGCATTTTAGACTAATTTGCCGATAGTAAGGTTCTGAAGACGAAACTCATAACCTTAGCTTTTGTCTAATATTAGTTTCTGGGTACCTGATTGGTTTAAATGACAAGTACTTACATACTAAGAGTTTGGCTATCAACTTTATTCAATTACTAGCGGACATCACGCGGTTTCACCCGCGTAGTTCCCGTTCCAATGGAAATGCGGGGATAAATATAGTCTATGTTTTTCAGTAAAGAAGTGGCTTTCTAATGGTGAAAGAATTTTTAAAATCGATCGAGTAGTTTTAGAGTTAAATCGTAAGACGCAAACAAACAAAAATTCGAATCTTTATAGTATTACTTTTGATTGAAATAGTGCTGTGGAGAAACAGCCTATCGGTCGCAAGTGCTACGGCTGTGTATGAGGGTTTGATTCCCAGGTCGGGAAAGTGTTATTCGGGTTTTTCATCAGGAATTTCTCAGCAGCCATGGACTCTGGATTTTCCCCGGGTTGATGGCAGTATACCCACTCAAATGCGATAGGACCTAAAAATAACTAACGAAACGTAGGTGTGCAAGGTCGCCTCTGCATTACAGGCGTACTGTTACGTTATGTATTGCTATGCAGACAGACTCCCGTTTTGCATTTAGTTTTTTTTTTCCGTGATTAAGTACCATAAAAACGGTAGACCGCCAGATTTTGGTTGCGTGTGGCAGAAACATTCAATTTTGAGGCCAGGCGTAAACGTTTTTATTATTATACATTCTTGATTCATGACTTGCTGCAGAGATATGTCAATGACATGATAACAAAAATAATCTTTCATTCACATTCTTTCTTATTAAGAATAGTGTTTTCTCATGGATGGTTTGAGAGAAGTTGAGAATAGCGTCTGTTTCATTTGCATTTATAGCAAAGGCGACAGTCAAGACAGAAAAATATAAAATATAGAACTAAACGTTATCAAATTAGTCTCGTAACTTTGAATTTTAAATACGACATGGAGGTGGCGATGTACTAAGTCTCATTTAATACATCGCCTCCCTAAAATGTAACAGTCTACAGTTTCTTCTCTATTCGTGAAGACTAAAGCGCCCTCTATCTATGTCACACAAGTAACTAACACAGTTATTACTCTCAAACTACCCGCATATTTTCATAAAGTTTTGTCAAAGCATTAATGGTTTTCTTTTTCTTTGAGAATCATTTAAGAGTTTGGTCTACTTTTTATGAGAGGTTAAGGTAAGACTCAGGTTTTTTCTTTTACTACGGTTAATCTGTTTGTATTGTATTCATGTAACAACAGCATTGTTTAGCTGTAAACCGACTGTCATTGAAAATAAGAAACATTCAACAATCCAAAACGTAAGGAACGTTACTAGGTATGTTATTAATACTGTTAATCAAAAAATTCTCTCACTGTGGGAACATAAAAATCTTACCACAAATGTCTCAAAAGTGGTATCAATACGTGCTCTCACAAAGGCGTAAAATGAAGCGAATAATGAAGAGTATCGGGCAGAAAATTACAAGGCTTGGAGAACACATGTTTCCTAATAATAGGGAGGCGGGAAAGGTGAGGGTTCTCGCAAGGTATAAGGTACTCCTTTTTTATACACAGTGAATCGCTTATCGATCTTTTTGAAGAATGGCTATCGAGAATGTCTGTAGTTTTTTTTTTGTTACGTGGCGTGATGGGCGTCAATATTGGTTTTAATGAGACAGGAGTGTGGCACTCAGACGTATAAAACGTAACATTTTATGAATCGTTAAGGAAATATGTAGGTACTTAGTTAAGTATTGGTTTGTCAAAGAGCTAGAATGGAATCATATGGAATCGTATCAATTATTCTTATCACCATCCATAACCAAAATGATGACCTTTTTCAAAAGTGGTTTTGTTGGCAAGTTATATCAGCTGCCAATTAAAAACAAGGCTATGAAATACATTTTCAAAATGTACTTAGCTATTTCTCGACTTAAATTGCTTGACGATCAAAAAATGCCGAGCTTAGCTCACGAAACAAAAACCATGTTCCATGAAATCCACGCTACATCCACGCTAAACAAAGGCAAATTCCAATTATTTATACCCATACTCGACACCGCATCATTCTTACCATAAAACCGCCTTTAAACGTTTAAACCCTATAATTACTCCATAACGTATTCATTACCTACCTACTTAAAAATGTGAACGGGAATAAGGATTTTCCGCCACGTGTATTTTCCCATAGAAAAATAACTCTGTTGGGAACAAACCGACATATTATGATGTATTTTTAATGTTTCAAGAAAATTTGCATGTCAAAGCTTTGTGAAAATGAATATTTTTAGTCGTTCGCGTGGTTGTAGTCGCGTTTTCGAGTAGATTTTGTGGATCTTTTAGTTCTTTTGTTTGTTTGACCGATATCAGTTTGTATTTTTTTAACTGGTTGTTTATTAAACCTTCAGTCCTTTCTCATTGGTGTTATCCCTAGTTCAGGAACAAAAAGATCTGTGATTAGTTCAATTAATTGTCAACAGAGTCAACAGCCAATCGCATCAATTGTCCGGCGTTTAATTTTGACGTGTGGGTCATTTTCTAGAAACGGGCCATTAGCGTCTTTGTTAAAATAAACGCGTCGCTAGATAGACCATGGTCTGACACCAATTATAGCCGTACTAGGGCAGTAATTAATGACGTGTTTGACATTCCACGTTTAGATTTGTGATTTTAGTAAAATACTTGTCCAAATTTCGTCACTGTACTATCTCCTTCGTTTGACGGTCTATCATTAGATGTACGGGATATTGGCAAAATTGTGGAGACTCTTTCACAAAAGCCATTAACTAAGAGTTGAAGTTGACATTCCACGCTCATTAATATTCGTAATTATTGAAGTAAATTACTGAATACATAAATAATATACTTTGTTGACTGTACCACGCGATTCTGTGTTTGCTTACTTGGAATGATACGTTAGTAATGTATTAAAAGCACGATTTGGATTGGAAAATAAGGATCGAATTAATTACTTAGATACTTATCATAAGGAGCCAAATGTGTGAGTTTCTCTATGGTGCTTCTGATAGCGAACTATTGCAAGCTAATGGTTCCTTTCTTAACTTAAATCTAATTTAATTTAATTTTCCAATTGTATTACTTAATGTGCGTCGATGTTAATTTTATTTTTTTATGCATGCTGTGGTCTTCTGTAAGTGAAGGAGTACACCTACGTGCTACTTTTGTCGCCGATTATTTTTTTTCGTGTTTTGTGTTTATTCTTTGTTGGAGATCCTAAATAAATAAATAAATAAATAACTTGAAAGTTCATATATTGCCTTAACTGCAAATGAAGAGGATTGAACGAAGTTTGATCTTTAAACTGAAGAACTTTGGAAAGAGGCATGTCCGGTACTTACTTGAACTGTCATGATGATAAAGACAAAGCTGAATTTTTGAAATTGAACGTTTTTGATAATGACGCCTTAATTTAATTCTATGAGCCTTCAAAATCCCAAAGCAATCATTTTGGCTTGAAGTATGCTCAAGGTGAAAGAAAATGTATATTGTATGCGCCTTTAGTAGCGTTGCAATAAACTTTTATCAGTCCCTTTCGCACCATGAGAATTCTGCAAGATTTTTTTATTTTGTTTATCACTGCCTCGATAGAAAAAGTGATCCCTAGATAACTATATATTCAATGTACAGACAGATCCTTTTACCGTTTATATGTATTTTGATATTTCAGCGTATTATCTACCAAAGGTCGGAGATTTTGGAGAGCCAAAAAGAAAAAAGGCGAATATTCTGAATAATTTTATGGATTCTTCGTCTAAAGTTTTATTTTGTCTTTCGGCTGATCTTGACCTAAACAGTAACGTAAACTCTGTATTATATTTGCATTTAGAATGTTGTTCTTTTGGACTTTTATATGCTGAAGTGGAGACCTACTGAAATAATCGAATAATGGGATCAGAATTTTGTAATGTGTTGTTTTAGTAAGTAGATTTCCTCACGGTGGGTATTATTTGTTAGTAAAATTAGACTATGCGAGCTATGGAATGGACTATGTTTAGAGTCTCTGAGGGTTCGCATCCGAAAAAAAAGTGACCCGACAGAGAACCAAACTGAAGTGGCAGTGGGCAGGCCAAATAAGTAGTAGAACCGGTGACCGTTGAGGAAGATGTGTTCTTGAGTGGAGACCGCGAATCGGCAACCGTTAGGCTGCGTTTCCACAGAAGCGGAGCTGCGCGGAGTTCAGCGGAGCAGGAGGCCTACCATGATCTAATTAAAAACGATTCAAAAGCAAGACATTTCAGTTTAGGTTCCTAAACTGCATCGCTCAAACTCGTACCATGACGGCCAATACGCTCAGCGGCATTTGGATCGTTAAAAGTGAATGAAAGATCGTAATTTGTGGTTGAACCGCGTTTGAAACGTTATTTGTGAAAAAAAGACAACGCTATTAGTATCAAATAACTTTGTTTCGCGTACATATTTTAGTGTCAGATTAATGGACAGACAGATCGACATCGACAGACAAACGGACAGACAGACGGACATACAGACATACAGACAGACAGGCGGACACAGACGGAGAGACAGACATAGATGGGCAGACGGACATACGGACAGACAAACTGACAGACAGACGGACAGACAGACGGACAGACAGACGGACAGACAGACATATGGTCAACGGACAGACAGACGGACATACGGACAGACAGATGGACAGACAAACGGACAGACAGATATATGGCCAGACGGACAGACAGACGGACGGACAGACATGGTCAGACGGACAGACAGATGGACATACGGACAGACAAACGGATAGACAGACGGACATACAGACGGACAAACAGACGGACACACAGACGGACATACAGACAGATGGACAGACAGACAGACAGACACAGACGGACAAACAGAGGCAAACGGACAGACAGACGAACAGACAGACGGACAGACAGACGAACAGACAGACGGACAGACAGACATATGGTCAACGGACAGTCAGACGGAAATACGTACAGACAGATGGACAGACAGACGGACAGACAGACATATGGTCAACGGACAGACAGACGGACATACGGACAGATAGATAGACAGACAAACGGACAGACACATATATGGCCAGACGGACAGACAGACGGACGGACAGACATATGGTCAGACGGACAGACAGACGGACATACGGACAGACAAACGGATAGACAGACGGACATACAGATGGACACACAGACGGACACACAGACGGACATACAGACAGATGGACAGACAGACAGACACAGACGGACAAACAGAGGCAAACGGACAGACAGACGAACAGACAGACGGACAGACAGACATATGGTCAACGGACAGTCAGACGGACATACGTACAGACAGATGGACAGACAAACGGACAGACAGACATATGGTCAGACGGACAGACAAACGGACGGACAGACATATGGTCAGACGGACAGACAGACGGACGGACAGACATATGGTCAGACGGACATACGGACAGACAAACGGATAGACAGACATATGGTCAGACGGAGGGAAATACGGACAGACAGATAGACAGACAAACGGATAGAGAGACGAACCAACAGACGGACACACAGACGGACATACAGACGGACACACAGACGGGAACACAGACGGACATATAGACGGACAGACAGACAAACGGACAGACAGATGAACAGACATACAGACGGACAGACAGATGGACTAACAGATGGACATACAGACGGACTGACAGGCAGACGGACAGACAAAGGTTGGTTTTTGTAAAATTCCACTAAAATAGCACTTAAAACTTTATTTTTGTCAATAATTCACCAAACGTTTCAGTTTATGTTAGAGAAATAGTAACTTTTATTGAATCGCTTATTTTGTCAGTTGAGCGTTTTAGTTGAGCTGCTATAAGGACGTCATGGTACCAAACAAGTACAAATTGAATGAATGAAACCAAAACTTGCGACTCAGTTTGTGGTCAATCGCTGTCAGATGGCATCGCCTAAAATTGAACCGTTAAACTGACGTCATGGTACGAATTAGACGAACAGTTCAGTTTAGGTCCTAAAGTGGATCGCGTTAAGAGCTCGTGGTAGGCCTCCAGAGCCGTGTAAATAGGTAGGTGTTTCCACTAAAGCTGCGCAGAGATGAGCGGTGCAGGGCTGAGCTGTGTAGCTGGGTGAAGTGGAGCCGAGCGGAGCTGAGACGACCGGAGCGGACCAGAGCTGAGACTAGCGGAGCGGAGCTGTGAAGTGGAGATGAGCTGAACGGGGCTGTGAATACATTTGGTTTTCAGATGGCGGTGCCCCGTTTCACCCGGCACAGCTCCACTAAGCTCGACACCGCTGTGCCTCGCTTATCTCCGCGCACCATACATTTTAATGTAAATCTTCTGAACTCCGCTAACACTCTTTCCACTGAAACGGAGCGGAGATGAGATGTGTATTTTGAGAAATGTGATTGGTCAATTTTAGTACCTAAGTCTCTGCTCAGCTCCGCGCAGCTCAGCTTCTGTGGAAACGCACCGTTAGGTGGGACGCCCTCAGGATCGGTGGAACGACGATCATTGCAAGGTACATTGTTACAACTGGATGATGATGACAGTTCGCGAGAATCGAGTTGAGTAGCGTGCGATTGAAGAGACCTATGTCCAGCAGTGGACTGCTGTAGGCTGACGATGATGACAATTAAAAATAAAATAAAAGTTAATAAATATCGCTGGACATTACACACAGCGCCATCTAGTGCCACACTGAGCAAGGCTTGTGTCGTGGACACCAGCCCGGCTAGCATGGGCAGGGGATAAAAATTTTATCCACCGGTTATTTCCACTTTTGTTTGAATTTTGTCCCTTGTCAGTGGAAATAACCGGTGGATAAAATTTTTATCCCCTGCCCATGCTAGCCGGGCAGATAGTTGATATACCCACTACATAATTATATACTTTTTGTTAATTAGACTCTTTGTTTAAAAGATGCCTATTGAAGTTCGTACGATAATAAATTCTGTTGATTCAATCTGTTCAGACGGATAGATTGAAACAAAAGAACTTATTAAGAAAACTATATTGTAATGATCCCAACATTACTAGTTTTGCTACAAACATTTTATATTTAATATTGTTAACAAAAATATATTAACTTACTTGTTAAGAAAGCCGGCACTCCCCGCTGTGGCATTTGGATCTGTAGTACCATTTTTTCTCTTTATGCTGATCCTTATCAAGCGGCCATCTTCTACAACAATAAACCGACGTTACAACGGTAATACGAAGAATAACTGTTAAAAAGTTAAGCAATGCTGACAACTTACGCACTAATCTGATTGAGGAACCGACTGGTTTTCCCTGTACGTGACTCCTTAAAATGAGGAAGCTACTTTAGAAGTAATTTTATAACGCACGACTTCGAAAAAAGTAGCCAAAGCATTGTTAGATTTGCACAGGTCTGCAGATTAGCATCAAAATACAATGTTTAATGAGAAATTACACATTCCAGGATACCATAAAATTCACAGATTTTTTCAAACGATCATTGGTTCTATCCAGCTCGTCACGCTATCTCTTGCGAGGTCTACCGCGTCGTCTTTTGGCTGTGTCGGCTCCACATCGGGGTTTATTTTGGCCCACAACTCAGGCATACGTCAGACATGGTCAAACCATTCCCGTATGCCCTTTTTTTTTTTTTTAGGATGGGAAATCATCAAATGACTTCTCCCACTCTGGGCGGAGCGGGAGGGAGTGTCAGACTCTTACTGACTAAAACCCATCCATGTTCCTTCCTCGCCCTTTACGTTCCGGGGCCGCGGTATCTCTTTCGAACAGTCCCGCAACCCCGGCAGGCTTCGGCCCTTGCGGGCCCCTCTCTTCTGCTGACATCTCTTTGAGGCGCGCGTGGAACACGAACGCGCCGTCGACACGGCCTGTCGTCACTAGACGGACGGACGGCTAGCTAGCCCATAGCTTACCGTCCACAGGCCCGCATCTACGGTGGCCGGTAGCCACCACGTGGCCCCCGACGCCCGGTGCGTCTCCCGCGGCGGCCGGGAAGAGAGGCTCTCTCCCTCTCTTGTTCCGCCACCTCCATCGCCAGCATGACTGCTTCGCAGAAGGAGGTGACGGCTTCCCATTCCGTCTCGCTCCGGACCATGGATTGAACCAGGGCCGGACGCGAGAGGTCGCCGCCGCCGATCGCCGCTACGAGGACACGGCGGTGCTCCGCCCACGCAGGGCAGACTTCCACCGTGTGCTCCACCGTGTCCTCCGGTCGATCCGGTGCAGGTACCTCCCGAAACATCTGTGTCCGGTGAGGACCTGCGTCAGGCGGAAGGTGAGGGCGCCGTGGCGCCTCTCAAGCCACTCCTCAAAGAGGGGACTTACCGCCACTATCGTGGCGTGCCCTGCACGGGGTTGCGACAGTCGCTCTCTCCATGTCGCCATGAGATCGCGCCGGAGGTCTGTCCGCTGAACGGCAATTTGCCGCGGCAGCGGAGTTTCCCCCCGGCGTAGTGCCTCCGCGCGCCATTCATGTAGGCGCGCGAGGACTATCGCCTCCAGATCCCATGGCGGCAATCCGGCAAGCAGGCCCGCCGCCTCGCGGGCGATCGTGCGGTATCCACGGACCATTCTCACGGCCACCACTTTCTGGGGCGCGTTCAGATAGTGGGCGGCTCGCCGCCTCAAAGAACGCGCCCACACTGGGGCCCCGTAAAGGGCCATGGACCGCACATTCCCGTATGCCCTGGATCGAAGGATTTGGAAGTCATGGTTAGAGGCCAAAGCTGGGCAAACCCGGCTGTGAGATGACGCAGGCTAACTAATATTTGGTTAGGAACTTATTAAGGAGGACATGGTATACTTTTTACCTTCCCGGGAGATAATCTAATTTCCGATTTCATCACAGGCAAAACCGCGGGCATCTGCCACTTTATTTAAGAAAGCACGTTGCCGATACCACTAAAGTTCAAATAACTACGAATAAATTCTACTATCACATTAAACTACGTATATTCTTGCAAAACGATCGATTGACAATACATTAACTGAATTCAAACTACAAAGTACCCGCACTTTTATCGTCAGCAACTTAGTTTAACTGCTCAATAAAAGCTTACCGCACTTCCTTAACCGTACGGTTACTGGCAGATAAAAAATAAAACTATTTTTACTTTATAACTGAACACTTGTTTAGACCACCGTGTGTTTTAGTTTCAAAGAGAGTTAAAGTTTTTACGGTTAAAATATACTAACCATGGCCTGGTCTTGACTGGTTAAGCTACTGAATTTTACTTTTGTTTGGTTTCATGAATGGATAAGGTCATAAGGTGAGGAACGAGTATATTAAAGAAAGCTCAAAACTTGTGCCAGTTACAAAAAAGTTGAAAGGGAATCGACTGTCGTGGTGTGGATGTCGCAGCCAAATCGTAGGACACACCGTATTACATAATGGCGCGCCGGATTGTAACACGTCGCCGTTATGAAATGCGACGTCGTCACGTTTAGCCGGATTACTATTCGGCTGAAATAAAGTACGGCGCATTGAATGAGCAATTCACGTTCTTCAAAGCGGCGTGAACGTGCTGTTAGGTTGTGTTAGGCTTCTTTAAACCCTGCAGACAGATATTAGAGCCCTGCATGGCGGGGCTACGTCTACAACGCCTTATTTTTCGATATGGGGGGTCAAAGTTACAACTTTTTGACAAGTTTTTTTTAAATACAAAGATATTTTGTAAGATTTTGACTTTAAACACCTCCACGACCCCGTACTATTCAATCCATCCATCAGCACAATGTTTTGAGTGCGTTACATTGAGTTCTACCACAAAACATGATTTATTATGACCTCAAAAAAAAAAAGTTGTTCCCCAGCAATAATTTTTGCGTAAAGTTACTTTGTTTGATGTACAGAATGCTTGGTTTGCAGACGGCTTCGTGATGAGGTGGTTTACACCCTGTATATTCAGTTAATTTATCCAATTGTACAACGTTCTAAGTACACTTAAATGAATGATTTACACCATAAGTTAATTTCAAAGGTAATTAAATCTCTAAAGTACCACAACGACTTTCGTAATTAATCCCCAAAGTACTAAGACAGATGATATGACATTTCAAAGTCTGAAAAATTAGAAGTTCAAGCGTTGAAACTGCGACACAATTCGTTTAATTGCTCCTTTATGAGTCTGATACGAGTACCTTTACAGACAAAAGTTCTTAATATTTTAATGAGTTCAGAAACCTTGGGACAGACCTTCAAATGGATTAAGCTCACATCGCCAGAATAAAAGTTTTTGTAATGACAGAAGTTGAAAAGAGTATGCTTCGATGGTTTGGTCTTGACCAGGATGTGTGATAGGCGTTTAATAACGCCGGGAGGAGACGCCCTAAAAAGGACATTACTGACCTTATTGGTGAGGTTCTTCGGAAAGGTTTCGAGTACTACGTGCAGCCTCGGTAGAGGTGAAAGAAGTATGCATGAATCAGCATAAATAGAAATATATATCGCTGGACATTACACACGGCGCCATCTAGTGCCACACTAAGCAACGAGGCTTGTGTCGTGGACACCAGATAGTTGAATATACTACATAGATACTTTTTGTTTGTAAATACATAGGTAAGTACTTATTATACCAATAAACATCCATGACTCTGAACCAAATGTCCATGCTCATCATACAAACATTTGCTCCTACCTGATTCGAACCCGGGACCGAAAGAACGTAAGGCAGCCTCACTACTGTTGCGCCATTCGGGTCATCAGCAGCTGGCTTTCTGTAGCTTCTGTCTACCCCCCTGGGAAAAAAGCCGTGAATTTATGTACATGTGTATGTGCTACTCCGCAAGTTTCTATATAAAGCTCATGTATTGTGAGGATTTATGTGGTTAATAAATCAAATGTGACTGCCCAGTGAACAGTATAGCATAGCCAGTGAGACGTCTCATTTGTTACTAACTGCTAACCTAAACATATATCCCAGTACTGTACACCATTAGACTGTCATATCTATTCACATTTGCAGATATTTTAATCTGTGGTCCCTGTGAGGATCGAGCCTGCGATCCTAGTGCCAAATCAGTCACTCCTTAAAAATAGCTTGCAGAGTAGAAAGACTCGTAATTCTAAAATTATTTGAAATAGGTACCTAAAAAATAAAAACTTTGTTTTCAGACAGTCCATAGTTTTGTTAGTATATTAGTGTTAGTAACAATTGTGCTTAAGGGGCCGGCGGAGCAAGCGTATTTCATACAAACGAAATACCAAAATAATTTACAAATCAAACATATTCTTAAGGTAGTGTGTATTTATTTCGATTGGATTACAGAATATCTATGTTCCCAAATATATATTTTGAAAGGACAATGATACAAAGACGAGATATGAGGAATTTAAAATTTCTATAGAAAACTTATTTTTCTCATAACTCTTGTTTAAATCAGTGTCCAATAATGTCAGAATATCTAGGTTCCCAAATATATATTTTGATTGGACACTGATTTTAACAAGAGTTATAAGAAAAGTAAGTTTTCTATGGAAATTTTAAATTCCTCATATCTCGTCTTTGTATCATGGTCCTCTCAAAAAATATATTTGGGAACATAGATATTCTGTAATACAATCGAAACAAATACACACTACCTTAAGAATATGTTTGATTTACAAATTATTTTGGTATTACGTTTGTATGAAATACGCATGCTCCGCCGGCCCCTTAAGTTATCAGGTTAGTATTGTTAGGGTTTACAACTTCACTATTTATTTAGACCTAATGACTGTCCCGCCCAGTGTCTCTGGACGGGGCAGCCCGGTCTAGCAGCAATCATCATAAAAAAAAAAACACAAAAACACGGCTTGTATAACATTTTCATGGTTTTTTCAAAGTATCGCCTCATTCCAAAACAAATCTTCAACCACTCCCCACATCTTTCTTCTACATTGTTACAATTTCGAAATACCCTACCTTTACTTAAAAAAAGTGGCCAAGTGCGAGTCGGACTCGCCCATGAAGGGTTCCGTATCAAAATTGTTTAAATTGCGGTTTACGATTTATGACGTATTAAAAAAAAACTACTTACTAGATCTCGTTCAAACCAATTTTCGGTGGAAGTTTACATGGTAATGTACATCATATATTTTTTTTAGTTTTATCAGTCTTTTATTTTAGAAGTTACGGGGGGGGGGACACTCATTTTTCCGCTTTGGAAGTGTCTCTCGCGCAAACTATTCAGTTTTAAAAAAATTAAATTAGAAACCTCTTTGAAATTAGAAAATTGTTTTTTTTTATTTTTGTGTGAAAATCTTAATGCGGTTCACAGAATACACCTAAGTGCTTACTATCTATAAGGGTTCCGTTTTTGACATTTGGCTACGGAACCCTAAAAAGACATCAAGATGATTCCACCCACCAACACTCGAAATATCGACAATTCCATAGCTGACGTGGCAAAATTGGACTGTTAACGGTACTCATAATGGCTCTTAAAGTCGTTTCAACAAAAAACTGGAGACTTCCATTCAGTAAGTACTACTTACCCTCGTCTAATAAGTGTTTTTGTTCTTCTTTTCTTCGGTAAAATCATAATTTTGTGGTTCCACGCCTACTGGGTACTGTTGGACATGTAGAGCTAGATTATTAATATTTGTTTGAGTTAATTAAAACCTTGCTAGGAATTTTCCACTGTTTATTAATTTGGCACTCAACATTCTTGTGTTCGTTTTTGTACCTATCTACTTCTACTAATAATAATAACTGTTGAGGGTACAATGTGATAGTTTGATCTTTTAAACTGGATAATGATTTTGACCAATTCGTCTCAGAACGTAAGCGTAAACATGTTGATCTAAACCTACACACTATACACTAGTTGTTATTTCTTGTAGTGAAATGTTATTCCCGCTCTTCATTTCATCTCTTTCCAAAAACAACAAAAGGTCCAAGATTATATTCTTGGGTATTCCATTTCGACAGATGTTAAAACAACGAGTAATATTCCACCTACGGAGCGTAGGTGGAATATTACTCGTTGTCTTAACAGATCTTAGATATTTTTGGATCTAAATTAATTAAGTTTATTAGCGTTGTGGTGTCGAGCTAATATAAGAACCCACGTATCGTCTGTTTCATGAAAGCTTGGTATTATCGCACTACACTTTCCCTAAATACCTACCTGTGTAAAGGAGAATAATACAGTTTGTCGTGTGATTATTTTACTTTAGTGCCGCGCGGTTCTTGCGGAATTTCAACAGAAAATTTCACAATGTTCTGCAACAACACCCTTCCTGTCAATGTCATGCGGGCGCCAAAAGATCTATGGAGCACTGTAATGTTTTTGAAACCAAACAAACCTGATTTTGTTGCTTCTAGTCTGCAAAATGTTCATAAATGCACGCATTGCAAGCGCATTCTGAAACTTATTTAAACGCAGCTTATGAAGTCATTATGTTTCTTGTGCAACTTACAAAGTGTTCAAAAAGCCAGAGTAGCTTTAAAAACTAAAAATTTGTATATTACCATAGCTCTCACGAAGAAAAGGCAAAAAAAAAACCCTTTTACAGATAACCAAAGTCTAACGCACGCAATACTCAACTCTCAATTATCGTGATCAAGCATACCAAGTATTGATTCAATCATAAACTTCTAGGATGATAATCCGTGTTAATACACTTTTCTCGCATACATCAGCACGAAAACTATTAGCACAAAGATCCGATAAAAGCCGACTTTTAGCTACATCGGGGAAATATGATTTTGCTGAACCTACTTTTTCTACGACATTATGCTAATGTTTCCTGCCCTACATCTCGTTTGAGAGTGGCTCTTTCGCATTAATATGTGTCTTTGGTTATACTTATATAACTTATACTTACATAATTTCAATCCTTTTTATCTCTTTTGGAGACAAATTGAGGTCAAATCTCTTCGTAGAATGGGGAAGGAAAACATTATATTCGAAAAAATGGCCCTGATAATCCGGTAGCTTTGCTCAATGACGTAATAGTAAAATGTATCCTTGTGTTCTCTGAAGGAAACACGGGCCGGTTGCAGTTAGGTATCATCAAAGGGGACATACATACAAATCAGTGGTGTTGTCAGGGAAGTACTATTTGGGGGACCCGCAATTTGAGTATTAGGCGGATAATAGCTTCTTCCTACCAACTGAAACCATCCATAAACTTGATAATGCTTTTAAAACTCCAAGCAAATCAATCAACAACTCCATAAAACCATAAACTACCCTCCTAACGTGACTTTTGAACATAACCGAATTTAGCATGTCGTGCGCCATAAACTAATTGAATTGTAGCGCAATAAAATAATTTAATTACTCGTCAAACACATTTTGAGTCCGTAATGGCCGCGCTGGCGTCTCTAAACGCAATTAAGACTGCTTTGCATAATCACGAAATATGCGTTGCGTGAATGTTAGACAGTATTTTCATCTGAATACTCGGTAAATGAGGAAAGAGCATAATAGGGTTTAATGTCAAGGTGTTTTAATATGGCTTTTGTTCTCATTTAGTCCTGAATTTTGTGTACTGGAAAAGGATACATTACACTTGACAAAATGGCTGAAAGTGTTATAAGTGCCCTTGTCTCCTAATGAATTGGGATCAGTGAGTGATAAAAATGCATATGGCAAACAACGATCTCCAGTTTTATTGTCCTAATAAATAAATCATTGAAGAAAAGAAAAACTATTCTGATACCAACGATAAAATAGATGAAAGATCTGTTTCAAAAATAATAACCGATCTCAATCCATTCGAATCAAATACTGTGTGTGGTCTAGATAGAACGAGTAACATCTGTTTCTACATGCACAAATAGGTCACAGAAATAAACCAATAACTATTAATCAAAGGCCTAATAACATCTTGTCCATGACAGTGTTGTCTTGTGTGAAGTTGTGTGCGGACTGCGGACGAAGTGACCATGAACATACTTGATCCTTAACTTTGGAATTCTGTTTGTCACCACAATCCTGAGTTAATATCCCGCTAAAGGTGTCTTCAGAATGCCATGTGTGTCGTGCGTTTAAATCGAAGCGGAGCAGAAAGGAGGCGAGCTGTCGATGCTGCCGCTTGCGATAGCTCTGTTTCTCGTTCTGTCAAATAGGAGCATGGAAAAATGGGATTCCTTACTGCTGGATGAGGCCGAAGCCTCGCGAAGTGGATTTGAACTAATTTTACTGGTTGATTCCTGACTTTCTGCACATCTTCTTTCCGCTCCGCTCATCTCCGCATTGGTGGAAACCAGGCCTAATTCGACACGAATGTTTAATTCGTAATTGTGAAACGCTGCGCGTGCTTCAATTCCGTCTGGCGCAGAGGGATTAAATGTTAGGTTAGGAGACGCAGGTGATCGGTGGGAGCTTGGGAAACACGTAATTAAATCGTACAATATTGAAATTATAATGTTGATGTAGTTCTATGACTTAACTTTTGCTCATGGAAACGTTCTTTCGTAGAAAATTGGAATAAACGCTATTTTTATCCGTATGATGAAATTGACGTAGGATATCACCAAATTAAGCTTCCAATGGGCGTCAGAAAATACGAATTTCTAAAGAAAAAGACATTATCCAGAATTCCAGACCTTCTAAAAACTGAAAATGAGAACTGTCAATGGCACATTTCTCCGCGCACAAAACTCATAAAAGCACTACCTAATTTACAGCAAATAAGGTATTCAAACGCCAGATCATAAAATCCTGATGCCGGAAATAACCCAGACGGCGGTTTCTCTCCTACAAAAGCGGTGTAGTGACATGACAACGCTCTTTTGTTTACCCTGCTAATCACGAATTGAATATTTAACACATCGTTTAAACGGTTAAAACGCGTTGCCAGCACAAACATTCAACACCAATTGTTTATTATTTGAGTTACAATTTTCGATTTCCGCTTTTGAAGTGTCAGTTATTTTTGAAGTTAGAACGAGTGTTCGTTATGAATGTTTGTTTAATTTTCGAAGTGAAAAGTTCTTGGTGTGTTTGTTTGGACAATACGAGGTTGAACTTGAATTGTCAAAACAAATACTGAGTACTTTTGTGTGTAGCAACTTTGATGCTCCAATTTATTTCAATTTACTCAATAGGGTATTTTCATGAAAACTTGTCGTTTGCGATGCTTTTGTCTCCTTTCACAAGAACTAAATTACAGAAAATTATTTCTAAGTTTGTGGAATTCAGATAGGCAGTCGCTTCATGTTCAGCTGTATCCGATTAGACTGGAAGCCGACTTCAACGTAAAAAAAGTCTAGGCTAGATTACTTGATATTATTTTCTGCAGCTACAGCAAATCAGTTCAACTCCAAAAGTGCAAACTACCCGAAACTTTTACAAAAACTTTTTTCTTACTACCCTCGAAAACCAGAGACCAAGAAGCTCCCTAAATTCTTAAAAGCCAACTTTAGGTAAATTTTAGTAGCAAGCTGAGCACGTTCTGTCAACTTGTCACGACATAAGTGACTCCGGCGTGCTCCAATTATGCTGGCAGACATGTCCACAGTCCTCTAGTGGCTAGAGGGGTTTACGGGAACATCGCACGTATGATTTAGTTAGCTTTGGGACCAATTTGAGACGGTTTTGAGGTCAAGATGGTGTGGAGTTGACTGTTTATGTTCAGTTCAAGTTTTAGCTGGATTAAATGTTTTATGGGGTGTTGTTATGATTGTGGAGCAGAGTAATTAATTTTGGGAGACTTACGAAATTTGGGGAATGTGTTTTGGGCATTTCACCAGTGTGATCAAGTCCAACTTGTTTTGTGATGATAGGTGTATGTGACATTGACAATGACATTGACGTAACTATAGACCAACCAAAGGGCAAAGACATCCAAATATTTACGAGCGATAGATGGAACAAGATGAAAATCGTATAAAACTGGTTTCAGACTACGCTATACTATTCTGCTATATAGTATAGCAAAGCAGGACCTAATGCTATACTATATAGCATGGCGTTCACATTACGCGATGTTATCACAAGCATTTATACTATATAGCAAGCTCAGAAAGAGTTCAAATAAGTGGGGAAAACATTCGCTTGCGGGACGGCCGGGGGTGAGGGAGGAGGAAGAGGGCGGCGCGTGATATAGCATAGCATGAACTCAGTGTATCGCACCATTTTACAGTGTATAGTAAGCCAATAATATACAGTATAGTACAGTGTGAACGTGTCCATAACAAATGTATGGTGAGCGATATTGTTGTGCTATGAGCTATATACTATATGCTATTATTGATGCAATTACTAGTTAAAATTTAGTAACAAATCGTTCTGTCTAGTGTCATACGCCATAGCATTCACGTGTCAAAATCGAAAATACTCGAAATCAACATTTTTAGTATGACATCATTCCCAAGTCCGCTCTGTACCATATAGACCCTTTTTGGAGAGAAATGCTACCGACATGCTTGTCCATCCTGATCGAAATTGTTGAAGCAATACCAAACGCAACGAGAGTGATTGACACTTTCGATCAATCTTGAGAACACTGAATTTCAATCAAACTGCTACAATGGCGTCATAGAAGCCATTGTTATTTCCGTTTGTGTACGGAATTCTGATAGCGTGAATATGATAACTATTTTCGTTGACAGTCAATGTTATTATACTGATCTAAATATTCAACGTAAACCCAGTGAAGTTACAAGTATATCTCCGAATACGTCACATATTTTCATTTCGCTGTATATTATGTTTCCTGTTTCTGAAGCTCGCTTGGCTAATTTCGTGATTCACCCGACGAAGTGAATTAATTTTCACAATTTCGTATTCGCAACACGATTCGCTTTACGTACGTACGTTAAGTGTTACACGATTATTTGGATCATCAAATTACTCTGTTGAAATTCAAAATATGAACGGTTTAACACGGTACAATGTTTTGCTCCTAGATCATGGTGAGAGGTAAATTTTGTTCAGAGTAAACTGTGAAAAGCGCGACGAAATTGGGTCGAGTGCTTCATTGTGTGGTTTGATTTTCGTTTCTGTTTTTCTTGTCATAATGATATGATTTTAAGACACGTATTTAACGATGAATGAAAATTTAACATTACTAGCTGTTATTATACCTTATTTGCTGTATTGTATGTAGTATTTACTCATCTTAATTGCCAAAGGACTTCACTCACTGGACGCCTGTCGGAGGGAACCGCCGCAGAGGAATACCGCGGCGAAGGTGGTGTGCCGATCTGATCTTGTTTGCGGGGCGAACATGGCCAGATATCTCACAAGATAGAGAGGTTTGGATGGAAAACGGCTAAGCCAGCAGTGGGACATTTGACAGCCTTACAAAAAATGATATATCGTTTTACAAATGCGATTTCCGCATTCACATGTTTGAGGTATATTGTCATCAAAATAGCTATATTTTCTAAAATGATCATAATCTGGAAGTATTTTCATGCTCACTACCCAATCATTCATTAAAGGTGTCTACCAAATATGTAGGTAGCCATTGTAAGTGTGTTGTGTAAATCATCTTACAACGCCAGGACTTGTGGAGCCGTGAGATAACGTCAAATGGCAAGTCATAGACGAAGGTACTAGACGAGATATGGAATACTTATCTAGAACATGTCGTTATTTTTACGCATAGAATATGTGAATTCGGATATATCAATACTAATATAGGTATATAAATCCTATATCCTTTATATTATTATAAATGTGAATGTAAGTTTGTTTGTTACGCTTTCACGCGAAAACTACTGAACGGATTTGGATGAAATTTTGCACACAGATAGTTTATAACCTGCATTAAAACATAGTTTATCCTGCATTAAAGATACTTTTTATCCCGGTAGTAAGATCCCACGGGACAATAATCAAACTTCACGCGGGCGTAGCCGCTGGCAGAAGCTAGTAATACTCGTATTATAAATGTGAATGTAAGTTTGTTTGTTACGCTTTCACGCGAAAACTACTCAACTGATAATCATGAAACTTTGTACACATATTCTTGAAGGTTTATGAAGTAACCTAGGATACATTTTATTATTAAAAAAAAAAATTGCAACAGGATCCGCGTACGAAGTCGCGGGCAGAAGCTAGTATTATTATAAATGCGAAAGGTTGTTAGTATGGATGGATGTTTGTTACTCTTTCACGCTAAAAATACTTAACAGATTTGGATGAAATTTTGCACACAGATAGCTTATAACCTGGATTAACACATAGGATACTTTTAATCCCGGTAGTTGGATCCCATGGGACAAATATCAAACTTCACGCGGGCGAAGCCGCTGGCAGAAGCTAATAGCTAATATTTTTGAAAGGCTGGAGACGTCATGTAGAATAAGTACCTACGCTGTACGTAGTTATCGGATTTCAAGGAATGGCTAATGTAGGATTCGTGTTCTTGTTTATACACGTGAATCACCGATCTTATAATAATATAGATTCAACTAATGATTTCCTAGTATTGTGGCTTTACTGTAGAATCATATTTCACTATTTATCAGTACTAATATGGATGTCTTTTGATAACAACGTACGTCTTACAGTTCCAAAATCATGGATCGGTGCAATAGGAGCTTAAACTTTTACGAGAAATAGAAAAATAATAGAAAATAATGTTTAGAAAGAACGAAAAGGCCATTCAAAGGTCTTCTGAAAGAGATCGTTTTGTGTGATTAGACCACCCTTTGCACACTTTAAAATGTGCTGTAAAATAAAATATAGCATGAATGAATTGTGAATGAATTTCACCAACTAAAATGATCGCGATCTACACGAGCTATCACTGCTTCACTGCTCCCAAAACGGTGAAGGAAAACTTCGTGGGGAAACCGGCATGTCCTAGAACCAAAAATTCGAAGACATGTGGCATCTACCAAACCGCACTGGGCCGCGTGGTGGATGCCATGCGCAAAATACGCGCTTTGACGTGGAGTTGCGGACACCAGCCCGTTGTACAATACAATACATATAAATCGTAGTTATGAGCTGTTAGTGTCATAATTACCAAGTGTATACTTAACTCATGACCGCTGTTTTAAGGTGGACGCTTATACATAGACGCGCAGTCGTAGCATTTTCCGATGGTCCATTATTCAGTATTTCTGTTCAGAGCAGACGTGTTGCATACTACAATGTCATATTCGATATCGGTTAAGATTCATAAATTGCCATGACTGCAGCGCATATGGCTCCTGCGTCGTGTCTTGGTGCGCACCAACATTTCATCGTTCATTTCTATAAGTTATACGTTCCAGAATAATCTTCCTTTAATACACGGCTATTAAATTAATCGAATACATTTTCGGATGCACCGTTTTGCATATGGATTGACGTTTAACCATTGGAATCGACAAGAATATAGCCGTAGGAGTGTTTAAACATAGCGTGTAACATGTTTAGCGTTTATCACGCATTGCGTGCGTGTCACTAAAGTTAACTCTGAAATATGTTCCTACGTTTAATGGAGACTTTTTACTTTTTTAAAGTCCGATTTAAAGCATGTTTTTATGGTACCTTTTTGTTATAAAACATATCCTACCTATACCACGACAACCGATTACCACACAACTTGTACACATGCCAGTCAATATAGTGACAGATATCGCGAATTCGCTCGTCCAAATAGATTAATTTGCCATGTAGCTGTGACGTCATGACGCACGTCTGTCAGGAGTTGGTCCAGCGTGATCTGATACAGCTAATTAGGTAACTTCTGACCTATTGTCATGAGTTTAATCAGGTGTAAAACGTAGTGTTATGTGACTGCGGTAGTTGGTCGAGTTTGTGATTGGTGACTGAGCGTGGATTGCAATGTATCGATCAAGTTATCAGAATTAAAAATGTACCTATTTTGTTTATAAATTATTATTTATCGAACGAAATGAAATTGAAATCAATTTGTAAAATATATCATCGATGTAAATTATAAAATGAGTAAGTAATTTACAATTGATAATAGAATCTAGTTAAATAAAAATTGTGTTAGTATAGTACAACTTTAAATCAGTGTATATGTCACCGTAAAATTGTCAAACACGTTATATTACAATATAACGTGTTTATCTCTAGCGATATTGTAATATCTCGAATTATTGTCAACTGAACATACGGAAGTATCTCTGCCCCCATAATCGGGACTTGGGGCACGCCCCCATTAGGTTAGTTAGGTTCCTTCAAACCCTGCACTCGGAATCGACTACGCTTTTTAGGGGAATATAAAGTGTTTTAAGGTTAGGTTATAAAAATCGGTATTTCTCAGGAATGGTACAATATCTTTTCACGAGAGTTGTACCACTGGGCAAGGGGGACCCCTCCTTCCCTCCACACCGCGTAAGTTGACTACCATCGCATGCATTTCACGAAAAATAATGCGTTTTGTTGTAAGCAGTATGTTCATTTGACAATATTTCGAGATTTTACAATATCGCTAGAGATATTACAATATAACGTATTTGACAATTTTACGGTGACATATATTTTGAAACTATTATAACATGAAATAAAAGGCTTTTTGTTTTGTTTTGTTACTGAGCGTGAGATTGTGGGTTTGATTCCCGGGTCGGATAGTGTTATGGGATTTCACAACAGCAGCGTGTAATTATGGTTTTCTAGCCGATTGATGACAAAAGGCTCGTCCTTAATTTTCTTTTCGTCAATTATGTTTTAAATCTGCTGCTGGTATTCAGCTGTATCCGGTTAGACTGGAAGCCGACCCCAACAAAGTTGGGAAAAGGCTAAGCAGATGATGAATTATGTTTTAACTCTGGTCAACCCTCCTAGGTTAATTGGTGTTATGTGACGGCAGCTGTAAAGCCATATCGATACCTAAGGTGGGGTACGTCCCATCTGCCCGGCTAGCATGGGCAGGGGATAACATTTTATCCACCGGTTATTTCCACTGACAAGGGACAAAATTCAAACAAAAGTGGTAGTAACCGGTGGATAAAATTTTTATCCCCTGCCCATGCTAGCCGGGCTGGTATCTTCCCATTTCGACAACTAAACAAAATAGCATCACAAAAGTCCTATTTCGTAACTGTTTTGATTTTCACACATCGAGTTGTCTTAGAATAATGAATACGAAATTATTGATAAGTATCTTAAGTGACAATGGGCAGGGCATGTGCTCGCAGAACGGATAGCCAATGGGGCCGAAAAGTTCGTGGCGACCGCGAACCGGAAGACGTTGCGTTGGAAGGCCTCCCACTAGGTGGACAGACGATCTGGTGAGAGCTGCGGGAATCCACTGGATGCGAATCGAACGGGACCGGTCAATGTGGCGACACTTGGGGAAAGCCTATGTCCAGCAGTAGAAGCGCCTTTCGGCTGAATTGATGAATGATGATAAGTATCTTATGTATGTTATATGTAGGTGTCGAGTATTACCGAGTATTACCGAGTTCACTGACTCGACCACTTTTCAACCGTATTACTAAGGGCATACTTACCTGTAAACCTCTAGTACGGAATGAAAGGTTTTCGTTTTTATTTGGAATCAATATGTCATTATTACAAGTATATTGTAAATATTGTAGGTACACTTATAAAATGGCGTCAAAACAACTCCTCAAAGCTGTCAACTGTCCACGCTGTATGGCAACGCTAAGCTTTTGGCCAAGGTAAAAACCTGAAAAAAGAATGATTATAATATCGCAGAGCTCGGTGTTATTTAGCAAATGAAGGAAAGCACGTCAAGGGAGGTGTCACAGTTTATCTCACCCTGTTGTTTTTACATTACCATTATATTTTCCCCCATCTATCCTCCGGATTAAATTTAATTCCTTCTTTACGGAACAAATGTACCTACCTAATCCAAAGACGGGATTAAATATAAAACTCAAAAACACAGTGAAAGTGATGAGAAAACAAGCCAGACTGTATGAAAACAGCGCATGATTACAGAAAATGGCTAAAATAAATAATAAATTATAACCTCATCCGAGTTAGGTCATTAAAAATGTACGTACAGAGGAACAATCTAAATTGTGCCTTATTGCATAAATACAGCAATTAGCAACTGGTTGCTCAGCGCTTGCTTAACGAACGATAATTAGCTTGAGCTTCGCTAGTACCTAGTGCTTTTATTAGGATGTAAGCTGACATCATAATTTGCCTTGTTTTGCAGCATTTCTAATTATAGAGTCACTCGTAACGAAGAATAGGGAAGGTACCTACCTTCATAAATAATAGTTGTTTATGAACAACTGACTTTTGCCTGCGATTTTACTAGCGTTGAGCAAAAATAATTACCGAGTGTCGATAATTATATCGACAATCTTTAAAAATGTATCTTTCCATGTGATTTAAAAAAAAAACGGATGTCTAGGATCGCAAACTACCTCCTACAACCTACAAACTTTACCTCTTTATATAATCAGGTGCTTACAAGACCATAGAATCTACTAAAGTAGAAGCTTTAAAAGGTCTCAGTCACCGAATAAATTACTTAGAACAGCAAAGTCGATCAGGCAACCTTGAAATCCAATGCTTACCAGAAAGTAAACAAGAGAACCTCTATACTGTCGTTAAGCAGTTGGGATCAGTGGTTGGTTGCGTGCTGAATGACAGTGATGTCCTTCATTGCACCCGCGTGGCCAAACTACAGACTACTAGTACCCGCCCGCGCTCAGTTGTTGTGCAACTTGCCTCACCGAGGGTTCGCGACACGTTTTTGGCATCTGTTATTCAATACAACAAGGGAAAGAATAACGTCGACAAATTGAACAGCGCAGATCTTGGACTGGCAGGAGACAAGAAACCGGTATTTGTGCTCGAACATTTGTCTCCTTCTAATAAAGCGCTGCATGCTGCTACTAGACTAAAAGTAAAGGAAAAAGGGTACAAATTTGTCTGGGTAAGAAATGGAAGAATTTTTGTTAGGAAGACCCCAGAATCCGACCATATTCTTATTAAAAATTTAGAGTCTTTAAATAAGCTCGTATGATTTGCCTACTTAATAATTAACGAAATTTTTGTTTACTAATAATACATGTATCTTCAACTATAATGTTTTAAAAAGTTCGATAAATTGCAAATATTTTACCAAAACTGTAGAGGTTTAAAAACAAAAACGCATATGGTTTACCGAAATGTATGCTGTTGTAACTACGACATAATTATTATTTCAGAGACTTGGCTTAATAGTTCCGTACAAAGCAGTGAGCTGTTCGATGACAGGTACGTGGTTTACAGAAGAGATAGAGAAAACTCAAGTCTACAAAGTGGTAAAGAGGGCGGGGGAGTTTTAATAGCTGTTACAAAACGTATTAACTCTAAACGCGCCATGCAATTTGAAAGTAACTGTGAAGACCTTTGGGTTATCTTGGATCTGGATCTATCTGTCGCTGGACCTGTTCGTCGAATGGCTCTCTGTGCAGTTTACCTGCCACCTCCTGTACGGACTTCTTATTTGGAACATTTCCTGGACAATTGTAACTCAACATTGGAACAGCTTAATGATTCATACGTATGTATTACGGGCGACTTCAACTTGGGTAACATTGACTGGAAAATAACCGGTAATTCTAATGATAACTTCAAGCTGCCTAGTAATAGTGAAGCTTTGTTAGACTTTGCGTATGTCAATAAGCTGACCCAATTTAACAATATTAATAATGCGTCTGGTCGCATACTGGATCTTGTATTGTGTAGCCATTCGTTATGTAATGTGAACCAATGTATTGATGCGATTTGTAATATTGATCAGCACCACCCACCTCTAGGTATTGTAATATCCCTTAATAGGGAATCCAAACTTCCATATAACACTGCTGAGAGTGGAAGGCCTAACTTTCGTAAAACGAATTACATCCCAATCCGTAAATATCTAAGTGAACTGAACTGGGAGGAATTATTTGAAGGACAGCACGATGTTGATGAGATGGTACAGGTTTTTTATGACAATATTAACACAGCTATACAACAATTTATATCTACTCGCGTACCCAGGAATAGGAAATACCCGCCATGGTTTAACCGTAATCTTATAAAAATGCTAAACTTAAAAAATAAAATCAGAAAACGTTACAATACTTACAAAAACCCTATGGATAAAATTGAATTAAAAATAATTAGTAAACGATGCGATGACTTCGCAACTGTCTGCTACAATAACCATTTAAAGAAATTAGAAGATGACCTTACAATGAACCCTAAATTATTTTGGACTTATGTTAAATCTAAACGAGGCGGCTCTAGCACTTATCCTGCGTCTATGACGGATGGGATTAGGACATCATCAGATGGCACAGAAATTTGCGAATTTTTTGCTTCTTACTTTTCCTCTGTTTATAGCCCGGTTCAGGGCGATTATAACTTACAAACCGCTAATAACTTAAGCAACCTTCAAAACTATAGCTCGTGCTTGACTAATCCTACTATAGACCATGAAACCATTTATAAAAAGCTAAAAAATCTAGACTGCAGTAAAGGCGCTGGCCCAGACGGTATACCACCTATTTTTATTTACGAGTGTGCAGCCGAGTTGGTCGCTCCACTATCATTTATCTTCAACAAGTCTTTAGCATCTGGTATTTTTCCTTCAAAATGGAAGGAGGCAAAGGTTGTGCCTATCCATAAATCAGATGATGACGATGTAGTGTCTAACTATAGACCTATATCAATTCTCTCGACTCTTGCAAAAGTTTTCGAGTCCCTCATCTGCCCGCACATTCAAAATCATCTAAAGCTGTACTTAAGTGAAGCACAACATGGTTTTGTTGAATCGAGGTCTACAGGCACTAATCTTGTACTGTTTACAGAGCTGTTGGTGGAAGCAATAGATTCAGGTTACCAAGCTAATGTCATATATACTGATTTTAGTAAAGCATTCGATAAAGTCTCACATAACATACTGATTAAAAAATTGCAAGCGTACGGTATCACTGGACCATTGCTTTCATGGTTGTCTTCATATCTTGTGGATCGGTCTTTCTTTGTAGTGGTGAACGGATTTCAATCAACTTTGCGTTATATCTCATCTGGCGTGCCACAGGGATCTCATTTGGGTCCAGTTCTATTTAATTACTTCATCAATGATATTCCTTACTGTTTTCTACATTCAAATATCTTTATGTATGCTGATGATATAAAATTTGTTAAAATTGTTAAAAATAAAGACGATGCCTATGAATTACAGAGTGATCTAGACAGGCTTGTTCAATGGTGCGATAACAATGCAATGCACCTTAATGCACGAAAATGCTATCATGTAAAATTCTCTAGAAAGCATACTTTAGTAGAACATAGCTATTATATCAAAGGTGATAAAGTTGGTGAACTGGACACAATAAAGGACCTTGGCGTTACATTTGACCGGAAGTTAACTTTTATTCCACATGTAGACAGTATTATAAAAAAGTCTTCTAAAATGCTGGGTTTTGTCTTAAGAAATACGAAACAGTTTAGAAGCTGTAAGACAAAAATAATGCTATACAATTGCTTGGTTCGAAGCGTGTTGGAATATTGTAGCGTGGTCTGGCGACCGCACTATGCTGCACATTCGTTGCGTCTAGAGCGTGTCCAAAAGCGTTTTCTGTGGCATCTGGCGTTTTCTAGGGGTATAGCTAAGAAAGTACGTTCTTATAATAATAGATTGCGACATTTCAAAATGATTTCCCTGGACAAGCGCCGACGCCTAAATGACGCGACGTTTGTCTGCAAAGTTATGGCTCACAAGATTGATTGTCCACAAATACTGAGCACTTTTAATTTCCGTGCACCTTCAAGAGTTCCTCGCAGCCAGATAACACCACTGCGTCCACCGCAAAGAAGAACGGTTTTAGGCTCCAATTCTCCTTACGCGAGATTTTGCAAGGTGGTTAATGGTTGTAGCGACGTAATCGATCTGCACTTTAACTCTTTAAGCCAATTAAGAACCAATATTTATAAATATCATTTCGATTTAGATTAGATTACACTTATGAAGTAGCGTGTTTTCAATAATAATAATAATTTTAGTTTTAAGATTAGTTTAATTAAGTTTTTTTTTCCCATATACAACTTATCCTTAAAGCATGCGGAGTTTACCTATAAGTGATTGTTACACTATTGTACTCTACTCTATTGCTAGTTACCTTTAGAATAATACCAGTGTAAACAATTGTTGGTGAACCAATAAATAAATAAATAAATAAATAAATAAATAAATAAAAGGTCAGTAATTTTCTCCCAAAACGCACTCAAAAATATGTCATTACACAAACAATGTCAAACAGTTTAAACTCACAAAAACATCAAAGTTGTTGTATCTAAAAACGACTGCTAAGCAATCATTAAACAACCGTTGTTCCTTCCATTTGTGTAATGTAGTCA
The DNA here is from genome assembly GCA_950022955.1 of Xestia ashworthii. Lineage (NCBI taxonomy): Eukaryota > Metazoa > Arthropoda > Insecta > Lepidoptera > Noctuidae > Xestia > Xestia ashworthii. The sequence goes on from OX465573.1 coordinate 4,772,686, forward strand.
GTTACTCACGATAGCAAACACGCTTGGGTGCCCAGAACAAAGTGCCCAGATGCATGCTGCAGATATGTATAATTATTATGTAATTTCCATGATATTTTGCTGAGAATTGACAATAGCGCTTGTTGAAAGACAATTGTAATTTGTACTTTTTGAACTATCTGCTATTGTTTCTTGGTGTTTTTATTGCACTGGATTTTGAACCATAACGTCACGCTAGATTTTCCATGAGCATCAGGCAGAAGTGAACTTTAGTATGCATAAATGTAATAAGGAGCTAACCTATTGCTATCGACCAGGCACAACTTCTGAACTAAAAAAAATGTTAGTAGGCCGAAATACTAAGATTTGTTTGGTGAAAAAACGTAATTTCATGTTTCCTAATCTGGTAATAAGTACATAATTTTATTAAGTTTCTCTATGTTCAGCAGAAACGCTTGCAAACACTTGACATACGAGGACTCTGATCCTTTCCCGCTCTGGGCGGAGCGGAAGGGAGTGTCAGACTTTTACTAACTAAAACCCATCCATGTTCCTTTGTGTTCCGGGGCCACGGTATCTCTTTCGAACAGTCCCGCAGCCCAGGACTTTGATCCTTATGCCATTAATTTCACCGTAAGGTCCACCATTTTGCATTCAAAACAAATCTTCCAAACGCAAATAACCCTCCACCTGCCGCCCCATAAAACGCAATCAATAAAAGTGCTCTTAAACCCTAATAACATTAAACGTTGTTATAAAAAGCATGTAAAATAAACCTCAGCGGCCACAAAACCGCTCGTATCGCGAACTACGCACATCAATACCCTGCAAATTTACTTACCGGCAGTAAACTTTGGGTGTAAAATCTCTAAAATACTCGAACCAGACGTTGGTTGTTTGTTTGCGAAAGGGAATTAGGATTTTGTGACAGTGTTGGAATTATTGGGACTTGAGAGTAGTAATTACGCGACCACTACGTCGTGACGATTTATCTGTCGTTGGTTTTTAGTTGGCGAAAGTCATGGACGACAGTTATCGTGTCGCCCTATATGTGAACACCTCCATTTAAATACACAAGCCACGACATTTAAAACTAAAGGATTCTCTGTCGTCACCTTATGCAAAGGTGTATCTAATTGTGTACACCCATATTTCGCCAGTTACATTTAAGTCATTTGACGTCCACTGCTGGGCAAAGGCCTCCCCAAGTGTCGCCCGGTCTCGTGCGTCTCGCATCCAGCGGATTCCCGCAACCTTTACCAGTTCATCGGTCCACCTGGTGGGAGGTCTTCCAACGCAACTTCCAACGTCTTCCGGTTCGCGGTCGCTACTTTAGAACTTTTCGACCCCATCGGCCATCCGTTCTGCGAGCAATGTGCTCTGCCCACTGCCACTTAAGTTTGGCAATTCTTCGGGCTACGTCGGTAACTTTGTTTCTTTTGCGGAAGTCCTCGTTCTTGATTCGATCTCGCAAGGAAACTCCAAACCCACTATGTCGTCTACGTTCCATTAAATAGTAACTTGAGACATAGTTCGTTGAAAACTTCCATAAAACCTATTGTCACGTAAACTTACAATTTATTGCTTCAAACCACCTTTTTTTTTTCGGATGGGAAATCATCAAATGTCTTCTCCCACTCTGGGCGGAGCGGGAGGGAAGTGTCAGACTTTTACTGACCAAAACCCATCCATGTTCCTTCCTCGCCCTTTATGTTCCGGGGCCACGGTATCTCTTTCCAACAGTCCGGCAGCCCCGGCAGGGCTTCAAACCACCTTGTAACTCTTTAAATGGTCGAGACGTCACTTTGAGAGCGCAAGCGAACGTCACGCAATCAGTTAGTCGCGTATAAAAACGTTACGTTTTACGACGTCACGCCACGTCTGACGCCCACGCCAGTAGGCGTCGTGAGCATTTAAGGGTTGAACTCTTTTAAAGCACTTTCTGATGATACCGAAGTCTTGTTGAGTAGGCTTACGAATAGGGGCTGAAGTTAGTGTTGAATGTTTGTGGTTTTAGACTTCGTATTTTTATATACCATGATGTTCAAGGGCAATGTATTATGTAGTTAACTGAGAGTTCCTCCTCCTGCTGGCTTAACCTCCTGACCTGCTCTTTGTGAAACTCCACCTGCACTTTCAGGGACCTGCCCCAAGGCGTTAGAAGTGGTCTAACGCGTTCTGCTTTTGAACGTTGTTTAGATGTACTAATCGCGCTCGTTTGATTAGTTTCAACCTAAAGCAATTATTCGGTAGATTGAAAATTAAAGAAGCGTCTTGATAGTCCGATATCTGTTTCTCTGTTTATATGAAATTACGACTTGTGCCCTGTAGCTGGCAATGGGCTGGCCTAGTACGCATATGAAATTAGGGTCTACATAGGTACACTTCTGCCAAACCCTTCGGCGTAATCCAAGCGCGATATTATGACAACTGAGAGGCAAGCGGCAGAATCGGTATAGTCGTAGTGTTACACGTGGAATCTTAACTGAATTTAGGCGCGAATTCTTTTGTTTTTTCTTTTTATCATTTTCAGACGGATGGGGCCGAACGGTAGTTCGTCAGATAAACTGATTACGTCATTGTTAAAGCTGAAGCCTTTCCAATAGCTTTCTAAATTGCCCTTTCATTCCTGAAAGTCATCGGTAGTCCGAAACGTTTTTAGAAGCAATTTTCATATATATATTTTCGGAATTGGGGACTGCCGATAGAAATGAAAACTAAGTAATCTATATCTGCTACGGGTTGTGCCCCGCTCACGCCTAAGTGGTGCTACGAGTGCTACGAAGCGTTCGGTGACGGTCACGCGAGTTCTATGGTTTTTGTTCCCCCAAAAAGTGCTTTACGCGCCTAAAGAAGTTTTCGCTTCAAAAATCAGGTCATTGATAAAATATCGGCCCCATGTCAGACCAGGTCCCAGTGGTCTTCTTAGTGGCAAGTGGCAGGTCCAGATGAAATAGGTTGGATGAGCTGGACTCTCAAGTCTCTCATTAATCCTTGGCAGTTCTGAATAGAGTGAGGACAGTGGAGGCACGCTATTGCCAAGAGATAGGTCTATTACGTAACATAATATCGGGCCGGCAATCCCCGAAATATACGGTAGAGATGCACTTACTAATACACCCACATTTAGGGCCTATGTAATATTAAGGGGATGAGCCTATTGCCAACAACCGGGCAAAAATCAAGGCACTATGGCTGCTACTGAGAAATTCCTGAAAAACAGTTGATTTACCAATCGAACCCAGACCTTCATGCCCTGCAGATTCACGCTGGCGACCACTAGATAAGACCAAAGACCCAGTGATGTAAATGAAATCTAGTTTCTAGTAAAGCCTAGATACACTAACAGGTAATAAAATAAACCTCTCAAACGCTTTTGCTATAAAATTATGTCCTACTAAAACTTTACAAGTCATAAAATTGATAATTTTCCAAACAGGCAGATAAAATAAAGTTCCGCTGAGCCTGAATCAATCCAACCATTCTTATTATCTAATATTAAGATCATATGAGAAGATTGGCTATCAAAGACTTTATGATCTAGTCTACCTTGATTAGATCTTGGTCTCAGATTTGGCCGAGTAATAAAACAAACAAGTTTTAGGCTCGGATCGCACTGAGGCGGTCCTCACATCGTTGGTATTTATGTCTAGAGGTCGATACCCCAGGGTTGGGGGTTTTCACCAGGAAGCCGCGGAGCCTGGAAATGCGCCCAGTTGATGGGAACAGACTGATTCCCATAACAGAGGACTTAAACATAACCAGCTACATGTGCATCTACGTAACGCTTCCGGGATTACAAGGCGGGATGTTTTGTTATTATGCAAACTGAGGCGAATCCGCTGCGTGATATGTCTGTAATCATTGATTGTTTTAATGAGGGATTTTTTTTAAACTCTTCTCTAGTCGCTGGATAGATGGCGCTGAACTAGGTACGTTACTGCAAGGAACGGAACGTCACGTCATTTCACTTGGATCTAATGGTTATAATCAGAAGTTTAAGCAAACGAAAGTATCAGACAACGATGTGACGAGTTTTGAGGTCCCGATATTTTGACGCTGTTACAAGCGCCATGGTCGTCGATTGACTGGAGTATGATCGTGGATGGAAAATAAATTGTTAGGTGCAGACAAATTTATCTGTCCTCTTTACCTTTCTGTTTTCCCTATTTTAACGAATAAATAATTAATAATCACGGAAGATATCCCGTTTAGTTTTAAACTGTAAAAGCTTAAGGGGCCACTTCACGCCAACGCCCTTGAGCGAGTCGTTTTTATTTGTAGATATAGCACGGATCATCATCATTTCAGCCGAAAGACGTCCACTGCTGGACATAGGCCTCACCCAAGTGTCGCCACATTAACCGGTCCCTTGCGACTCGCATCCAACGGATTCCCGCAACCTTCACCAGGTCACCGGTCCACCTAGTGAGAGGTCTTCCAACGCATCGTCTTCCGGATAAATACTGAAAAAATAATAATTACATGTTATATTATTTCATTTGAGACTTTGAGCAATATAAACCATATTGAAGGCCGCAAAAAATGTGACAAGCAACGGCCACCATCACGTGAATGATGTATCAAGTTGGGTGGTTTTTTGAATAATCTTGGTGCGCGTTGACGTAGGGGCTCTTTCGGGCGACGACGGGCGGCAGTGTAACGTTGACCACTCTCACGCACGGGTAGACGCTATTGCTAAACTCCTCCCACTCACTCAAGGTCGTTGGCGTGAGGTAGACCCTTAAAACAGTGTTTGGTCTTCCATACATACACAATCGATGCAAGCGAATTTCATCCAGCGTCGTTCTGGACACGCTTCAGTAAAACCATAGCTTCACGTTTTATTTGCAGTAAGTACAAATATTTGTTAGGTCTAGAACTTGAGGAATCGTTTACAATCGATTGCGGTACTTTAAGTATTAGGTATTGTTCATGAATTTAACACAAACTCATTGGCAAAAACAAGAAGTTTCCAAAGTTAACAAAACTTTATAGTAAACTCACCGTCACTGTTAATAACTTAGAATAACTTCTTTCAACACCTTTTAGTATTGAATTTAGGTAGTTACTGCTAGTTAGTTAACTAGCAGTGATAGATAGCCTTGTGGTGTGGTGTGACCGTCGGACTGTCAAAGTCACAGGTCTCGAGTTCGAACCCAAGATACACACCTCTGATTCATGTGCGTATGCATCACTTGCTTCGGTGAAGGAAAACGTCGTTAAGAACTCAAACCAGCATGTCTAGCGATATTTCTCGATGGCATCTAAAGCCAAATCAGAGGGCCATAGGTGGCATAAAAGCACAGACACCAGGTTTAAGGCAAAGAAAACTTTACCTAGACCGTTTCTTCATGTGACCAAAAGGTTTGCTAATTATTTATCCAAAGAATCAGCATGCCATTCGACGTGGCAATACTGCCACCTTAGTGGGCACTTCTCTTTGACGGCGATCGGACGATTATTTTGATGCTCTGTGACTATTGATACTTTACTTGTAATTTTATCATTATTTTTAAGAGGTTTATAATATGTTGTAAAACCTTGTAACGATGTATTAAAATGTCAGGTATTGTAAAGTAATACTCGTACTAATCGCCTTTACAGCCGATTATCAAATTACATACCACAATAAATACTTGGACCGCCGCCATCTTTAAAATAACTTAAACGACACTTATGGAAGTGTCGTTTAAGTTATTTTTAAGATCCGGTCCTCGTAAAACCTAAAACTATAAAACTTACAAAAAGCATTACCATATGTGCAAAAGTAATAAAAACAGTGTTACCCAACAGAAGTATTGCCATTCCGATCTGTTCCCAACAGTAAAAACTGATATCAGAATTTTTAAAGGATATGAAAGCATCTTTTAATATTTCGTATATTTTATTGACTTTGTTTTACTGGCGTTTTATTTTCTGCGACTTTATTTTTAAATCTTTTCCGTAAAACAATATGTTGGTTAAGTGTGTATCTACGACCGGCTTACGTGAGTTCGAAGCCAGGCAGAAACTTTATTTATAAACACTTCAAGCACAAAGTACAGAGGCGGACTTAATGCCACAGGCATTCTCTACCTGTCAACCTTTTAAAATAATTTAATTAATACTAATACCAAGTTTATTTCATAACCACTGCTCCCTAAACTGCGGTGGTAGGTGGTACACGACTGAGAAAACTGACATGTCGTAGAACCAAAGTGCTGGATATCTATCATAGAGAGGTCTGAATCAAAGTTTAGTTTAAGTTTGAGAACGTTATTGAGCTGATTATTATTTTATCATCTGCCTAGCCTTTTTCCAACTATGTATGTAGACTCGAAGCCGGCCCCACACGGCTTCGGGTCTAAAAAATAAATTAATATCAGTGCTTTACAGAAACGACTTGCTATCTGATCTCCACAACCCGGGGTAATACGATACCCCTTTTTTTTTTTTTTTTTCGGATGGGAAATCATCAAATGACTTCTCCCACTCTGGGCGGAGCGGGAGGGAGTGTCAGACTCTTACTGACTAAAACCCATCCATGTTCCTTCCTCGCCCTTTACGTTCCGGGGCCGCGGTATCTCTTTCGAACAGTCCCGCAACCCCGGCAGGCTTCGGCCCTAGCGGGCCCCTCTCTTCTGCTGACATCTCTTTGAGGCGCGCGTGGAACACGAACGCGCCGTCGACTAGGCCTGTCGTCACTAGACGGACGGACGGCTAGCTAGCCCATAGCTAACCGTCCACAGGCCCGCATCTACGGTGGCCGGTAGCCACCACGTGGCCCCCGACGCCCGGTGCGTCTCCCGCGGCGGCCGGGAAGAGAGGCTCTCTCCCTCTCTCGTTCCGCCACCTCCTTCGCCAGCATAACTGCTTCGCAGAAGGAGGTGACGGCTTCCCATTCCGTCTCGCTCCGGACCATGGAATGAACCAGGGCCGGACGCGAGAGGTCGCCGCCGCCGATCGCCGCTACGAGGACACGGCGGTGCTCCGCCCACGCAGGGCAGACCTCCACCGTGTGCTCCACCAGGTCCTCCGGTCGATCCTCGCAGTGGAGACACCCGGGCGTTTCCTCCCGCCCGATACGGTGCAGGTACCTCCCGAAACATCCGTGTCCGGTGAGGACCTGCGTCAGGCGGAAGGTGAGGACGCCGTGGCGCCTCTCTAGCCACTCCTCAAAGAGGGGACTTACCGCCACTATCGTGGCGTGCCCTGCACGGGGTTGCGACAGTCGCTCTCTCCATGTCGCCATGAGATTGCGCCGGAGGTCAGTCCGCTGAGCGGCAATGTGCCGCGGCAGCGGAGTTTCCCCCCGGCGTAGTACCTCCGCGCGCCATTCGTGTAGGCGCGCGAGGACTATCGCCTCCAGATCCCATGGCGGCAATCCGGCAAGCAGGCCCGCTGCCTCGCGGGAGATCGTGCGGTACCCACGGACCATCCTTTACGGCCACCACTTTTTGGGGCGCGTTCAGATAATGAGCGGCACGCCGCTTCAAGGAACGCGCTCACACTGGGGCCCCGTAAAGGGCCATGGACCGCACGACCCCCGCGTAGAGCCTGCGGCAGGAGGCGTTTGGCCCCCCAAGGTTGGGCAGGAGCCGCCTGAAGGCAGCCCCGGTCCGTTCCAGCCTGGGGGCCAAACGTCGGAAGTGCTCCACGAAGTTCCACCGGCTGTCGAGGACGAGTCCTAGGTACTTCAACGTCGACTCGACGCCGATGGATACCCCTCCTACCGTCAGTGTGGATCTCGACGGTGGCGCATTCCGAGGCCCATGAAAGCACATGGCCTCGGACTTGTGCAGTGCCACCTCGAGACCCAGTTGCCGGATCCTCTCTACGACTATCGCAACCCCGCGTGTCATATTGTCGGCCGCCGCCTCGTGCGACCTCCCCTGTGCCAGCACCAGGGTGTCGTCTGCGTAGCAAACGACGCTGACACCACTAGGGAGGTCGGCGCGCAGCACCCAGTCGTAACCGATGTTCCACAGGGGCGGTCCCAGAACCGATCCCTGTGGGACACCGCACGACATCTCTCGCCGGTTCCAATCTCCGCAGCGACTGGGATATATGACGGCCCTGTCCGTCAGGTAATCCCCGACCACACGACGCAGGTAGGTCGGCACCCGGTGATACCGGAGTGTAATACGATACCCCTTGGTAAGATTTTTGGGTGACTGTCAAATATATACACAATAGACAGCCGGGCCTGCTTAACGTGCTTTTCAAGGCACGGAGATATCACCATCATTATCACCATCCACAGCCCGACTTCACCCACTGCTGGGTATAGGCCTCTCTTTGTAGTGCCAAGCTCCACGTTCTTGTGCCAGCCTCATCCAGCAAACTCCCGCAATATCGTCAATGTCGAGTGCCCATCACGCCGCACGGAGACAACTCGGTAAGTAATAAGTGGTCAGCCATCCACGTACCTAATACAAGCTTTATAAACAAAGGTGGATTTGCTAGCCACATGAGAGCCCATGCTAAACGCCAGTAGGTTTAGGAAGAAGCGGTCGCCGTAGCCGAAAACTGCATGGAAGGATTATTATTATTAATACAAGATTCCTCAAACACTATAAAATATCACTAATCATGTGGCGCTGTTACAAATAAATACCTAGTTCCATTAAGAAAATCGTACTTCAAGAATGACTGATCACTGCTACGTCATTATTTTTTATTCACACATAATTTATAAACATCTAAAACAGTTCATTAAATTCCTAGGTAATTTCGTTAATAAGTGTGAAGCAAAAAATTAATAACACCTCACATCAATATCAATTAGGTATCTCTTATAAAAACACTGAAAAAGAATATGTAATATCATCCTAATGTATGTTTCATTAGTGTTAGTTAGTTAGCTTAAAAAACTAAGTAAGTTTAATCTTTGAATTTACTTGTAGTTCCGTAGATCTAGTTTATTTGACAACTATGTTTTGCTGGGTTTCATCATCCCACAGAAACGTACTAGGGGGATAAGAGGTATCGTATATTCTTGCCCAGAGGACCTACTATTTTTTCCTTTTTTTTATATACTTTTGCATACGATATGACTTAGTATGAATCGAGAAAGAGAGAAAGACCAAAGAAAAGATGGCTGGATTGATATCGATGTAGTGATATAAAGGAAATAGGAGTAAATGATAGCGTGACGAATGACAGGGGAGAATGGAAGAACAAAACGTGTTGCGCCGATCCTAATAACAGGACAAGGGCAGGAAGTTGATCAATAAATTGCTCAACATGTACATAGAAAGCTAAAAAAACAATGAAAGTTGTAAAAAAAACCCCTGAATTACGGAGACATTTGTCACCAAAAGATGGTCACCTAGAGAAATACTGTAGGCAGACATAGGTGTTTGCCTACCGGATTTCTCTTTATACCGATAATTTGGCATAAGTAATTATAACAAGCACGTTTTTATGCGAAAGAAATTCTCACTGCGTTTAGATTCCTAGTTCGGACAACAAATAAAAAGTAGGCAATTAACAGAAATACCAACCAAAAATCTAAACTAGTGCGCAGAGTTTACCAATGTCCTAAATTCACGACATTTCAATTTTAACTCTCTGACAGTTTCCCGTGTTAGTCAGAAATTCAGACGGTTAGACCACTCCTAACAAAGTTCAGAAACATTTCCTGTTATTGAAACGAACTCCACCACAAAACCATCAAATGTGAATTTCATTTTCGACGTTAGAACCCCAAAACTTCGAACAAAAGAATTAAGCAGATCTATCAGTGTCATTCGTAAATGCAACCATTGTTTTTGCCGTAACTCGAATGCATGCTAATCAAATATCAGTCTTAACACCCAGTGATAAAAGTTTTATTAAGAGATTCAGAAAAAAACGTGTGTTTTAGAGATATAGGGAGCAAATTGTGGGAAAAACACGGAAGTGTCTGAATAATAAGCTGGTATGTACAAATTACTCATTTGATATGACAGCTACCGTGAAAAATGCATAACTATGCTTTGGATAGCGTTATGCATAGCCGGGCCAGTCGCGTCTTTGTTTGAATACAGAATAAAAATTCAACGTCCGTTGTTGTGCTTGAAATGTGTCAAAAGCGGGCGCTGCTATGCGATAGTTTTTCAGTATTTGCAGTGGATGAAACTTTCTTTTTGAGAAAAAGTGCGACCTTTTTCTATTTGGAAAATTGATGGAGCTCGAGAATTTAGTTTTAGATTTTTTTCTGAATACTGATGAGCGTAAGGCTCTGTTCCCACTATGTCGTGACGACAAAATAATCATCGTACAGTTTTGAGTGTCGTGACTTGTGTATTTAAATTGCGGTGTTCACATATCTTACGACACGAAAACTGTCGTCCATGACTTTAGCCAACTAAAACCAACGATAAATTAATCGCTGGCTACGGGGCCTTAGAGTCAATCTAATAAGTCTTTGTAACGGAATTCATGTAACAATCAAAATTGCAATGGCCACTGAGAATTAATAAACATAGCTTGGCGCTTCTAATCCAAAAAGTGTTTTGAAAGAGACCTACACTCATAGCATTGTCTGGCCAAACGTTTAAGAAGAGAGAGGTCCAACATGGGACTTCTCTAGGGTGACCTAGATAGGCCTTTTGCCATCAACCTGAGAAATCTAAGATCAACTATGGAGTATACGTCACCGAAATAAGAGTACTTATGCTTGTTTTCTTTCGGTGGTTATTAAGAATAACTACTAATGCTAGATCATGGTTTGACCTTACATATTCAGTACCCCATAATGTATTCCGTCAAATCTAGCGAGTGTACGACGATAATAACTCGACCCGGTCTCCGAGACTAATTCAAAGCCTGATGATGCCATTAGTCCGGGAGCCAGTCATTTTTTCTTCAACAACATTAAAATCAAAGTTTTTGTTTATACAAACATTCGGTTTGGCGGAAGTAATATCAGAAATCTTAGATGGGTATGGTAGATGATTAGGTGACTAAGAAAAAATGGTACCTATTCGATTAATTTTTTGTCTAATGGTAATTGAAGATGTTATAACTAAATAAAGACGTTGGACACGGCCGTGTTGTAAAAAATGTAATTATCTAATAGAATCTGTTGACCTTTGTGATCCAAAAGATTTTACAACACGAAAATTAGTTTTGAAACGCTAATTATGACACATAAGTTCAATAAAATACAGGGTGTAAACAACCTCATCACGAAGCCAACTAAGTAAGTCACTTAGTTTTTAATGGAAGTTTTTTTACTTAAAACACCTCCACGAGCCCCGTACTATTCAATGGATCCATCAGCACAATGTTTTAAGTGCGTAACTGGTTCTACCACAAAATATGATTTTTCACCTCAAAATAAAGTCGTTTCCTAGCAATAATTTTTGCGTTAAGTTACTTAGTATGATGTACAGAATGCTTGGACGGCTTCGTGATGAGGTTGTTTACACCCTGTATAGGAGACGGCGGATTAAAAAAATCTTTTGCTTATACTGCCCCACAGCTGGGCAAAAGCCTTTAAAAAAAATACCGATTAAAAATGTCTATAAGGAGAATCATTTACTGAATACGTGGTAATAGTTAGTGCGTCGGTATCCTTGCCACCTCTATACCATTCTTAAGATTCAAATATTTATAGAGTTTCTACTGCTTTTCCCTAATGATGATCTTACTTCACAATTATTTTAACTGTATTCAAACCCAACTTGACCGCTGATGACTTAATGTCCCGCTGGGCTTCTGGTCATCAAGTAGGAGTTAATTATGGGAAACTTAGTCATTACGCTATGTGGGCCATGGGCTTGTAATTTTCTGTCTATTATACATACCTTGGTATGCCATGCATGGTGATGTTAAGTGTAATTGTTAACTGTATTTTTTGCAAAGGCATCATTTACGGTAGTGACATGTGTGTAATGTGAAGTATTGCTATCACCTTTGGGACCAATTACCGAATAGGCTAGTTTCCACCATCAATCAATTTCAAAACTAATTAGTCCGTCAGTTAGAGTATTGGAAAATAATGGACACGTATTTTTTGTTTTTGTAAATCACTGAGTACTGATAAAGATAAAACGCATCAAAACTCGGGAGTGGGGGCTCGTGAAGTCACAACGCACTAAAAACTATAGCACGGCGTGACGTATTGCGAATTTTAAAAGCGTCGTATCTTCGTCAATTTTGGTTTATGTAACAAAAGAAAAAATACGGGTCAAATATTTTTTTATAATCTAACTGACGGACTAATTAGATTTTTTTAGGACACAAGCCTATTACCACATAGCCGCAGAAGCCAAGACACTCATTGGTGCATTTGGTGGCTTAATAGCCTGGCTCACCGCCGCAAAGCGGTTTGTTTCGTGGGTCTTTTACAGACCTTGCTTCGGTGAACGTGCCCAAGAGCACCACGAGCTCTCACAAGCTCTCCAGCTCAGGCAAAAGGCCATATAAGAAAAAGTCACAACATAGGTTTCCTCACTATATTTTAAGCCTGCTTTAAAAAACTTCATCATGCCGTTCAAATACCAATTGCCCGGATACAAATATGTCTGATTTGTGTTTCTCAATACTTCACCCATAAATCTTAGGTATTATGTTTATTGCAGTAACTATAATAACAGACTCAGCCCTCACATATCTGACTCATCCAAACAGAACTTGTATAAACTGCTCAACAAGCACACTTGAATCATACTCGTATTGTGCACGATTGACAGCGCAGTCACAACTAAGTCCTTGTTTCAAAACAAATGACAGTTGTGACTTGGACCGGCGCGTGCGCTGAACAAAAACACATTGTGACGTCAGTCTTTATGCTTTGTGCTCAATGAGCTTCTTTGACGATTGTAGATGGCGATTGTTTTTTGTTTCACCAGACAAAACCGTATTTCTTGATTGCAATGTGTTCTTCGAGGTCTATACACAGTTATGGAACTTGATTCAATTTTATCCTGTATTTAAGGCAGTCATAGAGTTCATTGCAGCATGTCTTCTTCTTACATCATCATCATCATCTGAGTCAGGAAAGGAAGGGGTCCGCAAGGGCCGATGCCTGCCGGGGCTGCGGGACTATTCGAAAGAAATACCGCGGCCTTGGAACACAAAGAGCTAAGAAGGAACATGGATGGGTTTTAGTCAGCCTGACACACCCTGCCGCTCCGCCCAGAGCGGGAGGAGTCATTTCACCAAGGCAGATGATGAGGGCTCTGCCGGGGTTGCGGGACTGTTCGAAAGAGATACCGTGGCCCCGGAACATAAAGGGCGAGGAAGGAACAAGGATGGTTTTAGCCAGTAAAAGTTTGACACTCCTCCCGCTCCGCCCAGAGTGGGAGAAGTTATTTGATGATTTCCCATCCAAAAAAAAAAAGAAAAAAAAAGATGATGAGGGCTAGGAATAGAGTCATTTGCTAGTTGCCGAAAACCATGCACTGTTTCACTTCACCAAAATTCTCTACAACTGTGTTTCCCATGTGAAAAGATGGGCAGAGACGCGTAGGCGTTTTCGATTAGCGAATTCATTGCCACCATATAATAAACTGTTAAACATTACTTAGTTCATTATCAAGGTGTCTGCAGTCAACTTATCTATCAGAACCATCTTTTTCATAAACAACTGTTGCCTTAATCTATATATAATGGTTTCACATGTCTTGCTTATAATTGCTACGGGGTAGACTTTTTCGTTCATATTTTATGGTACAGTGAAGTTTGGTTTGGGTTAAGTTAGTAGAGGTGGCGATTGCGACAACTTAATTTAACAATAATCTGTACAAATTTATACAATAGAATTAAGTTATGGAATCAGGCGTTACTTTGCGGAAATCCATGACATTAAATGCTATGAAAAATATTTAGTTTTAATACCGCAAGACAAATATATCCAGGTCTGTGAGCAGGACACAAATCCCACCGTCATGCATATGCACATGCACATATGGGCCCACCCTCCCGCCCTCATGCATATGCACACATACAAAACAAGTGAGAAATAATTAGCATGCCATGCAACCAAACCTATACTCGACATGTGTTTCGCCCCTCCACGGGGCATCCTCAGGAGTTGTTGACTCGTCGAGCGTTCGAGCTCGAATTGTCTAATTGTAATTTCAAAAAATAGTTTTTTTACTGAATTCATAATAAAGTTTTTATTTGTTAGTATTTGTTGGTCTGCCTGTTTGTCTGTCCCGGCTTATCTCCAAAAGGATCGATTTGACGGGACTTCTACTGTCAGATAGCTGATGTTATAAGGTCATGCGACACTACTATTATTAAGAAAAAGAATTAGGGTCTAGGTAAACAAATAAGAACCCTTGAAATTGTTAAAAAATCCGATTATAATATGGCTTTATAATAATTTCACGAAGATTGCGGGGCACAGCTAGTTTCTAAAATATACTTCTTACTAACCTACCGTCTACCGAAGACATTAACAAATGGTTTCGCTTCCTTTTATGACTTGGAACAACATGGGCGGGTCTCATCCCATGTCCGTTAGGGGGCGTGCCGTAATGCCGGTTTTGATTAGATTTCTACAAATTAGTTTCTTTAAATTGTGTTTTTGTTATTAAATTCCTTTTTTGTGTATGACTAACGCCGTTTTTATTCGGCCAGTTTCGTTTTTATTTTCAGATTGAATCTGTAATTATAATAATATGGTAATTTTATGGCCATTCATTAATTTGAGCCTGATTTATTATTGGAATCTGTTATTATATCAACGTTTTGCAATATTATTTAGGTATTGGGAGTAGAATTTAAGAGTAAGGTTTTAATACATATAAATATTGGTTCTGCCTTCGATAGCTTTGTCCAAACTAAGTTTAAAGAAGTTGTGCTTCTGGAACTTTCGAATTTTGAAGTTTTTTTTTATGGCGAAATTACTTACCAGTCTATTCAGTAAAGGCGCTAAAATGTTCATTGTTACTTTGAACTTAATTATGATTTGTTACTTCATTGGTAGATAGCATATAGGGCAATTAATCTTTTACTCACTTGAATATTTTTTCTAAACATTATTTCTCTTTTTTCAGGTACGTGTACCGCAAGATACGAGCCAAGGCTACAGTGAAGATCTTTAAAAAAACAAATCTCTTGGTTTACCTAGTAAGGTACCTACTTATACCAAGAGATTTGTTTTTTTAAAGTAGAAGAAGCAGAAGAAGTAGGATAAAAATTTACTCTTATTTACTCATTAATTCGATTAAGTACTTACGACGTACAATTTGCATAACGCGGCTGTTTCTTTTCCATTATTAATGGAAGAAGAAGAAGATCTCTAACAATACCACGAGTCACCGAGACATGATTCGGTTGCGTCACTTTTGGCTAGAAAACAGGTGACGAGCGCCGCGCCGCCGTTAAAAAGTGAATAAAAAAATTGCAAAAAATAAAATTAAGAGCTGTCAAAACTAATTTCCTCATAGATTTTGTATAGCAATACTCGTAGCACGCTGTGTCATCACTGTTTGGACAACTCAACTATTTATTGATTTCAAAACAACTAAAAATCTAATTTGGCATAGAGATCGGTGTCTTGGAATGATTGTTTTATGGTGTCATCTACCATTACATTTAAATAACTTGAGTCAATAATTCGCGCTTTTTGCCGACTAGTCGCCGACTAATAACATAAACATCCTAGATAGTCGGATATCTAGTAGTAGACTGCTAGTCGTAACAACCCCAGTTATTATCATGGTCAACAATAGTTTAAACATTCATTGAAGCAATATATTGCTCATTGAGAGTTTGCCGTGCGCACCAATTATGATATGATGATTAGGTAACGTATCTGTATTAATTGCAGTTATATATTAATTGGATCACTAATTAACCTGTTACATACTGTTCTCGATTAGTCGTTTTAATGTTAATTATGATAGTTTACTTGTCTTATGCAGTCTGTTGTGATAACGAGATGAAAGCTAATTTGCAATAGGCTAGTTTCCACCATCAATAAATTGCAAATCCAATTAGTCCGTCAGTTAGAGTATTGGAAAATAATGGACACGTATTTTTTGTTTTTGTAAATCAACGTATACGAGTATTGACAAAGATAAAACGCATCAAAACTCGGGAGTGGGGGCTCGTGACGTCAGAACTCACTAAAAATGATACCAAACAGTGATGTATTGAGAATTTTAAAAGCGTCGTATCTTCGTCAATTTTGGTTTATGTAACAAAAGAAAAAATATTTTTTGAAAATCTAAGTGACGGTCTAATTAGATTTTTTCAGTTAACAACTATTAAGTTTGTTTTTTTGTTAGAACGTTGTGATAATCGGTTGTCGTGGTATGGGCATGTGATGCGGAGGAATGAGGAAAATGTCATGAGGAAAGTTCTGAGTATGAATGAAGATGAGTATAAGAGTTGAGGAAGACCAAAGAAACGATGGATGGATTGTATGAAGAATGGCATGGCAAGAAAAGAGGTGACTTCTGAAATTACAAGTAATAGAGAAGTATGGAAGAAGAAAACATACTGCGCTTACTCAACTAAATGGAGCGGAAGGGAGTGTCAGACTTTTACTAACACCTGTCCATGTTCCTTTTGGTTCCAGGGCCGCGGTAACTCTTTCGAACAGGCCCGCAGCCCCGGCAGGTAACGGCCCTTGCGGACCCCTTCCTTTGCTGACATGTCTTTGAGGCGCGCGAGGAACACGAACACGCCGTCGACACGGCCTGTCTAAATAAGACGCGCGAACGCGGATCAAAAGTGCTAGTCGCGTTCAGTTCATCAGTGTAATTAGCCCTAAGCCGTTAGTTGTTGATTTGGCTTGTAAATACTTTTGCAACTTGCTTTTAAATACGGAATTAAATCAACATGTTGACAACCTAATTTACGTCAGCAAAAGAGCACCTGCAATGATTTGGTAGAAGCGTTTCAGGGCTACCGAAAGAAATCTTCAAAGTCCTTCAAAGATTACATCAGAATCTTCCTTGTCTTTAACGACAAGGAAAAATGGCTATAATTTTCCTTATCAAGGTTAAAAATCCAGGACAGCTTTTAAAAGTTTGAAGGAAAACGGTTAATTTTAACGATAGATCGTTAAAAATAAAAGAACAGGAGTAATCCGCAATAGGCCAGGCTGAGATATAGGTACTACACTTCTCCCATTTCGATTCCCATTTTTCGGCAACGTCAGTCACCACCTTTCTAGCCATATCATCCTTCACACAGTCTATCTATCTACATTCATACTCGTCATTTTCCTCACCACTGTTGTTGTGATCATGAATAAGGTTTAGTTCAAATACTGTATATTGCAGGGTAGGCATTGTGCTTCCTAGTCAATATAAGGTTTAGGCAATACTTGGCATAGACGTTTTGATTTCAAGTCAGCAAGATCATAAAGATGTGTGACCAAAGTCGTTCGATCGATATTTAACAAAACATTTTCCTCATTCCTCCAAATCACATGCCCATACCACGATAACCCATCACCACAAAACATCTTAAGTCACCGGCGGCGGCGCACTTTCAGACTCACCCTTGTTTACGCATTAGCTTTTGCGCCTGGCTTCCCTAGCGTTAATTTATTTGACTATCACGTCGTACTCTGCTTGTAATACATAATTCAATCATGATTCGAAAGACACGTGTCACAATCTATTATCATAAGAAAGTTATTGTTGTTTTCCTCGGGAACAGTAATTTTTTCTTGTATGAAAAGTACCCTATGTCCGTTTCTGTATACCTCACAAAGTATATGCAAAATTTCAGGATGATCGGTTCATTGGTTTAGGCTTGAAAAGGTAACAAACTTACTTTCGCATTTATAATATTAGTGAGGATTAGGATTCCTTATTTAATGCATTCGCGTTACACCCAGAGAAGCGTTTTCCCAACTATGTTAGGGTCGTCTTCCAGTCTTACCGGGTGCAGCCTAATACCAGTATTTTACTTGGAGCGACTGCCTATAAGGGGTTCCCTAATTGAAGTCGAAAGTTGATGATTCGATAAGACCTCCACAACCCAATTAGTACCAGGTAACAATACCCTTGGAAAGACTGGTTTTCAAACTTTTTGGGCGACTGACTACCTAACGACTGTCAAAGATCTACTAATGACAGCCGAGGCCAACGGAGGCACGGAGGAAACTCGGTTTATAATGAGTTTGGTCACTTATCCACAGACCAACATAGTCAAGCACGGCTTAACCTAAAGATCATTTAGCCATGAGCTCCTACACCCATACATAAGACAAAAAATACCTCAAACATTTTCTTCGCTTTTCCCTCCAATTTAGGCCAGAATCGCACCCTTTTCTCAATACAGTAGGCGTGTTCGGCGGTCATCCTGTGGTCAACGGGTCCATTTTATTGCCTTGTCGGGTCCCGCTTACAAATCGTATTTGGAAATAGGACTATCGGTTCTTTAGACCTGTTGATTTGATTATAGAGTCTTGGTTGATGAGAATAGTTTGTTAATGGTCTTTCTGAAGCTTTCAAAAGGGAGGTATGTATTTATAAAACATAACATCACGGTTGTTATCTTGGAATGGTTAGGCAGAGGTGTACCTAATGATAGTACACCCACATTTCCCAACTTTTGTTTTTTCAAGTCCCATTGTAATACGAGGCGAGCCTATTCCCGTCTATAGGGCATGAATCCAGACTCCCGTGGCTGTTACTAAGAAATTCTTGCTGTAAAAACCCAATAACACGTTGCCTACGCGGGAATCGAACCTTACGCGTTCCATACTGCTCTATTACTCGTCATCTGAGTGATTACTCTGAACGGCCTAAAAAGAATGGACCGCGGGCTGTTGAAACGTAGACAAACAATGTCACCTCCTTTCTAACCATATCATCATTTATACAGCGAATATACCCGCCATTGCCATTTTAGATCCGCAGGCAAAATGGCCCCGGGTTGCGGGCCTGTTCGAAAGAGATACCGCGGCCCCGGAACATAAAGGGCGAGGAAGGAACATGGATGGGTTTTAGTCAGTAAAAGTCTGACACTCCCTCCCGCTCCGCCCACAGTGGGAAAAGTCATTGGATGATTTCCCATCCTAAAAAAAAAAAAGGTTCTAGAATGGCACTTTATCAGAATCATAATAGGAAAATAATTTTAAAAGCGTTACAATTTTTTTAAATGGTCTTAAAAGAAAATTCATAATATTAACGGTGTCTGTGACCATTTTGAAAATATTATTATCCTATTAGGATTCTGCGAAAGCGGTCATTTTAGACCCCCAGGTATTAAATATGAAGATAAAATTATTCCTCGTATTTTGTATTGTTAAGTAACTATAATAAACTTCTTAACTGTTCTCTGAAGGATATCAGATTAATCCCAAAGGTTCTTTCAACGATAGACCGTTAACATTAAGTGTTTTTCTTCAAAGTTTTAAAGCTCTGTCGTTGACATCAAACAATGAGGTTAAATGGCATGAAGAATTTCGTAGCTATAATAATGATGGATCAAGTGTTGGTTTGGATAAGGTAAATGGCATTATCGTCTCTAAAGTGTTTAAGGAATAAGTGGCTTAGATTACTAAAGATTAGTAAGGTCGTGGGTTTGATTTCTAAGTCGGGTAATTGGTGTTTTCGGTCCTACAAGATGTCTGTTTTTAGGGTTCCGTAGCCAAATGGCAAAAAACGGAACCCTTATAGTTTCGCCATGTCTGTCTGTCTGTCTGTCTGTCTGTCTGTCCGCGGATAATCTCAGTGACCGTTAGCACCAGAAAGCTGAAATTTGGTACCAATATGTATATCAATCATGCCGACAAAGTGCAAAAATAAAAATTTAAAAAAACATTTTTATTAGGGTACCTCCCCCAGACGTAAAGTGGGGAGCGATTTTTTTTTTAATTTTGACCCTGACGTGTGATATATTGTTGGATAGGTATTTAAAAATGAATAGGGGTTTTCTAAAATCATTTTTTGATAATATTAATATTTTAGGAAATAATCGCTCCGAAAGTCAAAAACAATGTGTCCCCCCCCCCCTCTAACTTTTGAACCATAAGTTTAAAAAATATGAAAAAAATCACAGAAGTAGACCTTTATATGAACTTTCTAGGAAAATTATTTTCAACTTGATGAGTTGAATAGTTTTTGAGTTATATAGCACTTTTTCAAAAAAACGCAAATGATAACTTTGTTTTTCATACAAATACTATGAAAAACAAAGTTATTTTTGCTGACGAAAAATGTTGGTATTTTTAATGGTCTGGGAAGCTACGGAACCCTACAGTGAGCGTGGCCCGACACGCTCTTGGCCGGTTTTTTTTTCGTTGCATTTGTCTCGGGATTACGTAGAAACATGGGGTTTATAACTAGTAAAATAAGAGTGTAATTCTTACTAATATTATAAATGCGAAAGTAAGTTTTTTTTTACCTTTTAACGCCTAAACCACTGAACCGATTATCCTGAAAATTTGCATATACTTTGTCAGGTGTGCAGAAACGGACATAGTGTAGGTACTTTTCATCCCGAAAAAAGAATTGTTCCTGAAGAAGACAACAATAACGTTATCTTCTCTAATATAAAAATGAATCGCAAAATGTGTTGGTAAGCGTATAACTCAACAACGCCTGCAGTACAAGTACGTAGAAATCGATAAGACTCGATAAGATAAATTTGACAGTAATTCTCGATAAAATGAGTTTTTGACTCCATAAAAACTCATTTTATCGAGAATAACTGTCAAATTTATCTTTTGTGTGTGGACCGATTTCACTAATTCTTTTTTTGTTGTGTTTGTTATTGTCAGGAGAAGGTTTTTATGAAAAAAAAAATGTAGTACTTAGTAGGTAGGTAGGTAGGTAGTAGTAGTAGGTAGGTAGTAGTAGGTAGGTAGTAGTAGGTAGCTTTTTCCCTCTTATGTGACGCAGACGAAGTTGCGTGGGTCAGCTAGTATAATAATAGATGTCGCCACGTGTCCTTCGAATTATATTAATACAAGCAGAGTATAACCCGAAAGGATGCATAGTAATATCTTTTTAGCAACCATTTTCCGCCATGACTAGAGAATATTAAAATAAAATCTGCCATATTTTTAACTCAAATGTTTCAGAGGTCAATTGAATACACGTGATTTTTCATCGAAATGGGGTCACGTAATTTTTTTTTATTGCATTATCAAATTATTGATTGATTCTTGTTTCTTTTTTTTAATTATTATTTTATTTTATAATTATTTTTATTGTTTTTTTTTTATTATTTAACTTTTTTTTCGGTAAATCTTTCTCCTGCCCATATACCAATTCATTTGGTGTCGGTGCAACATGTCTTCTTCTTCCATACGTCTCTATTACTCGTCATCTTAGCAGTCACCTCCTTTAGCCATTTATCATCTTTCACTTGAGTAAGTAAATAATTTTCGATATTTACCTAGTTGCGATCCGGAAGACGATGCGTTGGAAGACCCCACTAGGTGGACCGATAACCAGCCCGCTTAGCATGACCACCGGCAAAACGAGAGAGACTCGACAAATCTTTTGTTCATCTGTCATTGAATCGACAAAATGACAGATGAACAAAAGATTTGTCGACTCTCGGTCATGCTACGCGGGCTGGTGAAGGTTGCGGGAATCCGGTGGATGCGAGTCGCACGGGACCGGTCAATGTGGCGACACTTGGGGTCCAGCTGTGGACGTCTTTCGGCTGAAATGATGATCATGATGATCTAGTTGTGAAAAGTTGTGTTATGGGTTTTGTGATGCGGAGGAATGAGGAAATGTAGTGAGGAAAATGTTTGAGTATGAATGTGGATGGCTATAAGAGTAGAGGAAGGCCAAAGAAACCATGAATGGACTATGTGAAACCTGACCTCGTAACTGAGTTTCATTTGATGCCGTAACGATTGTTCAAAAGTGAGAAATTAATTAATTATACCCGATAGTTCTTGGTAAAACTTTGTTTCATTATGAACTAGCCGATGCCCGCGGCTTTTAAAATTATATACAAAAACCTTCCTCTTGAATCACTCTATCTATTAAAAAAAACCCGCATCAAAATCCGTTGCGAAGTTTTATAGATCTAAACATACATAGGGACAGACAGACGTGGCGGGAGACTTTGTTTTATAATATGTAGTGATAGTGATAGTGATATCTAGAATGATGAGTTCTGCTACTCACAAGAAAGGGCCTGACTTCCTGATCGTCGGTCGCTGAAGAGATACATTATGTTCTATATAGCACCTTACTCGGACGTTGACGTCAGCGGCAACCGACACCCGTATTTTGTTTTCGCTGACGACACAAACCACCATACGCGATCAACCGTCAGAGCGACAAGAATTCAAGCCTAAATTCCTGGGAACCTAAACTGGCCGCTTTAGCAGAATTGTAATAGGGTAATCATAACACTTTATTTATTTAATAACTAGCTTCTGCCAGCGGCTTCGCCCGCGTGAAGTTTGATTATTGTCCCATGGAATCTTACTGCCGGGATAAAAAGTATCCTATGTTTTAATCCAGGTTATAAACTATCTGTGTGCAAAATTTCATCCAAATCCGTTCAGTAGTTGTCGCGTGAAAGCGCAACAAACAAACTTACATTCACATTTATTCTCCGAACTGCTAAGCTATCGGGAGTTACACGTGTTATTGTGAGTCAACTATAAAAGATAGACATATGCTGTCTTGGGATATTTTTTATATAATTTTATGTGGAATATTTCCGTTATACATGATTTCTATGTAGCTTTAACCATTAAGGCTGCACACGCGACGGAAGCTAAAAAAACCAAGTAACTTCTCCCGTTTTCCCAACATTTCCTTTCACTGCTCTGCTCCTATTAATGGTAGCGTGATGAAAAGTATACTATTACCTGCTCAGGAGTATGTAGAATAATTGTACCAAGTTTCGTTAAAATCCGTCGAGTAGTTTTTTTTCTATAAATAACATACAGACAGACAGACAGACAGAAAGACAGACAGACAGACAAAAATTTTACTGGTTGCATTTTTGGCATCAGTATCGATCACTAATCACCCCCCGATAGTTATTTTGTAAATATATTTCATGTACAGAATTGACCTCTCTACAGATTTATTATAAGTATATAGATTATTTACAATATTAACACTATAATAGAAATAAAAATATGTACAAGTATCAAAAAGGGTTACAGGGCATCGAAAAATTCGTCCACATCGCTGCCAACAGGAAAAGTGCCCAGAAGGCTGGCAGCATTGCCACGTTGGATGGCAATACTGATTCTTTGGCCAAAAAATAGGCCCGCCCTCTGGTCACGTGAAGAGTCGACCAACCGCTTGGCGATTTCCCGAACTACTAAATGGGCACTCGGACCATGGGGCCCTAGTGTAATCATAATTTCGTTACAATTCGTAAAATGGTCACAATACGACGGTATGCTATTTACTGCGTCTGTGATATTTTTTTTAATTTGACCGTAATCAACGAATCCTGAATTAAAATAAATTCAGAACCAAAACTATATTCGACTAAAAAATCAAATTAAATTCCTTTCCTTTTTTACCTAACCAATCATGAACGCGTCCGTTCTTGATTAAAATAGTAGTCTGTAAAAATAATATTCAATCAAAGTTTGCCGTACCAATATTATTAGGTTTAGTTAGATAAATTGAGTTTCTTTCAAAATTTTCTGCTCTTTTGCCTTTTACATTATTCACGTCAGAATTTTTGTTAAGTACATGATTTTAGATCTTTACATAATATTTTTAAAAGAAATTGGGCAAGACAATCGAGTTATGCGGAGATAAAATACATGATTAGGTTTAAGCTTTTTAGTTTATTTATAAATTAGATAAAAGCTTGCTTAATGAATTGTCAATGGTGTGCACACATAAATCCTACATGTTACCATTTTCTGCATAGATATATAAAAACAGGAGAAGTGGCAAGGGGGCGTGTCGGTGTCGGCGCGACTGGCACAAGAAGCCCAGTCATAAGCAAATGGCTATATCATTTTGCAATAAATACATTGCTTCTTAACCACTACCTAAGTTTGACCCTAAGTGACTGGACAAGCAATGTAAAAATCACCAAACGATAATTCAATAAGCGGATGCATCGCGTAGTGTCGCCGCTGCTTCTTGCGACAAGTTAGTGATGTGCTTGTGTACCGATGTTCTGGTGTGGGTAAGTTGTAGGGTGCATGGTAAATACACGATGTGTTTGATGGCATAAGGTTTATAATTGATAGTGTACTACGTTCTGTTTTAAGAAATGCGGGTGTGTGCGAGACTGCGTACCTACCTTTTGCGTTTACTGAACTGCATGTGTTACATGTGTGGTAGGTGCAAAGCGGACCCACAGGGTTCCGATACATTTTCGTCTAACGGGATATAGACTCCTTCTTTATTATATCTATGATTTTCTGCCTTCGCCCTGCGTTCGATTCCCAGGTCGGGCAAATTGTTATTGGATTTTTTTAAGAGTTTCTCTTAATACAATGAAAACATTTTTGCAAAAATAAAACAGACTTCAAAAACACAAAAAAAAAACAAAAATATATAAGTATTGCAAAAAAAGTTTTTTTTGTTACCAATTTCTACAAAAGTTTATGAACGTAGCTTTGAATGACTAACGAGTCGTTTGCACTCTGCCTAGAATCTAGTGTTCTTAATCCAATTAATAAATCCTTGTTAACACAGCACTTAGTTACGACCTAGGTTTCTTTGAAATGTACAGTTTGTTTCAGCCGATAGTCATTAAGACTGTAATCTTGTAGTTCGGATAATTCTATTTATAATAGATTTTCTCTAATACACTAAATTATCGACTCAAATTCCCAGAAATTCTAATTATTCCCAGATATTCTAACCGGCTAACTTTAACCCTTTGTTACTAGATATTTAATGAATATTCACTTTAATACAATATAAACTTCAGCATTTATTACTTGCTGTTGTCAATTAAAATATTAATGCACTTGAAGGAAAGCGCCTCGTCTCGACTACCTCTAGACCTCTATCTAATAAATGAACACTTACCTACTTCGGTAAAGGAAAACATCGTGAGGAATCCCTATGACCCCTGATGAATGCCTGAGAGATATTTCTCGACGGCATGTAAAGCCAAGCCCATGGGCGGCATGAAAACTCTGACACCAGTTTAGGTTTTTGGTCTCTTTCAAATCTCTCCACTTTTAGGCGGTTTAATATCATAGAGGATGTAAAAAACCTATGAATGAAGCCGAAAGGCACTTGTTCTCCTCGCCATTGCGATAACTTTTTTGTTCTACACCATACCTAGGAACCTTCTAGTTGCGGAGATATTGGGGGTCAAAGATACAACTTTTTGACAAGTTTTTATTGTAAGATTTTTACTTTAAACACCTCTACGAGTCCTGTACTATTTAATCCATCCATCAGCACATTGTTTTCAGTGCGTTACTTACATTGTCTCATTTCACTTCTAAGCCATGTCTACAAGTTGTTTTCAAGAGTCATCACGAATCGTCTCGCGCGCAGGTTTGACGATTTACAGCCACCCGAACAAGCCGGTTTCCGAAAAGGCTTTAGCACCGTGGACCACATACATACGCTTCGGCAGGTTATACAGAAGACCGAAGAGTATAACTTGCCTCTCTGTTTAGCGTTTGTGGACTACGAAAAAGAATTTGATTCGATCGAAACCTGGGCTGTACTGCAGTCTCTCCAACGGTGCCAAATTGACTATCGGTACATCGAGGTGTTGAAGTGTTGGTACAAAAACGCCACCATGTCAGTCCGACTTCAGGACCAAGCCTCGGAACCTATCCTTCTGCAGCGAGGTGTAAGACAGGGAGATGTCATATCTTCGAAACTGTTCACCGCTGCACTGGAGGATGTCTTCAAGGTTCTGGACTGGAGAGGGCTAGGCATCAACGTCAATGGCGAGTACATCACTCACCTTCGGTTTGCCGACGATATAGTGGTCATGGCTGAGACCATGGAGGCCCTCAGTACAATGCTCGATGACCTCAGTAGAGCTTCCGAAAGAGTGGGTCTAAAAATGAACATGGCCTAGACGAAGGTCATATTGAATGCCCATGTCACACCCATTCCTATCAAGATCGGAGACTCTATACTCGAAATTGTAGACGATTACGTATAACCTAGGATAAACGGTCCAGTTAGGTAGGTCTAACTTCGAGAAAGAGGTCAATCGTCGAATCCGACTCGGCTGGGCAGCGTTCGGGAAGCTGCGCGGTATCTTCTCGTCCAACTTACCGCAGTGTCTCAAGACGAAAGTCTATGACCAGTGTGTGTTGCCAGTGATTACATACGGGACCGAAACGTGGTCGCTCACAATGGGCCTTATCAAAAGGCTTAAAGTCACCCAAAGGGCAATGGAGAGGGCTATGCTCGGAGTTTCCTTGCGTGATCGAATCAGAAATGAAGACATCCGCAAGAGAACCAAGGTCACCGACGTAGCCCGAAGAATTGCTAAACTTAAGTGGCAGTGGGCAGGGCACATTGCTCGCAGAACGGATGGCCGATGGGGCCGAAAAATTCTGGAGTAGCGACCGCGAACTGGAAGACGATGCGTTGGAAGACCTCCCACTAGGTGGACTGATGACCTGGTGAAGGTTGCGGGAATCCGGTGGATGCGAGTCACAAGGGACCGGTCAATGTGGCGACACTTGGGGGAGGCATATGTCCAGCAGTGGACGTCTTTCGGCTGAGATGATGATGATGATGACTTACATTGAGTTCTTCCACAAAACATGATTTTTCACCCCAAAAAAAAAAAAATTCCCAGCAATAATGTTTTGCGAAAGTTACTTAGTTTGTGTATGTACAGAATGCTTGGTTGACGGCTTCGTGATGAGGTTGTTTACACCCTGTATAAGGCTATTCAGTTTCTTCTGGCCACTTTAATGAGAACGTTTGTCCACCTAGTCGCCAAATCCCTCCGTTTCGTAAGTGATCTCCACTCCAGCACTTTCTTCCCCCAACTTCCATCCAGTCTACGGTGTAAATGGCCCGAACACTTCCACTTTCTTTTTGCTATCGCGCCGCAAGGAATCCCTAGAGAGAAAGCAAATAAAATAATAATCACAAAATGTGCATACAAAATGGTGATACATCGGAAACGTTGCATGTCGTGAGTTTTACGTGTACTCACGTAAATAACGTTTCGCCGGAGAGGGAACAAAACAATCGTGTCATTGAGAACAAGAGTGTTGCACGAATACGGACAGTTTGCTCCACTTGCCACTTGGAGTTTGTTACACTTTTCAGCTCATGAGTTGATTTTAGAGGTATAAGTTGTTCATCTTCTGTGGAAAATGCTGCTCAAACGGTTATTATGTACTTACACACACTAGTGGAGTTCGTGGCTAAATAATAACAGCAGCTCGGGTCGATCTTAGGTTAAGTTGTGCTTGCCTAGGTTGGTCTGTATGGGTGGCCACTCATTACATACCGAGTTGCCTCCGTGCCTCGGAAAGCACATTAAGCCGTTGGCCCCGGCTGTCATTTGTAGATCTTTGACAATCGTTAGGCAAGTCAGTGGCCCAAAAACTGACAACCAGTCTTACCAAGAAGTATCGTATTACCCGGTACTAACTGGGTTGTGGAGGTCTGATAGGCATTCGCCCCATGTAAAATACTGGTATTCAGCTTCATCCGGTAAGTCTAGAAGCCGACCCCGACATAGTTGGGAAAAAGCTAGGCAGGTGACGTAGTGTCATCATCTATCGATGGATTTCTGATACATATCCGATTATTGAAAATAAATAAATAAGGGACAGGGTGTAACATGCTCGTGGCTTGATAATACCAGCCGCACGGGTCGATCTTCAAGATTAAGCAGCGCTTGAGTAGCCATCCATTACTTACCTAGTTTTCATCGCGCCACGTAACACCCTCGGTTCATTCGTGGACGTATGAAATCGTTATGGGTCCTCAAGAGCTCTGTAGTCTTGCAAACAGTCTTAATAAATACCAAGGGGCAACGTTTTACTTACCGTGGAACACCTTTGAGAATGCACGAGTTTCAGCCAAGTCTTCGTTCCGGAGTGGCGACCGCAACCGGAAGACGTTGCGTTGAAAAGCCTCCCACTAGGTGGACCGATGAAGGTTGTGGGGATCCGCTGGATGACAGTCGCATGGGATGGGACCGGTCAATGTGGCAACACTTGTGACAGGCCACTACACTTTTTTTTACAATTAACAACTTCTAAAAAATATATCATGAAAATGGTTTTTCATCCAGAATGTAAGCTCATCCAGCCTTACGTCTTGTATAAGGTACGATAAACTCAATGGTGACGTAAACACACATGTATACTGTTGAAACTCCCTAATCTCGGATTATGAGCACCCTTTGTCTGTCGCGAACCGACTTACGTCACTAATTTCTGTTGAGAAATCAGATAATGTGAATGTATCATACATTCGCTAGGATTCTGGGAGTGACAACCTAAAGTTAGTTAAATGATACTATCAGTAATCGAAAGTATTAGGTATAACGATTATAAGTACTAAAAAATAAATCAAGTAATTACTGTCCCACTGCTGGGCAAAGACCTCAACTTATTCAGAGAAGGCACGAGCATTGATCATCCTGCTTGCTCAAAACGGGTTGGCATTTCAGACTTATGTTAATTTGGTATAAGCCCGGTTTTCGTCACAGTATTTTTTTACACCGATAATATGATTCAAGTGTAGGTACTAGTCAGTGATAGCCACGATAAGTACATACGAATTGAAAAAGACACATTGGTACTTGTATTGTATTGTACAACGGGCTGGTGTCCACAACTCCACGTCAAAGCGCGTATTTTGCGTTTCCACCACGCGGGCCCAGTGCGTGTTGGTACTGGTAGATGTCACATGTCTTCGAATTTTTGGTTCTAAGAGACATGGCCGGTTTTCTCACGATGTTTTCCTTCACCGTTTTTGAGAGCAGTGGTGATGAAATAAATTGGTACATAAGTTGGTTTTTCAAACAATACGGTGGGCGACAAAAAATATTTGACCCGTATTTTTTCTGTTATGTAAACCAAAATTGACGAAGATACGACGCTTTTAAAATTCTCAATACGTCACGCCTTGGTATGATTTTTAGTGAGTTCTGACGTCACGAGCCCCCACTCCCGAGTTTTGATGAGTTTTATCTTAGTCAATATTCATTGATTTACAAAAACAAAAAATACGTATCCATTATTTTCCAATACTCTAACTGACGGACTAAATAGATTTACATTTTTTTTTATACTGTCGTCTTGTAAAAGGTTACCAAACAGAACAAACCCTCGCACGACGTCTACAATTCTAAATCCATTTTGCTTCCCGTGTCTTGTAAATAAACAGACGGCAAGTTCCCGTGATGACACAGCGCGTTCGTGTCAGGATCGTGTCACTTCGGGTTACTTCGTGCATCTTCGCGCGTTTTGACGGGTGGGTTTGAAATTGATATGCGTATGCGTAAGGGGAGTGAAACTTTATGCAGTTACATTTCAATTTTATTAGGTTTAATTTAAAGTGAAGTTACTTCAAAGTTGAGCGGATATTGAACCTAATTAGCGTCAGTAAAAATCATTTTAAGTCCTTTTTCAGAGTAATTTACACATACAGATTTTGTTTCTAAATAAACCAAAATGTTCTACCCTCCTGAATATCATAAATTTGTTTTTTTTTTTAGATTTTTTGGTTTTTCCCGAATGTTAATCAATGATTATAGTAAATATAAATAAAATATAGAAATGAAAATATCAAAGGAAATAGCAAATATTCATACGTGACTTGTAATCACATAAAAATGAAGAGACAAGAACTGCGCCCTAGTTATTGCGACAAAACAATATAATAGGGAGTTCTCGTAAAAATAACATAAAAATAAATGATTTCCTTTATTCAATACAGTTTCACCTTACGTCCCAAGAAGGATTTTATGGTAAAAAATAACAGAATCCGATACTTCGATTTGTATTCCCCTTACCGCTGGGGGCTTCCGTTTTTTTACATTCTACTTTCCCCCTCTTTCTAATACGGTGGAGGGTAAAGGAGGATTTTAAGATAAAGGAGGAAGCGGTGGATTAGCGGTCATAGTCATGCTCCTTTCAAACCTAAACCTCGAAGAAATATACGGGCTTTGACTTCTGTGTGAAATCTGGTGACTTGGAAATTGGATGCAATATTACGCACTTTGGATGTGCAGCTTCGGATACCAGCCCGATATAGATGACAAGATATGCGACTAAGACGAGGTTCATCTCGTTGACGTAGGCCATTTATTCAGGCATCACGCCCAAAATGAGATACACGGTCTCTCTAGAAACTGACTTCGAAATCCCGTGATTAAAGCCTGTGCTCCATAGGAAACCGAGATCTTTCATGAAGGTGTTTTAAAGAAACCATAAACACGAATGGCGTCTTCTCATTCTACCAGGCGTCAGGCCATTCAGCAGTAGAAAAAAGCCGAAATAAAATAACCTTTTCAAAAATAAATGCTACTTCAATTGCGTCAATAGACTCAATACATCGTAAACTCTATTTACAAAACGCTTACAAATCCGTACACAAAAAAATAAATTACTTCTCAAGTATTCATAAACCTTTACCTATTCAAGATTCTTATCGTATAACTCCTTCTGAATCACCGAACACAATTGGCTTATCAGGACGAAATCTTGCGCAATTTTCGCTCATAACTTGTGCCTCGACAAAGAGACCCGGGTCAATGTTTATAGAGGAAAAACGCTGGAACAACGGCGATCCAGCCAGTAAATAAGCCGAAGCAGATCTCAATTGCACTTCATGTGTCCAACTGGACGTCAAGCGAAGTTTAAGAGCATATAAACGTGTTTTGCATCAAAGTAACGGTTTCTATTGATTTATTTGTATCCCTGTCTTGAATAAACAACATATACTGATCTGCTGTAGAAATGAGAATTCGGGGTCCTAAAAATTTTATGGTATTAAGAGTACCGTACGTTTCTTGTTACTGGTTTATTTCTTTTGGTAAATTGGTGAATGAAATGCGCAGGGTTAATATGAAACCTAAGGCATGCCAGAATCTTTGGATTACACTAGAATGCTATTAAAATCTAAAAGACGAAATCTGAATTAACCGAGCATTAGTTTGACAGATATTTATGGATATGCGAATATCATTATGATTTATATGTGGTATACATTGATGTATAGGGTTTTTTATAAATCAATGGTGGTATATCACTGTGGTGGGTAGAATAAAGGTGTGAATGAGTGGTGTCCAAAGACTGAAAAGAGAAGTATGTGTCGTCCGGCGGCAAGATCGGCAGATGACATTGTTGCCATTGCTAGAATATCCCAGGTAAGGTTGGTACGATCGAACAAGCTAATTGTTTTACATTTTACAATGTAAATTGTGGGTTAAACTCAAATAGCTTGTTCGACCGTATAACAGCGTGAAGCTTCGC
Source organism: Xestia ashworthii (assembly GCA_950022955.1). Taxonomy (NCBI): domain Eukaryota; kingdom Metazoa; phylum Arthropoda; class Insecta; order Lepidoptera; family Noctuidae; genus Xestia; species Xestia ashworthii. Next base: position 4,803,950 of record OX465573.1, read on the forward strand.
ACAAACAGAGGCCAATACCCAGCAGTGGGCGAAGTTGGGCTCTGGATGATGATGATGATATCACTATGAACACACAGTAACACAGCTATAGACTATTCTGATTATCCAAAACGGAGCTGCAACTAATGTGCAAACTAAAGTGGTTAAAATCCATCTTTTTACCGACTAAGTTCCTCTTCGAGCTCTGTGTATGGCTCCCATGAGATTGGAGGTTCTTAATCTTCCTTGTAGAAGATTTAAGTATTATTTCCCCGGCCATTGACATATTAGGTACTTAATTTCATTATAACCATATTAGATCTTCCTCATCATCACAATATCAGTGGCTACCATATTCAACGTTGGCCGAAAAACCAGAGCACCAAGCGGACATGTCAGAACATCATTGACGACATTGTAGGGTATAGCTGTAGTGTAGGTGTAGATGGCCTAGCTTTAAGATTAAAAGTACCATCATCATCGTCATCATCTGCAAAGCCTTTTTCCAACTATGTTGGGGTCGGCTTCCAGTCTAACCTGATGCAGCTGAATGACAGTATTTTACATGGAGCGACTGTCTATCTGACCTCCACAACCCAGTTCAAAAGTATCAAATGTCAAAATTATGCTTGTACTAGCTTCTGCCAACGGCTTCGTCCGCGTTCCACGGGTTCTTACAACCGGGATAAAATTCCTAATCTTCCACACTAACCTAATCCTATGTTTATTCCAGGTTATAAACTATCTGTGTGCAAACTTTCATCCAAATCCGTTCTGTAGTTTTTGCGTGAAAGAGTAACAAACATCCATCCATACATCCATACTCACAAACATCCGCATTTATAATAATCATTAGTAGGAAGTAGGATGTATCTCATAAGCAAAAGCATCTCATTTAAAGAAACCAAACCAAAACAAGCAGCAAAATTCAACCCTGCTTTAAAACCCAAGGATTTTTCTTACACCTTTTTACCACAATCTGAGATCGGGCGTTTTTTTAACTGTCAAGAGCCATTCTAATTCAGAGCGCGCCACGAACAGGTGATGGTAGATACCACGAACCGTTTACGGTTCGTGTCTGTGTAGATTTGGCGATATGTTGGTATGTGAGAGAAAATTGTAGGACAATGTTGGTTTTTGGAATGAGAGTGGGAATTAAACTTGGTTTTTTGGTAGAGGAAAGAACGGGGTCTTTTGTTTCGGTTTAATTTTTGGATTTAAGGCCCATTGGTCGGTTACCTCTAGTTATTACTGCGCTGTCTATATTTTTAACCGACTTCTAAAAAAGGAGGAGGTTCTCAATTCGGAAGTTTCTATTTTTTTTTTTTATTATTTGTTCGCGTGCCAAACGATTTGAAAAAATATTTTTTTGTTGGAAAGGGTATACATTCCAAATGGTCCCATAGCCACCAAGTCGTGATCTGATGATGGAATCTTGGCGAAATCGAGAGAACTCTTCAAATTTTATAGGATAACGTACAGCGATTTTGGTATTTTCTACAACAAGTGAAGCATTTGCGTTTGATAACCCGAATGACGTAGTGGTAGTGACGCTGCCTTACGTTCATAGGGTCCTGGGTTCGAATCCCGGTAGGATCAAATGTTTGTGTGATGAGCATGGACATTTGTTTCCGAGTCATGGATGTTTATATGTATAACTAGCGGACGTCCCGTGGTTTCACCCGCATAGTTCCCGTTCCCGTGGGAGTACGGGGATAAAATATATCCTATGTTACTCGTGGATAATGTAGCTTTCGAATGGTGAAAGAATTTTTGAAATAGGTCCAGTAGTTTTTAAGCCTATTCATTACAACCAAACAAACAAACAAACAAAGTTTTCCTCTTTATAATATTATATATATAGTGTAGATAAGTATGTATTTACAAACAAAAAGTATATAATATGTAGTATATCAACTATCTAGTGTCCACGACACAAGCTTTGCTTAGTGTGGCACTAGGTGGCGCTGTGTGTTAATGTCCAGCGATATTTATTTATTATTTATTTATTTATAAGAACCATTCTACCATCAGATCTGATGATGAAGCCAAGAGTCATGGAACTCTATAATGAGACAATGTATCCTAGTCGTGTTTGGGCTTGTTGCAATTGTTAACGGTATGCACTTTCCATGTGTATCAAGCACTAAAACCGACTTCAAAAAAAAAACAAAAAAGTGAAAAATAACTTTAGCTTCTGAGGTCGGTGACAAAAAAATTAAACAAAGGTCACCGACTTCAGAAGCTAAAGTTATTTTTCACTATTTTGTTTTTTTTGAAGTCGGTTTTATTTTTTGCAAAAAAAGTTTTATTTGCTTGGAGCTGTTGAACTGCATAGATTTGTCAGGAATAAGGTAAAGTCCTGAGAAACCTTTAAGACAGTAAAATTAGATGGCTAAAGTGCGAAAAGACTAAAGAAACGATTGATGGACTGTGTACAACATAATATGGCTAGAATAAGGGTGATTACTGAGAAGAACAGTATGAAAGAAAAGATGATGCGCAGACCCCAAACAAATTGAGATATGATACATTAGAATGGTGAGTAAGACCAATGATTCGGCTTGATTTTAGTCTAAAATAAAGCAAGAATGATGCCAGAATATAAATTTTGATAGATTGAGAGGAAGAGAAGGAAATTATCGACCGCAAGTAACATTGGACAAGGGTAGTAAGATGGTGATGATGTGGATGATGCGAGAAGTACCAAACTGGACAATGTGGCGACACTTTTTGGACTTCCATATCCACCAGAAGACGTCTTTGAGCTGGAATGATGACGCAAATATTAAATGCAAGAAGAACAAAACAAAATAAAAACAAACTATTTGGCAATTGAAATGAAACATATTCTTACAAATCGACCATCCTTACAACTTTAAAAAGCCACATATCCTTTAGCAAAACTAAATTATTGAACAAAACTCATACTACCCGCGGTTCGAGGTTAATTAAAATTAGTTAGTTAAACTTTAAACTAAAACATGCCCCACTGAATACACGCCGAGCTAAACACGTGGAAATGTAGTAACCACTTGCCGAAGATATAATGAAAATAGCTTTACAAGTGTTGTTATAAACATTTTTGGGGGTGGTGTAAGTTAGGAGATTTGGGGATATGGCAGCTGTTTCGTAACGTTGAGGAGAAGAATTGGAAGGATTAAAATTTATGTTTTTTTTTTTATATTTGGTATTACCACTCGGTAGGAAGAATGTGATTTAAGAATATAGAAATTGGCAACAAAAAATCCTTACTAAGGTTAAATAAGAGACTTATTTGAAAGTAGCAGGCTGCTACTACATACTTTTTAACCGACTTCTAATTTAATGTTGTGTCTACCTTTGGTGCTTTTGATCTTTTGATACCAGTGTCATTCGTTTTTGTTACAGCTGTATGTTTATTTATATGCCTTTTGCCGCAAAGAAATAAGGGCCATCATCTTGTTTTCACCTCTTCAAAAACATTCAGGCTCAATAAGATCAAGATCCGTGTGGCACTGTAAATATATGTAGAAATAAAATATAGTTTCAGCTTACAACAAAATTAAACATTATGGAAAACTAGTACCTACCTAGTACATGTCATTTTTTATTCTGCGTTCGTCCTAAAGTTATGTCCCACATTTCAAAGAAATCTTAGTTGGTCCTACATCACTATTGACCTCAACATTTGACTACTTGAAAAATATTTTTGTGATTATTTAACTCCTTTCATTCCCCCGCAGTAACCCAGTAGCCAAAAACATTCCCAATCCGCCCTCACCTCACAACCCACACTCCAGTCCAGTCCAGTGCCCCGAGGTACACGACCGTCCCGGCGTATAATTCGATTCAGATAGATGTTACAAAGACTCCACTAACTTAGCTAGGGGTCGCAAAGGCTCCCTAACTAGTTTACCATTATACTGGAAGTGAAAAATGAATAGATAAGTTTTACTCGAGCTGAAAGTGTGGATTTCGGTTTTGTAAGTTCGCTTTTGTGACGGGTTTAGGGATCCGTAGTGAAAGACGAATACGGAACTGTTATGTTCATCTAACCGTCTGACAGTCTGACCTATTGTCCTGCTGTCTGAATGTCAGAGAGCTAGGAGGAAGAGCGAGGAACGATTTTTTCAAGGTCAAAGATGTTCCTCGATCTTTATTAACTTTGAGGGTTGTATTGATGATTTTATGATTATGATTCTGTAACTACATACGTGTTGTAGTCGCGAACAATATTTTAATCAACATACAACCTAGCACTGACTTGTAAATTGCAAAAAATGAGAGAAAATTTGAATTCCGCGGGCTACCCTGACCTTAAGCAGAGAATATTTCCAATATTGACCATGACCTTAATACTATGGCTCACCTTCTGTCCTGCACTATATGCGGTTCCACCTGCTCTGAGGGACCTGTCCGAGGCAACAGCCATCGCCGTCGAGGAGGCTGAGTTCTGGTCTAAAACTAATTTAATGTAAAAAACGGTATCATCTAGAAGACCATAAAAAATGGAAACGTGTATTTTGTACACCGCTAAACAACATCGTAAGAGTGTAGAGTATTCTTGGACTTTATCATTTTTTTTTATGTGGAAACATCTTTAGGCGCGTTGAGCACTTTTTGAGTCAACACAAATCATGGAACTCGCGTGGCCGTCACGTGCGCTTCTCGTACGAACTAGTTTTCATTTCCCGTATGTTTTTTTAATTAAACTTCTGAGTTTTGGGATATTTTCGGGTTAAAACTTACTTTACCATTTTTTTGTTTATGTGGAAACATCTTTAGGCGCGTTGAGCACTTTTTGAGTCAACACAAATCATGGAACTCGCGTGGCCGTCACGTGCGCTTCTCGTACGAACTAGTTTTCATTTCCCGTATGTTTTTTTAATTAAACTTCTGAGTTTTGGGATATTTTCGGGTTAAAACTTACCGTCTTAGTTTTGCAGCCGATAAAATCAATATTCTGCATGCGCATGCAAAAATATTTTATCCCGATTTCGGAACCCGTCTCTGTTCGTGATCCAACTCTTAGTTGGCCGGTTTTTTATCTTGGTGGAGATTTTTAGTTCGCCGGTTGTCTGCATTGGGTGAGAGATATGATTTGTGGATTCTTTCAGTTCTTTGTGATGAAATGCTTTATCACTTTTTTGGCTTATAGAGCATTATGCACCGGTATTAAAGCTCTTGTTATCTTTCATTTTGTTGCAGAGATTAGAGTCCATTAGGTGAGCTACGTTTTATTTTCAATATGAAATTTCTAAGTAGCTCCACTTAGAAATTGCCAAAGATGGCAAGGTTTAGAAGGTAAATGAGGAGGTGTGTGCCACCTTTTAAAACACATGCGTAGCTTTTCTTTAAGTAGTTCATAATTATGGTATTTGAAATAATAACAGCTGCTTGGGTCGGTTTTTTGGTTAAACCGCGCTTGCCTGGGTTGATCCGTGGATAGGTGACCACCCTTACATACCGAGTTTCCTCCGTGCCTCGGAAAGCACGTTAAGCTGTTGGTCCCGGCTGTCATTTGTCCATCTTTGATAGTCGTTACAGGTAGTCAGTGGCCCAAGAAGTCTGACAACCAGTCTTACCATGTGGCATCGTATTATCCAATATTAACAGGGTTGTGGAAGTCAGATAGGCAGTCGCTCCATGTTAAATACTGGTATTCAGCTGCATCCGGTTAGACTGAAAGCCGAACCCAACATATTTGGGACAAGCCTAGGCAAGACGATGATGATGAATTATGGTATTTCTTTGTCGTCTGCTGTCTCTTCATCCGAATGTAAATGTCAACGACTGCAAAACTTCGACTAGCAAACAGTTTTTTTTCTATTCCCAGATCTTTCGGGCATTTGTTAACTAAACAATTTTAACACAGCAGGACCTACTTCCAAAAATTAAAGGCGTCAAATCTATGTCCTTATCATAATTTCCAATCTATCTAAAACCGATCAAATTCCAACTAAAATTGATTAGATTTACGAACTCTTTTTCTGACCTAACTCTGTTCCACTCGAATGGTCCTCGGTTGATTGATGAACTCCCAACTAACTTAGTTAGGGTCGCCACAGTCAGTAACCGGGTCATCATTACTATCGGTATTAGGTTATCCCCCGAATACTGAAACGTCACTCAAAATGTAAGAGCTGCTTAACATTTGAGAAGCTCCTAAACTTACAATTTTGTATGGCCAAACGTCATTTTTGAGTATCTGTTAAATATAAGTGTTACTTAAATTTTGAGTGACGTTTCAGTATTCGGCCGTTGTGTGCCGGTATTTGATGTGCTTTGGTTAGTGGCAACCCTATTGATGTATAGGTTCATTTGAATTGTAGACGATAGGATTGATTGTTGTTAGCTTCGCTATTTGTTTGGAGATTTTCGAGAAAGAACTACCAAATCATTCGCGACTGTAAGACGATATTTTTTTTAATTTTTACGTCATTTGACACTTTTTTTTTTCATGTAAAACATGTTTTACAGGACAAACTTATACCGTCTTATTACAAAACGTGGTCTTAAAAATAGTACCGGGTTTAGTACTAGGTCTAAACCATGAACTTGAAAAAACCTTATTACAAAACGAAGTTTATCGCTAGTCCTAGAACTATCTATGGTACCAAAGTTAGACCATCGCGACCCCTAGTTTAACTATGGTACTAAATTGTCAAACGGCAAATTCTTAACTTTGAGGTTAGCAAATTATCTTTCGGAAAGTATTATTTTGTGATAAAAACCAAAAATGAAAAATACTGTTGTGTACGTAATCTAGCATGTCCTTTATTACTAACCTTTCTTCTGGACTCCAATTAATACCCCTTTTTTCTTAGGTTTTTGCATTTTCTTAAAACTTGAACGCACACACGATCTCACCACAAAGAACTGTACCTTTACTTGTTTTAATAATCTTGATGTTTCTCTTGTCTTGAGTTTACTTTTAAGTTGTAACATAGACATTTCGATAACATTACTCGAATAACGCGCGCCGCCAAGTTCACTTCGTTATACGTGCTAGCTCGACAGTTGTTCCAAACCAGAACAATGTAAAATAATTGTGAACATGCATTAAAAAAAATACAACTCGAAATATTTAAATACCTTTATATTTAAAGGTATTTAAATATTTCGAGTTGTATTTTTAAAAAATTTTTTTAAAATTAAAGCTTTGTTATTACAAAGCTTTAATTTTTATCACTACAAATAACAATTTATAAAATAGTTTTTCTTTAATTTACGTAACAACATTGTGTAAAAAGGAGCGGTACATAGAACGCTGAACGAATGAATGAATGGTTTAAATATTTTTTTGCTTATAATCTGTGGATAATGTTTGAACTAGGGACTGTCTTTGGTACTAAGTAATCCTCTGTTGGTCTACGATTTGTAATACGAATGTAAGAACTAACGTTAGTACCGTACTAAACCAAGACCTTTTAGTTCTGGTTTAAACCTGGTACTTACGGAAGTTTTTATAATAAGACGGATAATGTATCCGACAAAGTTATGTCTCAGGAGCCGCTTAATAACGTAGGTACTCAACGTTACCAAATTCCTGTTTTTTTTTACTTTTAGACCAAAATTCTAAATCATTGCCATCTGCCTAGCCTTTTAGGGTTCCGTAGTCTAGACAAGGAACCCTTATAGTTTCGTCGGTTTTGCTCAGAGACTGTTAGTACTAGAAAGCTGTAATTTTGTAGAGGTGTGTATCAATTACGCCAACAAAATGTTAAAATAAAATTTTGAAAAAAAAAAATCCCCTAGGTCTATCCCATCGCTCCATTTACAAAATTTTAAAATTCAGAGTACAAATATTTGTTCTAGTAGGGCGCCCCCCCTCTAAAAGCTAAAATGCTGGCTTGAACTACGTAACCCTACACTGCGCGTGGCCCGATACGCACTTGGACGGTTTTTCCCAAATATAATTTGGGTCAGTTGAATATCAGTCTGGTATTTTACATTGAGTGACTGCAAAATTGACCTCCCAACCAAAATTCAAAACTTGTCTGGAACTTACTGAGTGAGCATTACTTGCAATAAAAATCAAATAACACATCCACTCATACTTAAACCAATCCATGTCAACATAAAACCTAACAAAGTACCTAAGTACTCCGAAACATATCTACATTGCCAACTTATGCAGTTAAATCTAACTTTAGTGCAGACAGACGTCTTAACTCAGCGACTCTCGCATACAGCAGATAAAACTTCTTTTTAAACTTTTCTAGACGATACTCTTGCTTTTTTCACCTGCCAACAGGCAGCTGGGTAATCCTGGAATTTTGTACCGGAACTAAAAAGCATGGTTTGGGGGGTAAAATGTTTGGGTAACTTATGTTTTCTTCTTTTTAGCGTTTCGATCACAATTTTAAATTGAAACAGCCCAAAATTTGGCGAGGTCTTCGTGTCGATAATTCCAATAGTTTTTAATTTGGTTTCGACCAGAACTCACATCGACAGCGTTGGAAGTGGCTTCAAGCAGGTCCCTTAAAGTGCAGGTGAAGTTGCACAAAGAGCAGGTCAGGAGGTGACTGTGGCCCCGGAACGTAAAGGGCGAGGAAGGAACATGGATGGTTTTTAGTCGGTAAAAGTCTGACACTACCTCCCGCTCCGCCCAGAGTGGGAGGGGGAGGTGGACCATTATTTGAGATGAGACACCACAGTCACACTCAGCTTTATCGGAATACCCCACCGGCTTCGAAGTCGGTTAAGTGGCTTCCAAGTGAGCCATGGCAGCCTTTGTGCAGACTCAGCATTGTGAGCTGGAGGGGGACGGCTGAAGAGCCACAACTTCTTCCGAGCTTCATCAACCCAATTTTTGTGGCGACAAGTTTGGCAGTTTTAGTAGCGTCCATCAACTCCTGTGATGTGCAAACATCACATATGGAGTATATGGAGCGACTGCCTATCTGACCTTCACAACCCAGGTAGAACTGGGTAATACAATACCCCTTGCGTACCAAGTGGTCAGACTGTTTGGGCCACTGATTACCTGTAACGACTGTCAATGATCTTCAAATGACAGCCGTGACCAACAGCTTAGCGTACTTTCCGAACGCAAGTAGGACACTAGGTACGTAATGGGTGGTCACCCATCCACAGACCAACCTAGGCAAGCACGGCTTAACCTAAAGATCGACCCGAGCGGCTATTATTATTTAGCCACGTGCTCCTCTGAACAGATGTTGTTATTTAAAAAAAAAAACTACACGTTACCAGTAGTACCTACATCTGTTAAAATAATAATCTAAACAACCATTCAGATTTTTTATTGCCATCATATTAACCCTATCACTACTTGCCTACGGTATTATTGACCCCAACACGATTTAATTCAACTGTCCATTAAAGTTTTCCAATCAAAAACCATCCTTATTCCTCCGAGATAAAAGTTATATTTGTAGTTACATTAGGAATCAATGGGACATCTGGTGTATGTAAGGAATGAAAGATATTAATTATAATTCACTGTTGATGCTGTAACTTAAATGATTGAGATTACCATAAGAGTTACACGTTTTGTAGGTAATTAGTCATTCATGTAGTATGTTACTACATATTATAATTGGTTAAATTAATAGTTTCTGTATGTTTAACAACGTGTGTTGAATATTTTGTCGTTTAATAGATTTGATGTAGTAACGCCTAATCAAAAACGGTTGTTTATTTATTAAAACTTATCAATATTATTAATGCGAAAGTTTTTGAAGATGGATGTCTGTTTCTCTTTCTATAAAAACTATTTTTTATTTCTTTTGGATTAAACTGTAAGTGTTACACTGTGTGTGTGTGTTGTACTGGGTGTGTTTTTTTTTACTTATACATGAAAGTAAAAAAAAATAAGATACAATTTATAAAAACATTGAGTAGTATAAAAATTAATACGTTCGTAGGCGGACTTAATTCCTTGCCTTGTTTTTGTAGAAACATAATAAGAATTTTCTTTTCAAAACACATCGAAATAAAACTGAATATTTCATTTCGAAGTATTTTTCTTCTTATTTCGTTATCCTCGTGAAATATAATGCCGTCTGCCAAACCTCAGGTGACCACTTACGCCCGAAAATTACTTTTGTTTACTTAAAGCGCTAAGTCACTGAATTATGTAAGTTGTTAGCACTTGGATATCCAATGCATTAATAATATGAAAATCCACAAAAACTCATTAAAAATAACACTTGAAAGTTATAATCGTTGAAAGTCGACCGCGGGCCTATTTGACCCGGGAAGTTTAAATTAAACTTGTCACCCACCGCAAGTGAGGGTTACCCGGGAGTTCTTGCGAAAAAATCGGAGAGGGAAGCTTCGTGGTCCTGTAGGTTAGATTTGATTTTAAATTACTTTTGAAATATATGTATGCGTGCCGGATGATTTTCGAGTTTCAATACTTTTAATGTCAATTAATTTTGAACTGGTTTCCTAATATGGTTGTAAACAAATGAATTGAATGCTTAGATATCCTTTAAGGAGAACCCATGAGTTTCTCGCCAGGATTTCTCTATATGAAACAACAATTTGGAGACAGGCACCAAGCTTCTGAAATTCCATAAGTCATTATCATCTGCCCAGCCTTTTCACAACTATGTTGGGGTAAGCGTCCAGTCTAACCGGATACAGCTGAATAACAGTATTTAACATGGAGTGACTGCCTATCTGACCTCCACAACCCAGGTGGTACTGGGTAATACGATACCCCTTGGTAAGACTGTCAGACTTCCAAAAATAGCACCTATATGGCTCCATACTTCTTCTGTTGCTTTTTCGATTTAAAAACATTTGACACGATGCTTTCAATCGATCATTAAAATTATTTTATTTAAATTGACATTTCACGTTTGTTACTATCACAGCTTCCACCTTACTTTGTATTCCAAAAAGCAAAATACCTCATTATGCATTAAAACGTTCATTGCGCAGAATAACAAGACTATTGTCACATCTTCAGAATTAAAATCATCGCTTGCGGTACCCAATTTTTCTCGAATCTTCTTGAACGTTCGCGTTCCCTGATGCATACACAAGTAGGGGTTCCCGGGTACCCGACAGTAATTCGTTTTTAAAACGCCGCCGATGGGTCCTCCGGAATAAGATTTTAATTGTAACGGGAAAATCGCGGTTTGATTGATGTACCCTGAACTTTTTAACATGGCGTGTCGTGTAATTGGTTTGATAAGGATTGTCAATTTTCGGTGTCGTTTTAATCAAGTTTGGGAGAATTTGGAAAAACAATTTTCTTTTGCTCGTTTCTTGGGATTGTGATGTTTCTGAAGGGAATAACAGCTTCTAGCAGTCTTGCAGACTCGGTTATCACAAAATGTAAGGATGGGATGACGTTAAGATGGTGCACAGAGCACATCTTTTCCCATTCATGTTAATATTTATCCGTGGTGCTAGGCAACTGGGCCTGTCCCAGTTGTAAACGTCCCTTTGTGCCTATTGACCTGAAACCCTTGTTTCGTTCTGTCTCCTGCTGATATGGAGGGAAGTGGAAATTACGGTTTTTCCTACTCCTCCGTTTTTTTGGTGGTCGCCACTGTTGATTGTGGGTTTCAGGAGTTACAGTGGTCTGGGAATAGTGTGGCGGGCTTGTCCCAAAAATAAAAAAGCACATCTTTCCTGCTTTAATACTACAAACTAATGATGTTGACCTTGTCAATTTTCTTTTAAATCGTTCTTTAGGAAGCTTTTCAAGAAGTAAACGTTTGAGGGTGGATGTTCTAGACATACGCCGACCCCAAGTGCATTGGGACAAGGGTAGGAAAATAATAATAATGATAGCCTATCAAAGTATCCTAAAACCGTCGAACTTTTCGCATTATTGAAAAAGTCGACGAGGCGTCAGAAAGAAAGAAAGGAAAATATTTATTTGACGTCATTTATTATCAGTTACGTCACGCAAATAGCCAATCTATGAAGTAAAAGTGAATGACTGCACACACTTCGATACGGTGATTTTTCAGGACCTTCCGTTTCTTTATATTTTTATTTTTTTTTAAACTATGTTTAGTTTTCATCAGTTGTAAATAATGTTAATTTTTATGTGTTTTGTCCTGTACGGGCTAATAAATGCTTTTTATTTTTTCTTTCTTTTCTTTCTTTCAATGACTTCGTTTCTTGTCTACAGTATGGTTGCAAAACGACAAAAATACCTGTCCTAGCACAATTGTATTGAGCTGTTAAAGTGTGCTCTCTCTTCAAAATCCACTCATTAACTGAGCTAACCCAACAACAAAACCACAATTAAATCCAAAACCACCAAAAGTACACCTATCCCCATAGATGAACAAATCAAATCTAAATCAAATTCCGATCTCGTTGGGCCAATTAGAACCGAATCGGAGCCGACACGGTGATCGATTGGTTTGTGTTACCAGCCTGATTAGGACTCCCATACTTACACAGTACAACGATAACCAGTAAACCAAGAATCATTCCCACTTGTTCTACTACACAGACCTACGGTAGAACTAGTGGGAATTTTTGTTCCCACTAGTCCTACGATTTCAGGTGCTACAAAATCGTAGAACTAGTGGAAACAAAAAGTCCCATTGGTTCTAAACACCTTTTCTTGAATCAAACGCGGTTACGGTAACAGTCGTAACGAGTGTCCTGAAGTCCGAAAATCTGTCAACCAGTCTTACCAAGGCATATGTTATTACCATGTAATATACTGGCGCTCGGCTACATACAAGCTGACCTCAAATTAATGAGAAGAAGGCTAGGCAGATGCTGATAAAACGCGGGTGTGAGGATTTTCAAGCAAACGCATTACTATCTTGCATCACGCATAATATGAAACGGAACCAGTTGTCCCGATTCTCGGAGTACCTGTTATGGACCATGCTTACAATTAATTTGTTTATTTTTGCTAGAAAGGAGGTGACTGCTGAAATGCCGAGATTTTTTTTTGGCAGGTGGGAATGGTGGTTATGGTTTTAAATTGTGTATGAGTCGATTTCAGCAATCTGTTCCGAGTTCAAATACTGAACGTATTTCTACTGTGGTTGGTACTAATAAGTTGATATGAACTGACATAGCTACTTGTAAAAGGGCTCAAGATAAAATGGCGGTTCTAATACATTTGATTAATATTTGAAATGGTGGTAATTTGCCGCTAATTGTCACGTGTGGGAGCGTGATTGGCTCAATCGTGGTTTGGTAACTAGGTATTTAGCTTTGTGAGGAATTATAATAAAGTTATTATAGTGGGGTGTTTTGTACGTATCGGTCGCTTAAGCGTCTTCAGAAGTTCCTGCCATTTCAGACTAAAATTACTCTAGCTCAGTCTCTCCTTCTTCCTCTACTAGACTACGCTGATGTCTGTTCTTGATGCGACTGAGGAACTTTTTGATAAACTCGAACGTCTGCAGAATTTGTGTATACGCTTCATATTCGGGCTTCGTAAGTACGACCATGTGTCGGAATTTCGGAAGCAGCTGAAGTGGCTACCGATTCGGCAGCTTCGAGATTTACACACTCTCTCTTTTCTCTTCTCTATTCTTCATAATCCTAAAGCTCCTTCGTATCTTCGAGACCGCTTCGAATTTCTTGTTCCTAGAGGTAAACCCTGTCGCTCATCATCATCTCTTCTCCTTCGTTTCCCTCCCCACTCCTCAAGTCGGTATGATGGTTCTTTTACTGTTAGTGCTGTGCGCCTTTGGAATTCGCTTCCACACTCCTTGCGGGATAGCCCGTCGTTAGAAGTGTTCAAGAAAAGAATAAAGGAACATTTCCTGTCAGCATGATTTTAGTTTGTAAGTAGTGTTCTATATGTATGTAGTGTTATATTGTATGTATTAGTTTAGTGTATAAGTTAATTTAAGTTGTTAACTTTATTGTTTGTGCACATAGGTTTATCCTCTCCTGCAAATCTCTCAGCACAAGTATGGTTTGCTGTAAGAAAACCCAATTCTGGGTTAAGCAGCTCGCCGTTGTACATAAGCTATAATTTGTAATTTTGTGTATATTTTTCTTTGAAATTTTTGTGTGCAATAAAGAATAAGAATAGTTCGTGCTCGTGGCTAAATAATAACAGCCGCTCGGGACAATCTTTAGGTTAAGCCGCGCCGGGCTAGGTTGTCCCGTGGATGGGTGGCCGTCCGTTATACCTAGTTTCCTCCGCGCCTGGGAAAGCATGATAAGCCGTTGGTCCCGGCTATTATTTGTAGATTTTTGACTATCGTTACAGGTAGTTAGTGGCCCGAAAGTTTGACAACCAGTGGGGTATCGTATTACGCAGTACTAACTGGGTTGTGGAGGTCAGATAGGTAGTCGCTCCATGTAAAATACCGGTATTTAGGTGCATCCGGCTAGACTGGAAGCTGGCTCCAACATAGTTGGGAAATGGGTAAGCTAACACACAACTTGCAGTAAATCACACAATTGCGAGAGCTAACCTCAGGCAAAATAAAAGATAACCCTCGTTTAGGTCGGGACAGAACAATGGGAATCGTTGCCCATCCAAATATTGACCTCATTAACCTACCCTTAACCCGAATGATGAAGCAATAATGAACCCCTAAAAACACTTATTTTAATTATACTAATAACTGTTATTAATGAGATAAGTATCATCAATTAGTTTAGTGTTAATTTAAAACTTATATTGTTGTATCTTTTGATCTAGATCTTGTATCTTTTGGGGTGCCAAATATCCAGGTGGTGATGACGCTAAGCTTTTCTTTTGAGAGATACTTATGTGTTTTATTTCACCCCCTTTATGAGATAAATAATTACATACAATTTAGTTATCGTTGGTTTTTAGTTGGCAAAAGTCATGGACGACAGTTATCGTGTTGTTCTAAATGTCGTACACTTAAAACAACACGATTATCTGCCTTTACGACATAGTGGAAACGGGGTATTAGCCATTTTTACTATTTATTTTCAAGTGACCTCTCTCATCTGATATCTCGAATAAAAAGCATACATTTCGAAACCCTCCCAGTAACAATAAGGCTAGCCAAAGTACATTCTAGCAACAGTTGCATTAACGATTCACTAAAAACAACAATCATTAATTTCGCCACACATGGGTGAAATTTCACTATTAAGAGGGGGTGATACGCTGTCCTCTCTACCCCTTATCTACCCCGTCATCTTGTTCCGATCCCCACAAAATGATATCATGTTATTTCTATTAATGACTTATTTCCCTTGTACTTACTTACCCCTCAAAACCTTTATCGCGTTTCGCCGATCGCATTCGCCCCTAAATAAATTATTTGAGTTATTTTTTTATTGTTCGTTCCTTGATCTAGATAAGACATGGATTGACAGTTTTTATTAGCGACTATTGTTGAATTTTAATGTGGAAATTGGTAATCGTTGTTGTAATTTGTTTTATTGATGTGTCAATTGTTTTTCATATAGCCTTTAGCAGTTTGCGCTGCTGTTTTAGTTTGAATGCAAATCAAGTTTTCTTATGAGAATGACACTTATACATCATATTTAAACGGTGCAGCATTTCTGTTTATTTTTTTTAATCTTAAATTATGAACACACTGTAATGTTGTAATTTTTAAATCCTAGAAAGAGTAAAAAAGTGTCACAAGAGACAACTCAAAGTCGCGATTCAAAATCTTGCCTCAAATCAGATTACCTACAGGAGTTTGCGCATTGAAAAACTTTTTGTGCAATAAACACACTGATTACACATTTTCACGAATCCCCGAGTTGGTTAGACACAATCAGTGGAAAAATAGAAACCGTTTAAAGAAACTAAAAATAATGGCCTCGCATTACACCAACTATTTCTGTGACTTTAATTAACGACATACACTTAAACGAAACAAGATAACTAATTTCAATATAAAATTAATATATCACACCTTCCTCATACTAAATTACAGACAGCCAGATTTTTATTGATTTCATTTGTCATTCGTATTTATCCAATTAAAGGTAAAAGCTCGTCCCACCCACATCAGGAAATCAGTAAAAATAATTCAATTTAAACTTATTACATTAATCTACGCCTACGATTTAAATCGTGCAATCAAATTAAAAATGGTGTCGAATGCGCTTTCAAATACGAGTGCATCGTTTGTGACTAACTGCTTTGTGATTGGTCGAAATTGTTTTTTGATGTTGCCGCCGTACAAAAGGGCAATGGGGTAATATAGTGTAATCCACTATGCGGTTGTTAAGAAAAGTAAAATCGGTATAACTTTATAATCACTTTATTAGCACTGATTTCACTATTTGGCTACGATTAACACGTCTTCACTCGACGAGTGTTCGAACTCCACTGCCGTGCTCCCAAGTGAACATAGACAAGTAATCTACCATTTGACAGCTAAAGTCAGTTTAGCAACTAAACAACTATTATTCAGTGTTATTTCACTTGGGACATGGCAACTTTACAATTTAAAATATTAAACAAATACACGATTAATAAAATGAATAATATTGAGAGAACCGCTTAATATATCTAAATAAAATAATAACAATAGCTAACTATATCTAAATAAAATAATAACAATAGCTAACAGTCGGCCTTTCCTGACACATTCGCGTCCCGAGAATAAATATTAGCTTGTACAATATTTAATTCCTTTTATTAGATGAAGTATTTAATAATTAAAACAATCTAACACTATTTACATACAAGTGATAACAATCTCTTTCAACATAATATTTGTTGTAAGTACTACATTTCTACAACAACTGTATTTTTATGGATACACAATTTATTTAGTGGACGAAACTCTTACCATGTTTTATCCCATAATCTAAAATTTGATTTCACAATAACATAATTATTTTACAAAATACAATCAATACTGAAGCCCCTTCATGTCTTCAGTATTGCTAAGTCATTCCACTGAAACCTCTACATTTCAGTGGTTTGACTGTAACTTTACCATACATCTTTAATCAACACTGAAGCCCCTTCATGTCTTCAGTATTGCTAAGTCAATCTACTGAAACCTCTGCATTCCAGTAGTCTGACTGTAACTTCAACATAACTCTACTATCAATACTGAAGCCCCTTCATGTCTTCAGTATTGCTAAGTCATTCCACTGAAACCTCTACATTCCAGTGGTTTGACTGTAACTTTACCATTCATCTTTAATCAACACTGAAGCCCCTTCATGTCTTCAGTATTGCTAAGTCATTCTACTGAAACCTCTGCATTCCAGTAGTCTGACTGTAACTTCAACATAAATCTACTATCAATACTGAAGCCCCTTCATGTCTTCCGTATTGCTAAGTCATTCCACTGAAACCTCTACATTCCAGTGGTTTGACTGTAACTTTATCATACATCTTTGAGATTTCATTAACTCATATTAATCAGCTTACTATTTAAAATAAATCATGGGCAACACATTAATATCTCTACAACAATCAAACAGGTACTCGTACATTAACTGGCGAGATTATCTTCATCATCATTATCATCAGTCTGTTGGTCATTAGTAGAATCATTATCTGATCCGTAATTACTTCTATTAAAGACTAACCATGGATGGATCTTATCCACTGAGAAAGTACCAGTAAAAGGGCGGTTACCCTTTCGAGATAACGGAGTATCTTCGACAATATACCTATCGTTATCCAATACCGTAACTATGCGATAGGGACCACGAAGTTTTGGAACAAGTTTTCGACTTTGCCCAGAGGAAGGGATCTCTCTTTCTACTCTGACTAGATCACCTACAGCATAGGCAACTTTCTTTCTGTGTTTATCGAATGACTTTTTCTGATTAACCTGATTTTTCGCTATATGTTCGGAGACTTGACTTCGAATGATTTCTATTGTGCTTTCATCATGAGATTCCTCATTATTTGTGGTAAGCGAAAGAGAGGAATCATTAGTCCCAATTAATTTTAACCCAAACAACGCCTCTGCCGGTGTTTTACCAGTCCCCTTATTAAATGTATTATTTAATGCCCATTGAATTTCGGAAACTGCCTCGTCCCATAATTTTTCATTTTTATTGTAGTTTTTAGCACCGAGTGCAGCGAGGACGGTTCTATTGTACCTCTCAACTTGCCCGTTTGCTCGCGGCGTAGCTACTGAATTCAATACATGTTTAACACCTAATGAATTAAGAAACTCCTTAAACTTTTTTGAAGTAAAAGAAGTTCCCCTGTCCGATATAATTCTTTGAGGAACCCCAAAAGTGTGAAAGTAAGTCTGTAATGCTTTTATACTATGTATACTCTTTGTAGTTTTCACTGGGTTAAGAATGATATATTTTGTAAACGCATCTATTATTAATAGCAGATAAGAATTCTTTTTCTTACTGCGAACGAACGGGCCTAAATGATCTATGTGAAGTGTGTGGAACGGGCGATCTACTTTAGATATTGGGTGTAACTCTCCAGACTTTTTACCCGCGGGGATTTTGGTATGAGCACACTCAAGACATGAATCGACATATTTTTGAACAAATCTTCTCATTTTGGCAAACCAATATTGACTTTTAATTTTATTATAAGTTTTCTCAAAACCAAAATGTCCTAACATATCATGATTCGTTTGCAGTATATGCCACCGTATTCCTTTAGGTACAACCCAGCGGTCACCCTCAGGCGTTTGCCTGTACAGCATTCCGCGTTTGACTACAAAGTTGTTTTTAATTTCGATTATATTATCCGTTTCTTTATCATTAAGTATAGTTATTATTCTTTGTAATTCAGAATCATTTTGCTGTGCAGTAGCTATCCAATTGGTGTCGATTAATCTAACTTCTGTATATTCGGTTTGTTGAACAGGGTTACGACTAAGGGCATCGACATGACACATATTTGAGCCTGGTTTGTAAATAATATTAAAATCATATTCTTGTAAAGAATTCCACCACCTTGCCACCCGCGGTATCATGTCTTTTTTTTCAAATGTGGCTCGAACAGAGTTGCAGTCAGTAACTATCGTGAATTTGAGGCCTAATAAATATACTCTAAATTGCTGTACCGACATTACAACAGCTAAAGTCTCTAGATCGTAAGAAGTGAAGCGCGCTTCTTCGGGGGATGTTTGTCTGCTATAATAAGCCACAGCGTTGAATGGGGAATCCTTTTTAGACCTTTGCATTAATATCCCGGCGATTCCTAATTTAGATGCGTCTGTATGAACTTGAGTTTCGTAGGTCGGATCATAAAAGGCGAGAACGGGACGTTTTATAAGCTCAGTTTTTAATTTTTGGAAAGCTTCTTCTTCGACACCTCCCCAACACCAGACGGTATCCTTTTTTAGGAGTTGAGTTAACGGTTTGGTGATTATAGAAAAACCCTTTATAAAACGCCGAAAAAAACTTGATAAACCAATAAATTGACGGACTTTGTGTTGATCAGTTGGGCGGGGAAAATGTTCTACAGCCTCTATTTTGTGCTTTCCAGGCCGTATTCCCCTTTCATTTACTTCGAACCCCAAATAATTAATGGATCGCATAAAGAAGTTACATTTTGAAAGTTTTAAGGTTATACCCGAAGTTCTAAATAAGTCTAATGTGTTCTTTAATTTCTCGAAACCTTCCTCTATCGTTTTTGATGGAATAATAACGTCATCCATATAAGCGAATGCATCTTTAAAACGCGCGTTACCGAGAATATTATTGATGGCTCGTTGAAAATTAGATGGGGCGTTAGCTAATCCGAAAGGCATCCTATTAAATTCAAAGTGCCCATCAGGCGTGACAAAAGCTGTTAAATGTTTAGATGTTTCTGCCATACAAATCTGATAGTAACCGGATGCGAGATCCAAGGTCGTGTAAAACTTAAAACCTGATAAATTGTCTAATTGATCGTCTATTCTTGGTAACGGGTAGTGTTCTTTAATTGTTTTCTTATTTAAACCTCTAAAATCTATACAAAGCCTGTAATCCCCAGTTTTCTTTTTTACTAATAAAATTGGGGATGCATAATCTGACGTGGATGGTCGTACTATTCCCGAATCCTCTAATTCCTTAACCATTCCCCTAACAATTTGACGCTCCGAATGAGCCAATCTATAAGGCCGATATACAATGGGACTATTGTCACTTAGGTGGATATTCATCTCTATTCCCTTGACACATCCTAATTCTTTGGTTGAAAATGCAAAACAATCTCTATAACCGTTCAGTAACTTAAACAATGATTCACGATCTTCTTTTCCCAATTCATCTCCTACGTTTATTAACGAACTCTCTATAATAGGATTTGGTAAGTCTTCGTTATTTCCTACAATTCTATTAACGCGGTATGACTGCATTTCTGTGGACGGGACTGCACGAACCAATAGTGTATCTCGTTTCAGAGGAAACACTAGCGAGCGCAATCCTTTTACTACAACCCGACCTTGACCATCAGTTAATTTAATTAAACTCTGAACGACTTCATACTCCCTATTAGGTTCGCGACTTAAACTGGGTTCTATTAGCACATCACCACTATATTTAGTTTTAGAGTAAACATTGACATCGGTATATCCACTTATATTGCTATCGTGTAAAACATGTAATGAAATTCTCACAGCCTTTGGCTTGTTTTTATCGTGTATCTGAAGCATTTCGTTAGTTTTAATAACGATAACGTGATCTTGCTCAGTAAAAGTTTGACCTAACAATAAAGGGACTTGTAGTAAGTAATCAGAGACTATAAGTATTGGTACTACTGCCATTACGGAATCTATTTCGATATTTACATCACATTTTCCTAAACAATTAACCACGGAATCGCCAAAACCTCTCAGAATTGGCAAGTCATTCGTTGACCATGTGGTTGTTAAGTTACGGGCAACTGACTCTCTCAGCATGGAGCATTGACTCCCAAAGTCAATAAAACAATCTAGTGTTGCACCATTAACTAAAGCTGGTTTAAAATATTTGCAGTCATTTTCATGTTCTGCGGATATACCTAAAACCGCTTTAAGGGACGTATCCTTTTTATCGGGACAGTCGTTAACTAAATGTCCTACTTTATTACAAGCAGTACACCGTTTGATTGATTGTTTACACTTATAATACGGGTGACCTCCTTCACCACAATTGTAGCATTTAGCTGTGAATTCTGTTATATTGGTTTTATTTCTATTGTTTTTATTACGTTTATTGTCAATTACGCTTGCCTGCTGTACCGTTTTGTCGATTCTTTTGTTAATTTTAACTCCTTTCAAATACACTAGTAATTTATCGAGATCAGAGTACTGGGCTGCTTCCGCGCTTGTTCTTATAGAACGATCTTCAATCCCAAAAAGTATGCAGTCAATGGCATTCTTTCCGACAATATTACATCTATTTAGCAAAACTGTTTTCTCATAAAAATATTCCTCTAACGACTCTCCAAAACGCGCTTTACAAGCAAGCATATCTGACAACAACTGGGCGTAATTCTCGTCACTTGGGAAAGAGGAACGTAGTTTATCTTGCCATTCAGACCAGGAAAACATGACGCTGGGAAGTCCTTGGTACCATTTTTGTGCAAAACCTACAAGTTTAGGCAGTGCGTAATGACTTGTTTGTCTTTCTGACCAGTTATAAATTTGTGCACACTCATTTACTTTGGTTATCCACATTTCTATCGTTTGATTCCGTTTCGATGGGTCAAATTCAGGAATTACATTAAAAACAGGAAAACGTTCATTGTTTCCATCAGTTTTTATGGTCTGAACAACTTCTTTTAACATTTGAGCTAGTAAAATTTTATCACTAACCTGTTCAGCAACGTGAGTGTTACCTTGAGAAAGCTTCGCTCTTTTGCTTCCGCTGTGCCTGTGGCCGATGTCAACGTGGCTGCACCTCGTGCCACTGCGGCTGCGCCTCGCACCGCTCCGGTCGCGACACGCACCACTCCGGAGGCGACTCGCACCGCTCCGGCTGCGACTCGCACCGGTCCGGCTGCGTCTCGCACTGGTCCGGCCACGCCTCGCAACGTCCCGGCTGCGCTTCGCACCGCTGCGGCTGCGCCTCGCACCGCTCCGGCTGCGCCTCGCACCGCTCCGGCTGCGCCTCGCACCGCTCCGGCCGCGCCTCGCACCGCTCCGGCTGCGACTCGCACCGCTCCGGCTGCGCCTCGCACCGCTCCGGCTGCGCCTCGCACCGCTCCGGCTGCGCCTCGCACCGCTCCGGCTGCGCCTCGCACCGCTCCGGCCGCGCCTCGCACCGCTCCGGCCGCGCCTCGCACCGTTCTGGCTGCGCCTCGCAACGCTCCGGCTGCGCCTCGCCACACTCCGGCTGCGCCTCGCCACACTCCGGCTGCGCCTCGCCACACTCCGGCTGCGCCTCGCACCGCTCCGGCTGCGCCACGCACTGCTCCGGCTGCGCCTCGCACCACTCCGGCTGTGCCTCGTACCGCACTGGCTGCGTCTGACACCGCTCCGCCTCGCACCAAAAGTCGACTTGGGATCAGGAGTACCCAAGTGCCTGGTTCGGCTACTTGCCTGACGTTCCATTTGATCAGCTGGAATAGTAATTTTGTAAACGAGTAAACCGTTATCTAAACTACTGATTTTCAATTGTGAAATAAAATAATAAACTATCTGTGTTTCATTTGTTAAAACAAAATCTAAGGTTATTCGTTACTAAGGTTAACCATCACTATTAAATTCACATTTGATTTAAAGTAGCAACTTGTTTAGAAGCACATTTTAAAACATCATTCCATTTCATTACGTACAGAAAAAAAAAATATTATGTGGGGTACAAAATTTAAAATCTAAACAAATAATAATTAAATTCGTAAAAAGACAAGCAGGAACAGTACCTTAGTATTGCACTTATTGCCAGGGCGATCAGTAACACTAAGAAACCAACGTATTCTTAGTGCAATCCCACTTCTGAACTGTAATCCACTATGCGGTTGTTAAGAAAAGTAAAATCGGTATAACTTTATAATCACTTTATTAGCACTGATTTCACTATTTGGCTACGATTAACACGTCTTCACTCGACGAGTGTTCGAACTCCACTGCCGTGCTCCCAAGTGAACATAGACAAGTAATCTACCATTTGACAGCTAAAGTCAGTTTAGCAACTAAACAACTATTATTCAGTGTTATTTCACTTGGGACATGGCAACTTTACAATTTAAAATATTAAACAAATACACGATTAATAAAATGAATAATATTGAGAGAACCGCTTAATATATCTAAATAAAATAATAACAATAGCTAACTATATCTAAATAAAATAATAACAATAGCTAACAATAGTATGTCTCTGTTTGTAACGGAAATCTGTGAGTGTGTTTTTCAGTCGACGGAAGTTCCTGTAAAGTGTTCCGCAATGATGTTTGACGTCAATGGGTTCCGTTGTTTCCTGTCGATTAATTTTAAATGAGTTGAATGGGTAATGGGAAGTAAAGTGTTAAAGGTAGCTGAATGTTTTTTTTTTGTGTAGATATGGGTATCAACAGTCGTTTTACGTGATGTGTAAACAAACAGTAGTCTTCATCAAATGCCTATTTGATCTAGAACTGAGTTATTAATTTTATTTTTGTCACTTGTTTTTGGTGAAGAAAACCAGCATGCCTGAGAGATATTTCGACGGCATGTAAAGCTAAGTCAGAGGTCCATGAGCGGCATTAAAAACTCTGACACCAGGTTATGCACTAACCACATGATAAAGAAGAACCCAGTTACTGAATAAGATTTGGTAAGACTTTATCAGGCTTTTGGGCTTCTGGCTGCATCTGGGAACAAGATTCTATCCACCACGCAAGGGCCTCAATATGGATTGACCTAAAGTAAGCGTCGCTTTACCTTGAAAATTGAACCGTATGGCAGTTCTTAGTAAAGAAGAAAATGTTCTAACAAAAAAAAACAGTGACGGGGCAGTCTTTGGTGACTGCTGATTGAAGTGAAAACTAAGTTATCTATCTCTGCTACGGCTACTAAGTGGTGCTACGCCGTAGCAGATCGGCTACGAGTGCTACTAAGTGGTGCTACGCTGTAGTGGATTGGCTACGAAAAGCGTACGTGACGATCACGAGAGTTTCATGATTTTTCTTCACACAAAAAGTGCTCAACGCGCCCAAAGAAGTTTTACTTTAATAAAAAAAAAGCCGACCCCATTTTCCTAAACATATTCAATATCAGACAAAATCCCCTTAGACTTTAATCTCAGATTAGATTCTGATACCATTACTGCTTCTTTATCGAATCTCTTTTTAAGTGTCTCTAGAGAAATTATGAATTTAGGGCACTCTTGAGGGTCTAGCAATTTATTATGCTCAGGCTGTGTCGACAGGCCTAGAAAACTAAGCCGTGACGACTGAGACGCGTTCCAGTTCAGAAACAGTGGCTGGAGACAGGGAATACAAAGGAATGTAGGACAAAACACATATGTAGGTTGGACTGAATAGATTATCTTACTAGCTGGTGTCCTCGACATACTAGGAACATGTTGCTTGTTTTCCTTGAAAGAGATAAACTTAAAATGTCGCTTACGGGATATCTTCCGTCGTTGTTATTGATATTGAGCTCCCGATATTTCCACGCTGTTGCAAGCGCCCAAGTGCCAAAGTGACATTTTAAGTTTAGTTCCGAACCGTGATAGCTTAAAACAGTGTTTGAAAGAGATGTATTACAATTTGTCTGTCCATAGTGATACAGAGATAACTTCCCCTACTTACGCCTCACCGGTCATGGTTTCGAACTCCATCTCAGCATCAAAACATAACAAATAATAATCCCCGAACATATCACATAACACATCTTGTCCTCGACATACTAGGAACATCTAGCTTGTTTTACCTGTCTAGCTTCAGGCAGAGAGATTATTATATTTTCTCTTTTTTTATATTTTTTTCGGATGGGAAATCATCAAATGACTTCTCCCACTCTGGGCAGATCGGGAGGGAGGGTAAGCCTTTTACTGACTAAAACCCATCCATGTTCCTTCCTCGCCCTTTATGTTCCGAGGCCACGACATCTCATTCTTCTTTCAATTACCATTGTTCTGATGAAAACATTGAGACGAAACCGGTGTGCACTAAACTGGGCCCACATGGTGGATTTCGACCCACATAGTAGAGGCTAATGTCCCATTAACTTTCAAGAAATAAACCTAAAAGCAAGTACATAAATATAAACCAGGCATGGTCATCTATATGTATACTAACAATGTAAAGAGGTAAAATTTGTTTGTACTGGTAAGTTAGCATGTAGGGTAGGGGGTAACATCCGGAAATGATGATCCAATTCTAAATAATCTTTTACTAGCAGAAAGCTACATTACAAGCGTGATAGAGGCTTTAGTGCTCGGCTAATAGGCTTTCCGAGCTATCACAATTTTTACGGACGAAGATCTATCATCATCATCTATCATGGGGGGTGGTTTCCGCACTTAGTCCTTGAAGTGGACAATTGTGCGTGAGCCATGGTGGCCGATTACTCCAACCAGCCCACCTCCCTCCAGAAGCAAACTTCCCGGTCTCCTCAGGACATCTGCAAGTGATCTTGGCGTTCCCAGGATCTCCTCGCGAATATTGGTAACGCCTGTGCACTCTAGGAGCACATGCGCTACCGTCTCAGAAGAAGACGAAGAGCTATATTTGATTATATTGATAAACATGTGACATGAGAAAAATGCGTAGGCCCCAATTCCGACCCCAAAATACATAAACATAAAGACAGAAGGACAAAAATAACAGACACATATACATAAAGGATTAAAAGGTAACTAGTAAGGTCACAATTACCCCCCAGCGGAGATAAAAGCCGTTTCGATTGAGCATTTAATACATAATTCAGAGTGCGCACTTTGTGCTCTTGATGCCGCGCGGAATACATACAGTAGGAGAGTTTGTACAGCTTTTCCAGAGATTGCAGAAAGAGATGCTTGATTTTTTGTTTCTCTCGGACTTTAATTTTGAAGGGATGTTAGAAAAATAATGTTGTCCGTACCTTTTTAGTAGCTACACAGTATAAATGATCAGTCGATCTACTGCGGTATATTTTTGATATGTCTACGGACACTAGACACCAGACACCGACAGATACTTAAGGTGAAAGCGTCAGATACGTCACATACGTCTTACAGTCGCGAACAATATTTTCATCTACATACAACCCAGCACTGGCCTGCAAATTGCAAAAAAACGTAAGCAAATTTGAATTCCGCGGGCTACCCTGGAGCATCCATCAGCTTAAGCTAGTATTGTAGGCCTCTGTCGCGAGCCACGTCCGGAATTTGACCGTACCGAACTTCAATAAGCCGGAAACACACTAACGTGGTGTGGCGTGTCGCGCCATAACCCCACCACCGCTCTGGCCAATCGGTGGTGAGCAGGCAGCGCCACGCCAGAACGCGCCACGACACGACACGACCTACAAATATGTCTCTAACCATACTAAATGCATATTTGTGTGTTTCCGGCTTAAGATGACCATTACTTCTAATTATCCTTATTGATGCATGCTTTTCTAGAATAGAAGTCGTTATTCAGCCGAGTATTTTGACCTCAATATGACAGTGTTATAAAGTGCTTCAATATTCATGTTATCTACATACTATACTCTTTTCCTTCGCCTCTAGTCTTCGTGATGCGCTTCCAGATCATCTTGTAGCTTCATAAATTATTAAACTATTATAACAATACGGTTAGCAAACCTAAAAACACTATGTAGTTGAACGTCCAACCCTCTTTTAATTTCATTTGAAACTCAGTCAAGTACAGCAAACTATTAATTACGTTCACAAACTTTTTGAACCGTGTGTATCCATTACAAGGGCGGGTATAATTACTACTCCGCTCTTTGATATTGTTATTCATTCTCTAACGTCAAACACAAAAGGCATGAACTAACTCAGCCATTTTACTTCGTTGGGTCCCAGTTAAAAGTAGTTTGTTTTATCTAGATAATATTTTCTGGACTGTTGGACTCTTTATGATAGGAACCTATAGGAACTTTTGTGTTGGGGTCGGCTTTCAGTCTAACTGGGTTCAGCATCATTCTTCTATTCCAATTTATTTGGAATCGGCACAGCTTGTAGAGAAAAATATTTGTTAATTAGTGACATCTTGATTTTTGAGATTTTGTTGTTTGTCATTTTGATTTTTGAAATTTTGAACTTGAATTTTTTTATTTTTGTCATTTTGATTCTTTGACATTTTGATTTTGGTTTTTGACATTGTAATTGTAATAATAATGATATTTGTAATAGTAATGACATGTTAAATAATGTAATGATAATAGTATGATATTTGTAATAGTAATGACATGAGTAATTTAATGATACTAATTTATATTTTCCTTTTAATACTAACATATGTTTTTAATTAAGGTGATGATTTAAAAATATTATAATAGTAAATTTTAAAATGGATCAAAATAAGTGTAATAATAATGATATTAATAATTTCAAATGTTTGCATGCCGATTGGTAAAATGTGGTTGAGCTCAATGTAATCTTAAGAACTATTATGTATTACCCATATTTGCAAAATAAAATTCTATTCTATTCTTGTTTTCTTCTTCTATACATCTCAGTAGTCACCTCCTTACACAGTCCATTCATCTTTTCTTTGGTCTTCCTCTACTCTTATACCTTCTGATTGTAGCGGAATATAAGT
Source organism: Xestia ashworthii (assembly GCA_950022955.1). NCBI lineage: Eukaryota > Metazoa > Arthropoda > Insecta > Lepidoptera > Noctuidae > Xestia > Xestia ashworthii. The sequence goes on from OX465573.1 coordinate 4,831,416, forward strand.
ATTTTTCATGGAGTTTACTGTCCACCTGATCTCCTCAACACGGCACTTTTTTGGCTTCTGACCTTCAAACGACTGTCAAACAAAGAATCAGCGCAGTTGAGCTAATTAATCGTTAAGCTGTTTGTTGATATATGTATGTATATGTATGTGCTGGTCTATTGTGTTGCTGCTGTGCATTAACGAATAAATGATTATTCTATTCTATTCTAATCCACAAATCGCAAGCAGGCTATCACAAACCCCGTTAGTTGCTACATGAGTATTGAAAGATAATGCAGATAGAAAGGGGACTACTATTTAAATAGTTGTAAAAAGAAGCATGCACTCCAAATTAATTAAGGTGAGGGTCATGAAGTCCAGATTGCCTCAATCAATGAAAGCTTTGCCAGAAACACCCTGACCTCCACATACAATTTGTCCCAGCCACCTTTCTGGCATTGTTGCCCTGGATGAGGCTAGCACAAGCAAGAAAGGCCTTTACCCAGCAGTGGGTGAAGTCGGGCTGTCGATGATGATGATGATGATGACCTTTCTGAGGCCCATCAAGCCAAGAAGGGCTTTCCACACGCATAGATAACGTAAAGCTAAGATATCTACTGGGAATCGTCCTTACATGTATGCTGTAAGCAAGACATCAAACTATTTTATTTATGCAGGTTAATTCCTACCGTATTAGCAATAAGGTCTCAGCTAACAATCCAACACTTTCCCTCTAAGAGGGCACTTAACTCCCACCTTCTCAAATACTCGCATTATATACTCACAATTATGTTCAAACATCTCAACTGGCGTCATATTTTAAGAGCTGGCAACTTGGCAGCGAAACGCCGTTAAAAACCCGAGCTAGGCTGGCAACCCCAGGCGTAAAGAGCCGATTGCCACGTGAAAACGTATGGCAACATCAAGTTGAATATTTTATAATGTGCTTTTTACACTCGAGGACAAATTTAACGACAGAGTTTAACAGTATCGGAATATTCGGATCCGATAAAACTTTTCGAGCGTATTTTGTTTTTTGTTGCGTATTTATTTTCGTTGGTTCTGTGAATTTTTTAAAATTGTTTAAACATTTTGGTGGACCTACATTTTTTTGGTAAAATCCCAATTAACTGAAAAAGCAACTAGTAATTAAGTCCGTAAAAGTTTTGATTAAAAATAAACATAGTTTTTCAGAGTAATTGTAAGGCAACGACCATACAGCCTATAGACGCCTAATACACGATCTAACGCACGAAAACTATTCTGTCAACTCGCTGAGGTACGAGGTACGCGAGGGGGACGGGGTACTGCTTTCTGATTGGCCAATTCAAGGTCATTGCATTTCAGTCGGGATGGGACAGTTTTAAATCAAACAAGAAAGTATCGATATTTTTTTAACTGTAGGCATAATAAAATATGTTTTACATAATTTACTTGCATTAAATTACCTAGTTTATTCTAATTACGATTGAATCATGTACTTAGGTAAAATATCTGAACTTATATGAACTTAGTAGGCGGCGACGGTTTTTCATAGGGATTAAACAATCTTCGGTAAAATGACGTGAACATATTAATAAATAAATAAATGTTGTAATTTTTAATTATTAAAAAAATATTTTTTGCATAAACAAATAGTTATAGGTTTTATTTTTTGCTTTATCGATAACAGAGGTGGTCGTACGATTTGGAACATCACTGATTATGCTAACGTAACATCGAGGAAAAGAGATAGAGAAAAAAGTACTTTCAAAAGAAAGGGACGCAATCATAAAAGACATCAAGTATGACCAGTATAAGATGAACTCCGATAAATATTGTCAGAAATTTAATCTAATTTAGATTATGGAACTTTTAAATTACTGATGAAATGTGATACCGTCTTTCAGGAAACTTGAAGTCCGGCTTTCTTTATCACACCAACGTATTATACACGGGGCCATATTATGTCTATTTTCTCGATTTTTTAAAGGAGTAATGCGGAAGTGTTTGCGGCTCACAGGAGTGGTCGAAACTAGTTCGAACTCGGTGAGTGACGACGGCTATAAGATTTATACCCCTTATGTGTTGACAGACATCGGTCGCCTGTTATTAGGAGTCTAGAGGCTGTATGGTCGTTGTTGTAAGGTCATCGCTATTTTTATATTTTAGTGAACTAAATTAATTAATTCATATTTTATGAAGACTTAATACGTACAAAGACGCAAAACCCTTGAATTACTGAAGCCGTTTCAAGGCTTTCCCCGACATAAATCACAGCATATTTTTAACACAACATACTCTTAAATTCACCACATCAAATAAAAAAGTATCAAAAAAGATTCCAGTCCATTTTTATTACATCTACAAAACCCAGCTTAGAACATTCATAACATCCTCAAACACGACAATATCAACCCAGAAAGATGTTTACACATCACTTCGGCCGCAAGTGTACTCACTTTACGACCACTGCTGGCAACACTAGCGACAGGTCGTGAAAAAACGGCCTCGTAGTTAATTTATTTTAAAATTATTGATTTACTGTGTTTAGTTTGTTTTAAATCTACTCTGTATAGTAGAATTAATGTATAAAGTGATACACGTAGTGTTTGTGACCTGTTTATTTTGTGATAACTCGCAACAATCGATAATTCGATAAATCAAGTACCGGCTGTCAACTACTGGACTGTGGATTTGAACTCTTCGAACCGGGGGAGTATTCCGTTTTGATTTACCTATTATTTGTGTATTATTTACATACTAAACATCACTTAAACACTGCTCAGAGCTCTGAGCAACATCCCGTACACACACCGGCTACGTTTATGTCTCATTTTGCTTGACAATTGTGGAAGCAAAATCGAGGACGAAAACACTTGCCCAGACAAAAACATTTACTACAAACCCTAACTTCACACATAATATATTATGTCCTTATTACCTATACACACAATCGTCCCTCTCAGAATATAACACGTCCACTACAATTCTAAAATAGTTATTTTTGCCAATTTGAAACCAAGTTTTGGCTCTAAATTGTTTTGTTGATAAATGTCATTTCGTAAAAAGTAAACTTGTAACGATTTATTCATGGTGTACTTACATCAATCTTTTTAATATAAGCATAATATGTTCATTACAATTAAATTATTAACTACTTAAAGTAATATTTTAAAAATCATAAGTTTTTAGTCTAATCAATCTACCCACGTTAGGAAAAAGTAAAATCATAAGATAGTAAACTTATTATTAATGCTATTAAATTGAGAATTCAGTCGGTAAATATCAATCCTGTTAAGCTATCCAGCAGCCTACCTCATTTCTTTTAATAAAGCAAACTTTTTTTTTTCCTGTTTTTCTCCCTTTCATCTCTAAATTTTTTTAATTGGTCTATCCTATTAGTTCTCACCGTTTCCTTATTTCCAATTTTCAGAAACCAATCCGGAAACCATGCCTGTGATGACCCGTAAGGCTACTGCTCAGGATATGGAGCTAAAATTGAGAACGGCCCTCCAAGAACTAAAGGACTCAAAACTCCAATGCCAACAGCTATTGCAGGAGAGAGAAGACAGTGAGGAGGAGGTCATTAATATTAACAGCAAAAACTCCAGCTTAAAACGGGAGCTAGTAGACCTTCATCAGGATTACCTGAATGTTGTCAGTGAACGGGATCAACTAAGGGTGGTCACGGATGGGTTCCACAGCTGCAGCAACTTATATGAGGAGGCTTTGTGTAAAATTAGGGACCTAGAGGAGGAATTAGTCCATGCTAATGTTAAACTTTTAAATTTAAAAAAGGAACAGGATCATACTCAGGCTATGGAAACTGAACATTTGTACAGGGAATTAGTAAATTCAAATTGTAACCCTCATTCCATTACAACAATAGACCTTACAGAGGACTCCTTACTACAGCATAACTACGGCCATAAAATAAGCCAGAATAAAATTAAGAAATATGCACGATTAAATAAAATCATTAAAAAATGTAATAAATACAAGAAACAACAGAAACACCATTCCAAAAATATTCAATTAAGGAAGGAACGTGTTTCTCTAGTTAATAAATTAAATAACTATCAGATTAAATTGGAAGATAGTATAAATATTTATGAAATTGACACTCAGCGCTTGCAATCAGAAATACAGGCTCTTAATAAGTCACTAAAATCTTTATATAACAAATATGAACGCTCACAAAATCAAATTAAAGAGCATATTCTTGCTACAAATGCATTGGTAGACAAAGTGGACTCACTGACTCTCAACAACATTCAGTGTACTTGTCAGGGGGAATCCAGGAATGATGTTCAGCCTGAGGCAACGGAGGACCCGTGCCAAGCTGTGAAAACTCAGGACTGTGTTTCCAGCCAAGATACAATACCTGACTTAGGTAATTTTGTCTCACCTAATTGTCTAGATTCTAATCTTTCAGTTATGTTCTCTGATAGTATAGGTAGAGGGCTTGGGAAATTGATCAGTAATAGCCTGAGTTATTGTACTCAAAATTATTGTATGCCAGGGTCGACCTACAAACAGGTTATGGCATCTGCAACAAAAACTGTTTGTAATCCTAATACCACCATAACTATATGTATGGGTAATAGTTCTAAGATTAAAAAGGAAGATATCACTGAATGTGTATCAGAGTTGTTAAAGCTAAACTGTAGTAAAATCATATTGTGTGCTTTTCCCTATTTTGAAAAATTGGGTAATAGAAAAAACAATTATATACATATGTTAAATAACCATGTACATTTTCTGGCAGGTCACTATAGTGACAGACTTGTATATCTAGATATCAACACTATTGTTGGTAAACTTAAGTCGACACGGGGTAAGGTGTATCTACCTATTAGATGTAGACACAAAATAGCTTCGCTATTAGCTTTTAATATTCACACAGACATAAATAGTATGTCTAAGTTTAGTTCCATTATTAACACTGCGACTATTAGTAATTCTACTAATGTACAGGTGACTTTAAATGAATATAGCAGTAGTGCTATAAATGTTTACAAATATTGCAATGAGGAGGATCCATCTGTCACCATGGTGAATCCTCAATTAGGGTCTATTACAGATAGGGTCTTGTTGTCTGAGGATGGCACGGGAGTCTCCGGCCTCACTCCGAATATTAATATAAATTTAAACTAGAAAGTGAGACAACAGAAGGTACTATTAATTCTTGCACTCAATTAGTTAATAAAAAAGGGCCTCAGCAGAACACCTTAAAATTATTCCACCAAAATATCCAAGGAATGTCTTGCAAATTATTAGAAATTGAATTGTTTTTAGAAAAAAGTAAGTTTGACATCATTTGTTTTACTGAACATTGGCTAAAAGATTACCAAATGCTTATTAATTATGAGAACTATATGGTGGGTAGCTGCTTTAACCGTAAAACTATGCTTCGTGGAGGTTCCCTAATATTAATTAAAAATAGTTTTAAATATAAGCAACGTAATGACATAGTAGGTCTCTCGGTTGAACATTGCGTCGAACTGTCCTGTGTTGAGCTAGATAAGCATGTAATTGTGTGTGTGTACAGACCCCCAAACTATCAAAACTTTTCCATATTTGAATCAATAATGGAAGATGTCCTGGCAAAACTTGCAGCCAGTAATAAATCTACAATAATTTGTGGTGATTTCAATATCAATATTTTAGAAGAACATTCAAATAGTGGTCGGTTATTAAATCTTTTTAAGTCATTTGACCTGACTAACGTTTTTATTGAACCTACTAGAATCACAACATCTTCTGCTACTTGTATAGATAATGTTTTCTGCGATTGTGATTACTTAGATAAAGCCATAGTAAATTGTTTGCCGTCTGACCATAGCGGACAAACTGTAACTTATAGTTGTAATACACCATTGCAAAAAGTACAGATTAAATTTAGACCTATAACTTCTAGCAAATTAAATAGGTTTGATATTTCCCTACAGAACAAGTTAAGTGTTATGAGCCATGACGATATTAATATAAATCAATTTTATAATCGTTTCTTTTCAATAGTTCATACGGAATTCAACAAAACTTTTGAAAAGAAGACAAAAAGTATTTGCCCTAAATTCATATTTAGCGATTGGGCAACTAGAGGCATCAGAAAAAGTAGGGAAAGACTATTTGAGCTTTATGGCCTTAAGCCTTTTATTAACACTGAAACTTTTAACAAGTATGTTGCTAAGTATTCAAAAATTTTTAGAAATACATGCAAGGTTGCTAAAGCCCTGCACATTAGCAACAAGATCAAAACAGCAGAAAATAAAATAAAGACAGTGTGGAAAGTCATAAATAACGAGACTAACAGGAAGAAAATACGTAACACTAGCTACATATTAGATACAGCAAGTGGTCCTAAAAGCTCTAATCAGGAAGTAGCTCAAGAATTTGTAAATTTCTTTACAGAAATACCATTAAAAACTACGGAGGCTCTAAATTCCTCTCCTGAAGTCTCAATGGGTTTATTAAAGACGAATGTGTCTGGCTGCCTGGCTGAATTTAAATTTAAACACATTAACCCTATGGTAGTTATTAAAGCTTTCCGGCAAATAAAAATTAAACTGACCGAAGATCTATGGGGAATGTCTATCAAAGTTTGCACATCCATACTTGAGACAATAGCCCCATACTTAGCTTTAATTTTTAATCTATGTGTAGACCAAGGAGTTTTCCCTGATTTAATGAAATACAGTAAAGTCATACCTCTTTTCAAATCCGGGGACAGTAAAGATACTAACAATTATAGACCTGTATCCGTGTTGCCAGTTTTTAGCAAGGTTTTTGAAAAAGTAATGCTTGATCAAATGCTCTATCATTTTAACACTAACAGAATCTTACATGATCAACAGTATGGTTTCACCAAGGGACGTTGTACAACTGACGCCGGTGTAACCTTATTAAAGCACATATTTACTGCGTGGGAAGAGTCCCAAGATGCCATAGGAATTTTTTGTGACCTCTCCAAAGCGTTTGATTGCGTAAATCACGACACATTACTTTTGAAACTTGAGCATTACGGACTGGGTAAACTTGCACTTAGTTTGGTAAGATCATATTTGAATGATAGACAACAACATGTTCAGATAAATGGTGTTAATTCACAGGGTTTAAAAATAAAAATGGGGGTTCCACAAGGCTCAATATTGGGTCCTTTCCTCTTTCTAGTATATATAAATGATCTACCCTATTTATTGAAAAACCAACCTCAAAATATGGTGTTATTTGCTGATGACACTTCCTTAATTTTTAAGATTAACAGACGGGCACAAAATTTAGATGACGTGAATAATGCCCTACTTCAGGTCCAAAATTGGTTCACAGCAAACAATTTGGTATTAAATGAAAAAAAAACCAAATGCATAAGATTTTCATTACCGAATGTTAAGGGTAGTGATTGTGATATATTATTGAATAATGAGAAACTTGAATTCGTAGATAAAACGGTTTTCCTGGGGCTTACGCTTGATTCAAGGCTACAATGGGGTTCTCATTTAACATCTCTTGCGGGGCGGCTAAGTTCAGCAGCATATGCCATTAGAAAAATCCGTCAATTTACTGATGTAGATACCGCTAGACTGGTCTATTTTAGTTACTTCCATAGTATAATGTCTTACGGTATTTTGCTATGGGGACGGGCTGCAGATATTGAGTCTATATTTATTCTGCAGAAAAGAGCCATCAGAGCTATATATAATCTTCGTAGGCGCGATTCTCTAAGGGAACTGTTTAAGGATATTGGCATTATGACGGTACATTGTCAATACATTTACGAAAACATAATGTACGTTAGAAAAAATTTGCATCTTTTTGGTAAAAGAGGTGACAGACATAATTACAGTACTAGAAACAGGGACCAATTAGTTCAGCCAGGCTTTAGACTCGCTAAAGTAGACTCATCTTTCATGGGGTACTGTTTGAGATGCTATAATAAAATTCCACAAAGTATTCTTGAACTGAATGAGACGAAATTTAAAACATGCATTAAACGCACACTATGTAAAAAAGCATATTACAAGTTGAGCGATTATATCGCTGATAAAAATGCTTGGCTTAATGCTGGTCCTGCTCCACATGGACAGGGGCGCAAAAATTGATAGCATTAAATGATATAGTTGGAGCTGCTGAAGATTGTACTTAACTATCTTTGCATTGTATAGATTCAATGTTAGTATTGTATAATCGCATAGCCCATATTGTGTGAGTACTATGTACTAGTAAGCTATCATTCACTGGAAACCTACGGCAGTTCTTGACTTGAATGTGCCCTGGCGGTTGAGAGTATGTCATGCTCACTCAAATGTCTCGCTGATGGTGGCGCGTGTGTCGGACCATTTAGTTCCCTTCAAAATGGTTGAGCTGAATGGTGCTGATCCATGCGTCATGTGCGTGAACGGGCGCTGTCAGTTGTGACTGGTCATCTCTTAGTCGCCATGGTTTATTTGAATTAATTATTTTGTTTTTGAGTTGTATTTTGTTTTGCTATGGACACTTTTAACGTGCACATCTTGCTACATTGTTCTCACATAATATACCATCTCAACATGAATGATGTAACCAAGATTTTGTAACAATTTTTTGATTTAAAAGAGTGTCCATGGAGTTTCTTGCCCGTTCTTCTCCATAGAGATCTACGCTAGGGAATGGGCAACTACAGTACTTTCACAGTTTTTATGTCTTGTGACTGGGACTGTAGCTACATTAAATGTTCATTTTTGTTTCGACAATTCAAAAGTGCCTGTAACTGGCCTACTTGAAATAAATGCTTTGATTTTGATTTTGATTTTGACCCGGGGCGCTACATAGCGATAAGTCGTACCGATGACGTGCGAGCTTTGGTAACCGATTACTCGGTATCGATACAGAGTTTACATGTTTTTACTCGCATAATATAACAGTGTTTTACCGATCTTATCTGAGCTGTCAATGCGGGAAAATGGTAATGTTTTCGAATCGGGTAACCGACGATTATGGACCGATTTGAGACGGGTTCGAATGGGAATCGAATAGTTAATTAGAGTTTTGATTATCGGTTTTCGAAAATGTTCGTGACCGCTGTTTTTTTTTTAAGTTTTCAAGATAAATTCTATCTTGGTAACCGTGGATTTAATCATTTCTTAAAGAGGCTTAAAGTATTTGAAGTTTATGTTTTCGTAGGTTTAGTGGTCGCAAGCACGACTGCTGAGCATGAGGTCGTGGGTTCGATTCCCGGGACGAGCAAATTGATATGGAGTTTTTCCCATAGGAATTTTTGAGTAACAGCCACGGATTCTGGATTTATGCCCAGTTGATGGTAACTGGCTCGCCCCCTTTTCCATGAGACTTAAATATAACTGGCAAAATGTGGGTAAACTATTGAGTATAAATTTGCTCCTCGGGGAAAAAAACGGTTAAAAAAAAATTTTAATGAAAAAAATATGCGTGGTAGTTATGTTTATGTAATTTTAAGAAAATTCATGACAAAAAATAAAAATTATGATACCAATCTGCAATAGATCCAAAAACATTTTTCCTACGTAAAAATTCACAGGAAAACGATCGATTCGTAAATTGAACTCATTTTTATCTACCCACCTCGTAGTGAAATAGGTTCATAAAATAATAAGTACCGATTTTACGACTTTAAAATATTGTGAGCAGTAAACACTAACCATACGAAACATTCTTTTTATAACAAAGTAGAGAAACTTGTGCTTGTAAGTGATGCTTTTCGTAGTTTCTAGACTTCGCTCGTTCGCACGGTTGGACGGTGAAACGGATCTCACTTTGTATTGGCTTATTATCATCTGCCTAGTCTAACTGGATACAGCTAAGTAGGCCCAAACCCAACTGCCCCAGTGCTCCCAGTGTAACTGGATACAGCTGAGTACCAGTACTTTACATGGAGCGACTGCCTATCTGGTCTCCACAACCCAGTTAGTACTGGGTAATACGATACCCCTTGGTAAGACTGGTGGTCAGACTTTCAAGCCATTGAATACCTGTAACGACTGTCAAAGATCTACAATTAACAGCTGGGACCAACAGCTAACTTGCTTTCCGTGACACGAAGGAATCTCTTGTAATGGGCGGTCATCCATCCACGGACCAACCCAGGCAGGCGCGCTTGTTGTAGATAAGTAACCTCTGTTGTGCAGACTTGTTTTTGTCGTTATATTTCTTTTTAATATATTGCCTAGTTACTTGAAATAAACACTCTTGTCATTGAACATCTTTTTTCTAATTCTTACTTTACAAATAATTTTATTTAATACTCTTCCAACTCTTTAAACCAAATATTCCAACACGTTATCAGCACGAAGCTCTGGAAGAGTTTAAAATATAAATTTGTAATATAATTAGTTGAGTTTATTGAGTGACTGAAAATTTTTACTAGTCGAGATGTCACGCGATAATGGAGATGCTTCGAGTGTCAGTAAGTCGAATCCCTCTACGTCGAATTCATCTTCGATTCCATCATTTTGTCTTCGGAATAAAGATGGATATCCTACTTGGAAGTTTAAGATGAAAAGTTACCTTTTACACGAGGACTTGTGGGTGACAATTAGTGGTTATCCGGAAGGTGACACGACCCCTGCTTCGATGAAGGTACGCAACGACGAAAAAGCTCTTGCAAAAATTTGCTTAACAGTTGACGGTGCAGCTATTACTCACGTTAGATGTGCGAAAACTGCAGCCGAAGCATGGAAATATTTGCAAAAGGCGTTTGAAGATAAGGGAATGGGAAGAAGACTAGCTTTAGAGCGAAAACTGTACAGGTTGAGTCTGTCAGATTTTTGGAAATATTGAACTGTACATTAATGCAGTTTTATCAACCGCACAGGATCTCGCGGATATTGATGTAGTCATAGAGGATAAGTCTATTGCTGCTATACTTTTGGGAGGTCTCACTCCAAAATATGAACCTCTCATTATGGCTCTAGAAAATTGCAATGTTGACGTGACTAGTGACTTAGTAAAGACAAAACTGCTGAATGAAATGTCTAAAGATGCAGCTACGAGTATATCTATAGATTCCGCTTTTCATGCGAAGAAGAAGCCTAAATCCAAGAAGAAGGAAATAGTCTGCTACGAGTGCAAAGTACCTGGTCATAAGAGACCTGACTGTCCGCTGAGAAACAAGGAGAAAGGCAATACGGAGAACGCTACGAACACCACGTTTACAGCTCTCAATACTTTTGGCCGCTCAAGCAAGGAGGTATTTTACGTAGATTCTGGTTGTACTAAACACATGAGTTTTAGAAGAGATTGGCTTCAAAACATTACGTTACAGAACAAAGGTAGTGTTACCGTCGCAAACGGAGAGCAGATTAAATGCTGCGGCATAGGAAACATTTCTATAAATACACCCGAGAACGTAATCAACAAGATAGACGATGTTGCTTTTGTCCCCGACTTAAAAGCAAACTTATTGTCTGTGCAGAAAGCTGTTGATAAGGGTTTTGTTTGTATTTTTGATAAAAATGGATGTAACTTTTATAAATCTAATAATTTTCATTTTACAGGTGATTCGGTACTTCATGCTTCGCCCTGTGGTGGACTGTACGTTGTAGATGGTACTGTTAATGTTCCCGATAATGTGGCAAGTAATCATTTGACGCAGGATGTGCACTCTGATTGTCAGAATATAAGTTATAAACTCTGGCACAAGAGGTTAGGACATTTGTGTCGTATAGGCATGACCCAACTGAAGAATCACGAGGTAGGTGTTAAGTTTAATGTAGTAGATAAAAGCAGTTGCATCGCTTGTGTGGAAGGAAAACAGGCAAGGAAACCTTTTAAGAAGGTAGCATATCATAGAGCTACTTCTCCTTTAGAACTGATACATATGGATTTATTGGGACCTGTGTCTACAACCTCTTTTCAGGGGAATAGGTTTATGTTAACCATTGTTGATGATTATACAAGGAAGGTATTTGCTTACTTTATTTCTTCCAAGACAGAGGTTAAAGATAAATTTAGAATTTTCCAAACCTTTGTAGAAAATCAATTAGAAAAGAAAATTAAAGCAGTTAGGACTGACGGCGGTAAGGAGTTCGTTAATAGAGAATTCGATGATTATCTTGCTTCTAAAGGTATCAAACATCAAACGACGGCGCCGTACAGTTCTCAACAAGTGGGATTAGCTGAACGTACCCACCGCTCAATTACAGAGAAGGCGAGGACGTTGTTAGCAGAAAGCTCACTGCCTAAAGCATTCTGGGAAGATGCTTTCCAAGTTGCCGTATACCTGAAAAATAGGTCTCCTCACAGAGCCTTAGGTGGTCAAATTCCCGAGGACAGGTGGTGTGGTTGTAGAAATGACCTCAGTCATTTGAAAGTGTTTGGATGCAGAGCACTTGTACATATACCATCATGTCACAGGAAAAAGTTAGACGTAAAGGCAAAGGAAGCGATTTTTATCGGTTATTCAGAAAATCCAAATACTTATGTATTTAGGGATCCTAGTAATCCACGAAAAGTGATAACGTCCAGAGATGCAACTTTTTTTGAAAATTGCTTTACAGGGTTGAAAGAGCAGAGACAGTCTGAGCCTGTGGTACAGTCAGATTCCATATTGTTATTTCAGAATAAGGAACCTGAACATGACGATTGTCAATTTTTCGATTGTGTTGGGAGTACCGATCCTATAGATGAGCCAACTTCACAGACAAATGTAGAAAATGCAGAAGAATCAGCAAATATGAGAGAACCAGAACCATTCTTTGAGCTGAGACTTCCAAGTGTCGATGAAGAGCTACCTAGTTTGGAAGAGGAGAGGAGGTACCCCACAAGAAACAGAAAACCACCAGATTTTCTTTCTTATAATGTGTCGACAGATGATGCAAATGAACCTACGACATATTATGAAGCTACTCATGGTGATGATGCTGATAAGTGGCACCATGCGATGGCTGATGAGTACAACTCTCTGATAAAACTCCACACATGGGAACTAGTAGATAGACCAAACAAAAAGGTCATACCATGTAAATGGGTTTATAAACTTAAAAAGGACGCTTATGGTAATGTCACTAAATATAAAGCCAGACTCGTCGTCAAAGGTTTCAATCAAGTTAAAGGCGTAGACTACGACGAGACTTTTGCGCCAGTGATTCGTCATTCTTCTCTCCGCACCTTGTTTGCATTAGCTGCAGAGATGGGCTTGAGAATGAAACACATAGACGTTGATACCGCGTTCCTTAACGGTAACTTAGAAGAAGAAGTTTTTATGGAGCAACCCCTTGGCTTCAAAGCAAAAGGCTTGGAAAACAAGGTTTGTTCGTTGCGTAAATCCTTGTATGGCCTTAAACAGGCGCCAAGAGCTTGGAACAAAAAGTTAAACGAAACGCTTATAAAAATAGGTTTTACAGGAACTCCTTCTGAGCCTTGCGTATATACGAAACTTTTTAGTGAAGAACTCGTTATATTAGGTATTTTTGTCGATGATATAATCGTCTTCTTTAAATCAGAATTGACATTTGACATTGTCAAAAAGGATTTGTCGAAATATTTTTCTCTGAAAGATCTTGGATTATTAAAATGCTATTTAGGTTTACAAATTGGATATGAATCCGAGAGTATAAAAGTAAATCAGAGAAATTATATTTTATCGTTACTGGATCAGTTTAATATGAAAGACTGCAAGACAGTGGATACTCCCTTAGTTAAAAAGAATATGGAAAGAAGAACTGATGGACAAGTTGGAGAGTCTTATCCGTATCAGAATTTAATAGGAGGACTAATGTACCTTTCGGTAAACTCTAGGCCCGATATCGCCTACGCCACGAGCTACTTAAGTCAGTATAATACGTGTTATACGAAGGAACACTGGAATGCTGCCAAAAGGGTTCTGCAGTACCTAAAGGGTACTCTAAACTATTCATTGGTTTACAGGAGAAGCGGAAAACCCTTAAAAGGCTATTGTGACGCTGACTGGGCAAACTGCACGATAGATAGAAGGTCATATACTGGGTACGCCTTCAAGTTGAGTGGAGGTCTTGTATCCTGGGAGTCCAAAAAGCAACCTACTGTTGCCTTATCCTCGGCGGAAGCAGAGTATATGGCACTAGCGTCTGCCACGAAGGAAGCGTGTTACTTGCGCAGATTTATCTATGAGATAACAGGTAAACTTTCATCAGTTAACTTAGCTTCTGACAGTCAGAGTGCCATTAATCTCGTTCGAAATCCCGTACATCACAGCAGGACGAAGCATATCGATACCCGTTTTCACTTTATTAGGGAAAAAGTATCAGATAACGTTATAATGTTAGAATATGTGAAAACAAGTGATATGCCTGCTGATGTGCTAACAAAGCCACTAGGGCCTATAGTACACAAACGGTGTACAATTAGCTTAGGTCTAGAAACTTAATTTTATTATTTATGTTTTTCTGTTTGTGTGTTTGTCTTGCACAACTTCCATTAAGGGCGGCTGTTGTAGATAAGTAACCTCTGTTGTGCAGACTTGTTTTTGTCGTTATATTTCTTTTTAATATATTGCCTAGTTACTTGAAATAAACACTCTTGTCATTGAAAATCTTTTTTCTAATTCTTACTTTACAAATAATTTTATTTAATACTCTTCCAACTCTTTAAACCAAATATTCCAACAGCGCTTAACCCGAAGATCCTCCTCAAGAAAACCCCATTTATTTAATCAAACTAAAAACAATCCAAATCCTATAAACTAGCCAAGAACATTCACTTAAAAACCGATACAGAACAGCAATAAAACAGTACAACACACTTGAGCAATTTAAAACAACGTCGGGCAATAATTGTCACGGGCTATGGGCTACGGCGCTAACCGTCCCGGACTAAAGATTAAACAGTTTGGCAGAGGCACTAAAACGGAAACATTTGTGTTTAATAGTATTCGGGTTATACAAAGGTATCAATTTGGGATAGTCCAGAAAAGTCTGGCTGCTCGGAGTCTATTGGGCAATCTCTTTTGTACAAGTTTTTGAAGTTCTTTTTTCGTGTTTGACAGATGATTGAAGCAACAAGCAAGTCCTCGTCGGTATTGTGCTAGGCAAATAGGTTGGTCTTGGGATGGTTGACCGCTCGAGAGGAGGCACGGCTCCTTGTCGTTTCGGGCGACGCAGGTACTCTCGGGGCATGGTTGCTTCGGGAAGTACCTGTGTCGCATAAACAGGGAGCCGGACGCTCGGTGTCATCACTGCGTCCACTGTCTGGAGGACACGGCGCGGCACACGCTGGCAGAGTGTGCCGCATGGGAGGAGCCACGCCGTGCCCTCGTGACAGAAGTGGGAACCGATCTGTCGCTGCCGGCCGTCGCTCGCGCGATGGTCGGGAGCGCAGAGTCGTGGGATGCGGTGATCTCCTTCTGTGAAACGGTCATCTCACAGAAGGAGGCTGCGGAGAGGTTGAGAGAGGTGGAGACCACTCTCCCGACCCGCAGCAGACGAACCGGGCGTCGGCGGAGGGCGGATAACGCCCTCTTCCGGCCCCCCTGAACGGGTCCAGAGGGACGGCGGACTTGGGGAGGTCCGCCGCCCCGCTGAATAACTGGACCCGAGGCGGTGGCGCGTAGTGTTCCGCGCGCGCCCCTATAAGACGTCGCGGGAGGAGTACACCTCACTCCCCCCGCAGACCTGAGGAGGCCCGCAGTGGCGGGCCGGCACTAGCCGGGGATCGTGGAAGGCGCACTAGTTCCCATGATCCCCGGTGCAAGTGTGGGAAGGGAACACCGGGGTGGTTTTTAGTCAGTATGAGTCTGACAGACCCCTCCGCTCTCCCCAGGGCGGAGGACATCCATCGAGGATTTTCCACCCCGGCAACAAAAAAAAAAAAAAAAAAAAAAAAAAAATGGGATGGTTGACCACCCTTACATACAGAGTTTTTTCCGTCCCTCGGAAAGCACGTTAAGCTGTTGGTCCCGGCTGTAATTTATTACGGTATCGTATTACCCGGTACTAACTGGGTTGTGGAGGCCAGATAGGCAGTCGCTCCATGTAAAATACTGGTACCTATTCAGCTGCATCCGGTTAGACTGGAAGCCGACCCCAACATAGTTGGTTCTATCGTTCTTATTTTAGAAGTTACAGGGAGCACACACATTTTACCACTTTGGGAGTGTCTGTCGCGCAAACTATTCAGTTTAGAAAAAAATGAAACTAAAAACCTATATCATTTTTAAAGACCTATCCCCACAAGTACGGGTTTGATGAAAAAAAAATTTGAGTTTCAGTTCTAAGGATGGGGGAACCCCTAAAATTCATTGAATGTTTTCTATTTTTGTGTCAAAATCTTAATGCGGTTTACAGAATACATCTATTTACCAAGTTTCAACAGCATAGTTCTTATAGTTTCGGAAAAAAGTGGCTGTGACATACGGACGGACAGACAGACAGACATGACGAATCCATAAGGGTTCCGTTTTTTGCCATTTGGCTACGGAACCCTAAAAACAGTAATAAAAGAAAAAACTAAAAACCCCGACTGAAAAAAAAAACACGTTTTAAATTAAAGAAAAGATGGAAAGCAGGCGAGACTTATACTCATACTTATTATTTGATAGTTAAAATTATGTTTCAACTTTTTGTAGTCAGTGACACTTGCACCACGAAGACGAACAAAGAATCGGACATACATACACACAGGTCAAATACATAACCGTTCTTTTGGTCTCCACAGTCGGTATTAAGAAGACATATTAGTTTCCTATTACCTGTTACGCAGAACAGACTCCTTGAACTTCAAACCTCTCAACTATGTTTTCAGGCATATAAATATCACATGTCTCAGATCACATACATGGTTCCCATTTCTGAAGGGGTCTTGAGTACTACTCAACGTCTCAAGACCCCCACTTTGTTGCTATACAGGTTTCTTATTGTCAAATAAACTGGTGACTGAATTACACCAGTATGTGTTGGTTACGTTTGAAGTTGTGTTTGTAATGTTGTATCTATATGTCACCGTAAAATTGTCAAATACGTTATATTGTAATATCTCTAGCGATATTGTAAAGTCTCGAATTATTGTCAAATGAACATACTGCTTACAATAAAACGCATTATTTTTCGTGAAATGCATGCGATGGTAGTCAACTCACGCGGTGTGGAGAGAAGGAGGGGTCCCCCTTGCCCAGTGGTACCACTCTTATGAAAAGATACTGTACCATTCCTGAGAAATATCGATTAATATAACCTAACCTTAAAACACTTCATATTCCCCTAAAAAGCGTAGTCGACGGAGCCCCGCTTCGCGGGGTGCAGGGTTTAAAGGAACCTAACTAACCTAACGGGGGGGTGCCCCAAGTCCCGATTATGGGGGCAGAGATACTTCCGTATGTTCAGTTGACAATAATTCGAGATATTACAATATCGCTAGAGAGAAACACGTTATGTATTAAAACGTGTTTGACAATTTTACGGTGACATATAGATAATGTTTCGGATTTTGTGAAGTTTTTTCGACAGCCTCGTTGGTCTAGTGGTCCTGGTTTCGAATCCCACGTCGAGCACTGTGCCCATGGGTTTTTCCATCAGGAATTCATCTATAGTAGTGTTCGTATGGAATAGAGGAATGGACTGTATGAATTTACGTTGCTTAGAGTGTTTCTTTTTTTTTTTAAATGAAATTAGGAAAAATTCGAGTACGACCCATCTTTTCTCAGCTGCGGCCGCTTCTTGATGTTTTCATTAGTGGGAAGATGATCCCAGCGTTGTATAAAACACGGTAGTGTACAGTGTCCAAATAACAATTTTCATACACGTTCATACACGAGTTAAATTATTAGATGCTGTTCGAACGAGCTAAAAACGGAACTAGTTTTCTCGCTTTGCACTACGGGGTAGTTGTTGTTCTACGTAGATGGCGCGCAGATCGCCTTGTTGCAGTGGCATGCAGCACGGTGCAACCAATAGCGTGCCGGTTCGGCGAGCGCACAAGAATATTCAATAAGTGAATTGTCCAGTCATGGGCTATATACATAACAGTTCGGTTGTTGGTAATATACAGTTGCCCCTGTTTCATGGGACTCAAAATTAAATGGCGAAATATGTGTGGGGATGATGTACTCTGCCTAAACCCAGGGATAGTAGGCGTAATCCATAAAATTAAATAAATAGTAGAAATACACACACACACAGAACACACATGCGACACCTGGGGGAGTCTTATGTCCAGCAGTGGACGTCTTTCAGCTGAAATGATGATGATGATGAGTAGAAATAGTCCTTTTAACATTTTTAAGACACTGTTTTAAGCCATCACGGTTACGGAAGAAATCCAACATTTCAAGTTTAACATTTTCATTACACAATCTATCCAATTTTGTCTTTGGCTTTTCTTTTTTTTTTAGGATGGGAAATCATCAAATGACCTCCCACTCTGGGCGGAGCGGGAGGGAGTGTCAGACTCTTACTGACTAAAACCCATCCATGTTCCTTCCTTGCCCTTTATGTTCCGGGGCCGCGGTATCTCTTTCGTACAGTCCCGCAACCACCTCCTTATTGGCTTTGGATATTGGAAAATACGACTTCGATATAGGTGATCACATTTTTAACACAATATATTCAGCAGCATATTCAGCTATTTTTGCGAAACATACAACGTTCCTGCCTATAAGGCCTTTGGGAAATATAGGCGAATACATTTTAAACTTGTAACTACACCCCACAGTGGAAATTAAACCTTTTAACCAACTTTTATACTAGGAACGTCAAATTCAACCCTCAAATGGCGCGCCTACAACATACTAGGGCTACCATCCTACACCCATATTTACCCAGTTATTTTGAAGTCCCTTGTAATAGGGAGCAAGCCTATTGCCATCAGCCGGGCACAAGTCCAGACTTCGTGACAGGCTGCTACTTAAAAATTCCTGATGGGAAGACCCATTAACTCTTTACCCGGCCTGGGAATCGAATCCCCGAACTCATGCGCAGCTGTCTGACTGACGACTGCTAGATCAACGAGGCAGTCCAATAAAGTTAAATGTTCGAACATGTTTTTTGCTAATATCGGGCTTTATGTCATGACTTTTCAAATTTCGAAATGGTAACCCTAACATAGAACGCACCATTACACAGGGTCATTAAGACCCCCGATTTATATCTTCATTTTTAATGGTCAGACACACTCCAATGCTCCTTCTATTGTCCAAATCACTTGGAAGTATTGTTTACTAGGTTTTGGAGTAAGAAGTTTCTTACAAGGGTTTGATTGGCGCCTATAAAGGGATTTTTATTGGTCAGTTTGACCTGAATTGGTTACAATTTGCATGTTTTCACATGTTTGTGAAAGTCGTGAATTTAGCATCAACCATCGTAGGTACTTCATTTTAAAAATGGAGAATCATGAGAATTTGTACTCTTTTCTCTCTCTAACCTTACCTAATTCGTGACCTCTATTACAGTCTGGGTTATCATGAAGAATTTTATCAACCAATATTTCCCAAAACTTGGTTCTTGAATAGTCCATCTAATGTATCACAAATTGGGCCCATCACCATTTCATTACTATTTTCACAGAAACTCCTCAAATATTCTACTCCAGTATTAATCGTATCTAAAATACCATTCAACAACTCGCTTAATTAATTCCTATTTTAATCAACAAAGTGGTTGAATTTCTGTACGCTTCCATTACGTATTCTGTCCTTCGGTAAATGTGGGTAGATAATAAAATAATAATTGTATTAATTTTATCTAAAAGTCCCGCGCGCCGTTTCCAGGGTTAAGTGTGGTTCGATGTTTGAATTTTTGAGTCCAGTTGGTTAAGATTTTCAG
This sequence comes from Xestia ashworthii, assembly GCA_950022955.1. Taxonomy (NCBI): domain Eukaryota; kingdom Metazoa; phylum Arthropoda; class Insecta; order Lepidoptera; family Noctuidae; genus Xestia; species Xestia ashworthii. The sequence goes on from OX465573.1 coordinate 4,851,122, forward strand.
TTGGTTGAATTTAATTTTGGAATCGTCTCATAGACTAACATAATAATAAAGAGGAAAGATTTTTTTTGTTTCTTTGTACCGATTCAGCTCCCGAAAGTACTGGACCGATTTTAACCATTTTTTCACCAATAGAAAGCTAAATTATCAGGATAACATACTATAGCCGAGCCATCACAACTTTTGGCGGACGAAGTCACGGTGAAGTGCTAGTCCATTATTAAAATAACACAAAAACAAAATCTCGAGGTTATAAAAATACTACAAAGAAAAAAATAATATCCGTTCTCCTCCAAATAGTTACTGAAGCACATTGAGACAGCCCATCGTATCATTTTATATTCGTTAACGAAAAGACACCGACTATCATAAAACTTTATAGATCATTGAACACTGTGGAAGGTGAAATTTACGGTAAATAAAATATTACGTTTGTACCTCTACAAGGGTATTTTCATTAATAAATACTGGGGTGGCTATATCATAATAAGGTGGGTAACACTGTTAGCGGGGAGCGATAACTATAACTAGGTTTTTTTATTATTGGAAAGGACAATATTTATAGAGGTTTGTCCTTATTAACGACCGATAAACTCCTATAGAACTCCTATGTAGGGTGTTATTTTACGTAGTTATTCTGGCAGTTTGATGCTGGAAGTTTGCACCTAATCACAAATCGCTTATTGCTATATCGATACTAGCACTTCGCCCGCGCCTCTGGGCTAATTTGCATGATATCAATAACTATATAATTTATAACGTATGTTACTCGGTAAAGATATAGCTTTCTAATGGTGAAAGAATTTTTAAAATTTGTTGAGGAGCTCCTGAGTTAAATCGTAACAAACAACCAAAAACATCAAATTCCTTCATTAGTTTTGATGTAGGTACTCTTACAGGTGGATTATTAACAAAATAGAAATCCTGATAGACTGATAGTATGTTAAAGGTAACATGCTATCAGTCTATCTCCGTCAGTCTCGTCTCCTTAAACGCTTACAGTGGGACCACGTCCTAATATTCAGTGTTTAATGTTGTAAAGACTACATTAAAGTGGAGCCCCACCACGGGCCTCAGGCTTACCACCGAATACATTAAGTTTATTTTTGTTTTTTTAATAAAAAAACTTTTGCGGATTACGTTTTGTTTTGATGTTAATTCCGATGTTGCTATGTTGGGCGCGTTTGTTTAATTAGATGAAGGTTTTGCTTCATTAGTTTCGACTTTTATGTTGATGAATCTTTAGTAATGGAAGATTTAAAGATGTCTGTCGGTCAGGTAGGTTAAAGGACCTCTTTTGTACAAATAAAGCCTATTATTTTCCTACTTCTGGGGTTTAGGTCTCTTTGAGAGAGGATTACATTATGCACTTCAAACAACTTATCTGTGCAGGCCGAAAAACATGAACTAAAATAATTCTTCTGTCCTTATCACAATTTATTTGGGATCAGCGCAGCATGTCTTCTTGCATCCTTCTCTATTACTCGTCATATTTATATGTCGAAGTATTTTTTCTTGACAAGTACACCTAACGTCGAATTGAGCTGCAGTCTTAAAGTGGTCATACTGTATCTGTCCGACCTGTTTACCTTCTATTCTATTCTATTCTATTTTTGATTATGGCAATTAGGTCCATGTTCACCGAAGAGATAGCGGTCTGATTATATAAAGACAGCTGTCACTGTGACATGTTCCCGTACAAAAATGTGTTTAAAACAGCCGTTTTTAGATAATCAGACCGTCATCTTTTTGGTGAATATGGACCTTAGTGTGTCGATGGTAATCTAAATCGTGTCAGCCCATAACTCAACTACTAGTTTGGCCCTTTCGGTAACGCAACGACGTTGTTATGTTGGTTTGTGGACGGGTGCACCCTTATACATACCGAGTTTCCTCCGTGCCTCGGAAAGCACGTTAAGATGTTGGTCCCGGCGGCTGTCATTTGTCCATCTTTGACAGTCGTTACAGGTAGTCAGTGAACGTTTAAAAAAAGTTTGACAACCAGTCTTAACAAGTGGTATCGTATTAGGTACCTAGAATTAACTTGGTTGTGGAGGTCAGATAGGCAGTCGCTCCATGTACTGGTATTCAGCTGCATCCGGTTGGACTGAAAGCCGACCCCAACATAGTTGGGAAAAGGCTAGGCAGATGATCGTTTGTAGAACAGCACCACATTTACAAGTCAAAGTCATTAATGAAACTCCACCTAAACAGGTTTTCCTTCCTGCGACCAACCTGGCTCCGAAGTATTTAAAGACTTCGAGGTTACCATGGCAACTCTTGTTCAGATGGGAGATTTTCAACAGGTGGAACGATTTGGTTAGGTAAGGATGCACTATCTCGCCAAAGCCTTAGTTTTTCCGTAGACCGCTCTTCAGACTTATTGAAAAAAACTACACCCAAACCTAGTTTAGAAAAATGTTTCCTTTATAATAGAAGCTCTGAGAACCTGGTTTTATACAGATAAAAACAAGCAATAACCCAGAATAGGACAATAAAAACCTGATATTTTCTTAATGTCTTCTATTAGAACAAGCAAACTCCTACAAAAAGGCCTCTATATGTAGAAATAGCGTATATTAAGAAATACAATTAAGCCCAAGTCATTGCTTTTAATGTTAATTGAAACCTAGGTTTAATTCTAATGAAATTCTCTTACGTCTAGAATGTATTGAATTTTAAGGAGAGAGTGTATTTAAGGGTAGGTGACATGTTATTAAGGCTGGGGTGATTTGGTTTTATTTTCGATTGTTTTAATTATTTTCTTTTATTTTTGGGATGGTTCTTTCATAGAAGTGGTTTGGTACGTCATGTATACTCTTGACCGATTACTGATGGAATTGCGTTTGATGACTGTTTTAAGGTTTACGGCTTTAAAACTAGACTAATGTTGTCAGTTACGGGATATCTTCCGTAATTATTTGTTAGTTTTAGCTCTCTCTTTGAGCTTTAAATTATTATTGATTATTTTTGTATCCCTTTAGTGACAATATAAGTTTGGAACTGCGTTTATTCTTGACCTTTGGCCATCAGCTGTATGGATGCATATGCGAAGACGACGTTGATGGTTTTTAATTTCGAAAGAAATAAATAAATAAATTGCTGTAACATTGCAACTGCCATTACTACCACGTTAAATCCTGCTAATTCTCATTTTATAGAAAAAGGAAATTATATTTAGACAGGTACATTCTGTTTAATAGTAACTTCATTGCTTCTGTCACGGTTTCTACGTTAGATTTAGGACAATATTTGTTTCCACATTTTAACTTTGTATACTTAGCTAAAAGAAAGATATTACATACATGGAAAGTAAAGTCCGTAATTCCGTCATATACAAATGTACAATGTACATACTTTCATCGAGGAACACTTCCGGAATTAAAATCTGTCCCCAAAATTGAATAAATTGGTATAATATTCTACGTTAACCTTTAAAGCTTATTCAATAAACGAACCTTTTTCTACAAAAGACTCAATCATCGTTACCTTTACGTAATTATCGAAGCAAATTAAATATGTATTGTCTCAACTATCTGGTGTCCACGACACAAGCCTCGTTGCTTAGTGTGGCACTAGATGGCGCTGTGTGTAATGTCCAGCTATATTTATTTAAATTTCAATCTTTGAAACCATTCACAAAATCGCCAGTTATTACATTAACAAATCACTTGAAATAGTAAAGTAATAGTAATAAAATGATTCTCAGCTCCTAACTCACAAGTTTTCGTTACTCTAAAGTTAGTTATTCAGTATTCGGAGACGTTATACATTTGTCATAAAAGATCTGAGGGCAAAGCGTTGAGATGGGCGGGGTGGCGTGTGGGGCTAGGAAAACAGCGGCGGAATACAAGCGGGTTGTAACGTGATAAAGGAGATGTTTGATACAACACCACCACATGAAAAAAAATAAGCGAATTTCATAAAAATACTAATAAATGAATTTGAAGAGGGGTTTGTACCCCTATAAACTATAAAAACCCTGTAAAAGTTTAATTTGTTTCTTCAAATTTATTTATTAGTGTTTTACAAAAAAAAAGTTATTTAATACAAAAAATTGTGTACAAAAATAAGTTTTTAAATAAGATACTTAATACTATTTTTAAGGCAGCCATGACAGTTGTGTGACATGACGTTTGACGACTTTGACAGTTTTAAGAAGTGACGTCTTTGAGTATGTCTTTGCTTTGAGTTTGTATTGGATGTGTTCAATCAAATGTCATTGTCAAAATGACCTGCTGCTGGCCCAGGCTCCATCTATTTCTGGAACATCTCCTTGAGGGAAACTGTTTGAAGAGCTTTGTTCATGTGGTTATTTTAGAGATGGATGTGAAGTCACCATTCGTCTTAATCTTCTGCCTACTGCCAACCGGTAAATCAACACCATCTTCCAACCCTTGTCCCATGTTGCTTGGGGTCGGTACAACACGTTTTTTTTTGCATTCTCTTCTGTCTACCGTCACGCAATCAATTACTCCTTTATCTTTAACTAGCTGATGCCCGCGGCTTCGCCCGCATAAAATTATATATTAAAACCTTCCTCTTGAATCACTCTATCTATTAAAAAAACCCGCATCCAAATTCGATGCGTAGTTTTAAAGATCTAAGCATACATAGGGACAGACAGACGCGGCGGGGCACTTTGTTTTATAATATGTAGTGAAGTGATAGTGATATTATTCCTCAACTATTCCATCCATCGTTTTCTTAGTCTTCCTTTCCTTCTCCATACATCAATATTCATATTCATCAATCTTTTATTCACATTCGATTTGTCCATTCTCATCACAAGTCCAAACCAAGACAGTCGATTACCTTTCTAGTTTTCTGTAACTGGCGCAACTTTTAAACTTCCTCTAATATACTCATTCCTTACTTTATCAATTCTTGTCACACCACACATCCACATTTCCTGGGTGTGAGGTCGGATAGGTAATCGCTTGCAGTAAAAATAAAACAAAAAAACTAACAACTAACAACTAGACAAAAAATCTAAATCAATCAAACAAAGGTCACCGACTTCAGAAGCTAAAGTTATTTTTCACTTTTTTGATTTTTTTTTGAAGTCGGTTTTACTTTTTGCAAAAAAGTTTTTATTTTTCACTTTTTAGTGGTTCTCGAGTGCTTGATATACATGGAAAGTGCATACCGTTACAATTACATCAAGCCCGAACACGACTAGGGTACATTGTCTCATTATGGAGTTCCGTGACTCTTGGCTTCATCATCAGATCTGATGGTAGAATGGTTCTTATCAAACGCAAATGTTTCACTTGTTGTAGAAAATACCAAAATCGCAACACATTTTCATATAAAATTTGAAGAGTTCCCTCGATTTCGCCAAGATTCCATCATCAGATCCCGACTTGGTGGCTATGGGACCATTTGGAAAGAATACCCTATCCAACAAAAAAAGAATTTACCAAATCGATTGGCAAACATCCGAATTGAGAACCTCCTCTTTTTTTTGAATTCGGTTAAAAATACTGATATCCAGCTGCATTCGGTAAGACTGGAACCCTCTTCCAACATAGTTGGGTAAAGGCTAGGCTGATGAGCTGCAAATGGAGAAAAAAGTTTGCCAAAGAGCAATTGATCATGGCAAAATCCACCATAAAATAAATGTAGGTCCCCAAACTCCAAAACCCCAATCCCATCCTTCGGAGCCGCTCCAAAAACATAACGTAATGACTCCACGGCGCCGTTTATAGGGCAAGTTTCTTACGATAACAAATCGCTAAGAATTTGTCCCACTTCACTTTTATATTCTACTTAAAACTTTTGAGCCCCGTCTGAACAGACATCTCGAGTACATTATCTTTTTACTGAACATAAAAAAAAGGTTCGAGGTACCTACTCAACTCGTCATTTCATAAAAATATTATTTAAAGAAAGATTTTTGTGGATAGTTATTCTGTTTTAAGATTAAAGTTGGTTATCTCTTCATGTCTTCAATGGGGTAAAGGATCTACCTGAATACCTCATGGAGCTACTCTGAAGGATAATTTAAGTCAATCAGCGAAATTGATAGCCCTGCCAAAACAAGCCTTAATATATCAGTATAGTAAGGCATGTTTTGCAACGAAAACCCAAGTCACTGTACACTTTAGAAACCCATAAATACTGCCAGCAACTACAATTCAAAGGCTCATATCCAGAATTTACCAACAAAGTTAGCATCATAGTCATGGCAGCTCAGTTCGACAACTCAAATCATCGCAGTCCACAACAACCGGACACAATACTTCTCCCAACCGTGACCACTACATCCTGTTCTCTGCCTCAGTTCAACTCACGTCATGCAAATTTTTAAAATTATCACTGAAACGAACACCCAGATGTGACCTGCCAGCTACACCAAAAGCTAAACGAAAGACATACAATAACCACAGTTAACAGATTACTAGATGCAAGTTCTAAACAGATAAGGACACGGTCCTGCCCATCCTCTTGCCGTCAACACTTTATGTTTCACGGCAAAGACTACAGCGAAGGGTGGCTTAACATTGTACGGAAACTACACGAAACACCGCAGTATCCGCTTTGTCACGCGAAAACACAATTGGTACCAGATCTCCTGCTGAGAACAATACAGATTTGCTAATTAACTGCCAATCACTAGTTAACACAAGGCTTCCGTGTATTTACGTTTGTGATTTAGTTGTTTATGTAATGGAATTGCTTCAATATTGGAGCTGATACAACGTCTTGGGGGTACACTTACTTACGGCAACGTTGGATTAATCCGAGCCGATGATAAGTATGAATATCCTGTGATAAAATGAACATAGAATGATGTGTAATAGAAGTATGGAAGTAGAAGACAGTCTTTGAAGAAATATATGAATCGCTTTTAAAGAGATTGCTACCTGTCCTGGTCGACGACGATACCAGAACATGTAGTGGAACGAAGAAGTCACTTATATAAGAAAAAGGAAATACTAAAGGAATACTTAATAAGTTTCCAGGAGAAGCTGAAAAATTTGAATGTCAAAACATTTTTCCGATTCAGTCGAAATAATAGTGTCAATTCTGAAACGAACCCAATTCCAAGCCCACTTTTAGAACCAAACGCTCGCGGTATTTCCAAAAAATCCTAAACTGTAACAGCGTTTGCGTGTCAATCGCCATTTAAGAGCGTTACATAAATAACGTGCGGCCCCGGCGGAGGTCGCCGTCCGACTGGCTGTGATTTGTTTGTTTTGACTAGTAGCGCCATCTCGCGTGATCTACGGGCTTTTAGCGACATTACGTTGCTGCGTGCCGAATGAAGTATGGCGCTGCCTGACGCTGTAAATTGAGGGGCCGGGAATGAGTTAATTAAATTAAAAAGGGTATAGATTTATACTTGGAAAGTTTGGATTAGATTTTATGGGCTTTTTTATTAGTTTTTGAATTTAAAGAGACGTGTTTTCAATTAAAGAAATTATTAAACGGTTTACACCAAATGCAGCTTAAAGTTTAAGCGATATTTAAAGTAGCATTTATAAAACACAGAACATCACGCCTCTACTCCCCGAAGGCAGAGTAGTACACCCACATTTCACCAGTTATGTTTAAGTCTCATGTAATAGGGAGCGAGCCTATTGCCATCAACCGGGCGCAAATCCAGATTCCGTGGTTGCTACTGAGAAATTCCTAATGGAAAAACCCTGTAACACTTTGCCCTACCCGGGAATCGCACCCAGGACCTCATTCTCAGCAGTCGTGCTTACAACCACTAGACCAAGGAGGCAGGCAGTAATTTATTAACCAATTCTAAAATAATTACATGGACATAATTCCGGAAAAACTATATTTATAAGCAACAAGTTGAGATGAATTAGGTCAACGGAAACAATCTAATAAACCTCACCTTTTTTTGTACGCTAATAAAATAAAATAGAAATAAATATCGCTGGACATTAACACACAGCGCCATCTAGTGCCACACTAAGCAAGGCTTGTGTTGTGGACACCAGATAGTTAACTATAGCTCGCTAGCTAGCTGGTTACTATTTGATAGTTGGCTAGTTGTTGGTTGTTGGTCTGGTTGATCCTTCTTTATTATATCTATATGGGTTGATAGTTGATGGGCAAGAGTTCTGCCAAGCTCTGAAAAGATTTACAGGCATTAAGTTTTGGAACATTGTAAATGTTGGTATTTCTAGAAAACTGCAATATCCACCAAGAAAAAATCTAAGAAGAAAACCAACCGTTTAGTTTACTCACACACAATATTTACCCCACTTATTCATAGTGTAAACTAAGTACTACGACCTCCAAGGATCCTTGTCTCGTTATTACATCCGACTCTCCCAGGGGAAGGCAGATTTCATCCTGTTTCTAATTTATCGTCGGTACAGGGCGACGGAATGATACTCGTAATTTTCACATTAGTTTGTGTTCTTGTTTTGATATTTTCTTGTTAATTATTGTTTTGTTGCTATGGGCTGGGTTTTTGGGAAACCATGATCTGATTATTGTGTCCGACACAAGTATTTTTGGAGCAACGATGGGCGGTGGCCCAATGGTGGCGGCCCCGACTTACGAACAGTGAGTCGTGGGTTCGAGCCGCGTCGTTCGAGGCGCATTACTTTGTATAATTTACTTCATCGCCACTGTCCAACCAGTCTTACCAAGGGGTATTTTATTACCCAGTAACTGACGACTGAGTTATGGAGGTCAGTGAGCATGCTCCATGTAAAACTGCTGGCATTCAGCTGCATTCGGTTAGACTGGAAACCGACCCCAACATAGTTGGGAAAAGGCTATGCAGATAATGAAACAAAATTGACGCAAGATGGGTGTACAATTAAATACGCCTCTGCCTACCACTTCGCGGATAAGAGGCGTGATTACCCTTAGTATCTTTACTATATTGCACTTGACACATGCAGCAGGTGGTTGGTAAGCAGCCAGATCGGAACTAATTACTACAGTTAATACCCAAGCAAATTCCAAATAGGTTACTGGGTGGAGTAATCACACTTAAGAAAATCGATCCCACCCTACTTTTAGGTGTTTAAAAATTCACGAAAACCTACTTACGTCGGTCGGCCTTGAATTCTCTTAGTAAACATATTAATTATTTCATGTTATTAGTTAGATATTTGTGCTAGTAATTTCGTTAATTGCAATATCTTGACTCATTTTAGTTTGAATTTTAGAAGTTTGACCTAAAATAGTTTTGAGGGCCAATTTGTTGCTCTGTTCTACAATTTTGGGTCTAGATTATTAATTTGATTGGAATGTTAATTAGTCCAGCGCCGTTTGATGTGTTTTAATTAAAATTCTATGTGTATATTAGTTTTTATGTCGTTCTGAATGGTAGTAGTTTTGAAAATGAAATGAAATGTCGTGGCAAAATGGCCGCTGTGACGGTTTACGGCGGGAATATGGATGATATGCGGTACTAATGCCCCGACCACGACTTCACGCGATACGACTAACGTCAAGCGTCACTTGAAAACTTGAAAGTGTCCTTAATTCCTTCATGTGAGCACCGTCACTTCGCAAGTCGCCGCCGTCACTCGTAGCATGCTCTCTATGCGATTTCTTTCATTTGTGTTTTGTACACAGTCCCTGCCGCAACATGGTGCTTGAGCGTGCAACTTGTGGCCATGAGGTTACTATCGTGTGGACAAGCAATTTTAGTTTATTTTCTCCTGTAAGTGCATGTCTCTGTGAATATCATTTTCTTTTAAAGTATACAAAACGGCATAAAGAAATAAAAAATAAAAGTGCTACTGAACTGTAATGTCAGCTCAGCAGTTCCTTATCCCATAAAACGTTAAATATAAAAAAGAAAAATAAAAACAAAAAACCTGCATATTTCAGTGTCCTTTACGACCCACCAATGGCTGCCAAGTCCCATGAAAAAGCCGTATACAATTTCTCAAACATTCTTTGATTTAAAAATCTTCTTCTCCATTTTGACATAGCATCATGACTGGCACGATTTCCCTGTCACTTCACAAGTTTCAAGTTACAAAGAGACCGACGATTATAAAAGTTATGAGCGTACTACAGTTAAATTTAATATCCGTTGAACGAGTAAAAAGATTGGGTTAACTGCGGGTTACCCTAGTGAAGCCAAGTTTATATTGGGTAACGGGCCTCTCTTTGTGAGCTGAAAAAAGAGGAAAACGGAATGGAGTGGATGCAACCTTTGCTAAAATGTTGGATGGGGAAAATTGTTGACGAAGTCAGTTCTAGCTGGGATATTTAGCGATACAGTTTAGTAACACAGGCTGGTTTATCCATGATCATGGTGCTTGCAATAGCGTGGATAGTCGCGGCTTATCCGTCGTGAGCCGAAATATCGGGAACTCAAAACAAAACAGTATACGTGATAAAAATCCCGTCTTTAGTGTTCTTTCCTTCTAAAACTTGTGGTTAGGGCACAAAACTGCTACGCCGGGGGGAAACTCCGCTGCCGCGGCAAATTGCCGTTCAGCGGACAGACCTCCGGCGCGATCTCATGGCGACATGGAGAGAGCGACTGTCGCAACCCCGTGCAGGGCACGCCACGATAGTGGCGGTAAGTCCCCTCTTTGAGGAGTGGCTTGAGAGGCGCCACGGCGCCCTCACCTTCCGCCTGACGCAGGTCCTCACCGGACACGGATGTTTCGGGAGGTACCTGCACCGAATCGGGCGGGAGGAAACGCCCGGGTGTTTCCACTGTGAGGATCGACCGGAGGACACGGTGGAGCACACGGTGGAAGTCTGCCCTGCGTGGGCGGAGTACCGCCGTGTCCTCGTAGCGGCGATCGGCGGCGGCGACCTCTCGCGTCCGGCCCTGGTTCAATCCATGGTCCGGAGCGAGACGGAATGGGAAGCCGTCACCTCCTTCTGCGAAGCAGTCATGCTGGCGAAGGAGGTGGCGGAACAAGAGAGGGAGAGAGCCTCTCTTCCCGGCCGCCGCGGGAGACGCACCGGGCGTCGGGGGCCACGTGGTGGCTACCGGCCACCGTAGATGCGGGCCTGTGGACGGTAAGCTATGGGCTAGCTAGCCGTCCGTCCGTCTAGTGACGACAGGCCGTGTCGACGGCGCGTTCGTGTTCCACGCGCGCCTCAAAGAGATGTCAGCAGCAGAGAGGGGCCCGCAAGGGCCGAAGCCTGCCGGGGTTGCGGGACTGTTCGAAAGAGATACCGCGGCCCCGGAACGTAAAGGGCGAGGAAGGAACATGGATGGGTTTTAGTCAGTAAGAGTCTGACACTCCCTCCCGCTCCGCCCAGAGTGGGAGAAGTCATTTGATGATTTCCCATCCCAAAAAAAAAAAAAAAAAAGGTCACAAAACTGGTATCAGAGTTATGGCCTCTGACTTGGCCTTACATGCATACCGTCGAGAAATATCTCTCAGGCATGCTGGTTTCCTCATGATGTTTTCGTTCCCCGAAGCATGTGATAATTATACAATACGGCACATACTAACTGGGTTGTAGAGGTCAGATAGGCAGTCGCTCTATGTAAAATACTGGTATTCAGCTGTATCCAGTCAGACTAGAAGCCGACGCCAAAAAAGTTGGAAAAAGGCTAGGCAGATGAACATGTTTCACCTTACCGAGTGAAATAATTTTCACCTTCATTTTTGTGTTTAAAATACGTATCCATATTTTCTTATTTACAAAGTTGCTTCAAAAGGGCATTCATAGTCTTTACTGAATTCAATTCAGCAGTTTTCAAAGCATTTCTATTACTTCTACTAGCTGACGAGTTGGCAAATATCATCGCTATGTACTTCAACTCTTTATGTAATAACTTAGCGAGTTAAATGAAAACTTACCTGAAGATTGCCTGACTTTTTATTAAGTTATAAATTTTTTAGTGATGCGACAGTCACGGACTTTGTTGTGATATTAGATTTGGGTATGCGTGTGTGTGTGTGTTTATTTTGTCTTTGTGTGTGTTTTTATGACAAAGTAAAAGTTATAGTTGACTATTGAATAAATAAGTTATTGCATACTTGTTCCCTTGGGATAATCGTGCTTGTAATTGCTTGTATGAATCTTAGGAACGCAGCTATGAGGTCATTGGGTATGTCGGGGTGCGGGACTGTTCGAAAGAGATATCGTGGGCCTGGAATACAAAGGGCTAAGAAAGGAACATGGATGGGTTTTAGTCTGTAAAAGTTTGACATCTCCTTCCGTTCCGCCTAGAGCTCAGATGATGATTTCCCATCCGAAAAAAGAAAAATGCCTGTAATCTTTCCACTGTTAGGATTCAGGCCTGTTGGGTGTCTGTCTATGAGTCGGTACCATACAATACACCAGCCCTTTGCGGGTCGGGGCTTCGATTTCTGTGCATGATGATGATTTCCCTTTACCGTTTTTAAGAGCAGAGGTGAACGAACAAATTATAAAAGTTAATCTGTCTGACTTGTTTCACTGGCGAACTGCCTACTTCTGTAGATAATATCTAGACTAAATGATGAAAAGTCCAGCTACATACATATACAGCCGTGAAGGCAGTTGCTATTTTTTTCTATGAGAGCAGCGCTGGCCCAGACTTACGAACAGTAAGTCGTGGGTTCGAACCCAAGCAGGCGCTTAACTTTGTGTAATATATCTCATCACGACTGCTCTCAAAAACGGCGAAGGAAAAACATCGTGAGGAAACCGGCATGTCCTAGAATCAAAAATTCGAAGACATGTGACATCTACCAATACGCATTGGGCCCGCGTGGTGGATTATATATAGACCATACGCAAAATATGCGCTTTGACGTGGAGTTACAAACACTAGCCCGTTATACAATAAATAAATTTGAATTGAATTTGAATACAATACAATACATACTTAATTTAGAAAAAAAACCATAACTTTCCCATTTACAATGCGGATACGAAGTCCAATAATATTAATTACATTTTTTTCTCCTTTTCAGGTAATATTGAAGTCGGCAGTAAGAATTCCCGAAGAGGTCAGACTGGTGGAGTTTTTAATGAGGTTCCTGGATTAGGCACGACAGGATAATTTGCCCGTAGAACTTTAATAAGATGTTCAAGTGCTCCAGAACGGACGAAAGGAAATTTTCTTATTAACTTTGGGAGTTTTTTAAGGAAGTTTGTTTTTTTTTAAGTAATTATTTTTAATATATTGGAACAGATGGACTTTATTCAGATCTGTGTTTACTGTCGAATTCACAAGAACAGCTCTTGGCTAAATAAAAACAGCCAATCGGATTCTACACCTAGTTTTTTCCGTCCCTAAGAAAGCACGTTAAGCCGTTGATTCCGGCTGTCATTTGTAGGTCTTTGACAGTCGTTACAGGTAGTCTGACAACCAGTCTTACCAAGGGTGTATTACCCAGTACTAACTAGGTTGTGGAGTTCAGATAGGCAGTCGCTCCATGTAAAATACTAGTCATAGCTGCATCCGGTTAGACTGGAAGCCGACGCCAACATAGTTGGGAAAAGGCTTGACAGATACTGATAATTGCTGTCAAGTGTCAACTAAGCTTCTCATAAGCTAACGCTTTATCCTAACTAGCGTCAACAGAAACTCCCAACACACAGTGCTCACAGATTCCTTTTGCTGCTATCGCGTTCAGAGCTTGGTTAGTTAGTTGAGATTAAAACTGCTTTCAGACTACGCTATAATATAATAGCATATATAGCTCATGGCACAACAATATTGCGCACCATACATTGTTATGGACACGTTCACACTGTACACTGTACTATATATTATGGGCTTACTATACTTACGCTATAAAATTGTTGCGATGCGCTGAGTTCATGCTATGCTATATCACGCGCCGCCCTCTTCCTCCTTCCTCACCCCCGGCCGTACCGCAAGACCGCGGTCAACTGAGCTTGCTATATATGCTATAAATAAATGCTTGCGATAATATCGCGTAATGTGAAAGCCATGCTATATAGTGTCGCATTTATCCTTTGCTATAATATATAGCACAATAATATAGCGTATAGTCTGAAAGCAGCTTTATACCTATTCGATCACATTGTCATAAACTTGTAAAGTTTCTAGCGCATCAAGTTACCACAAGCTGTCACAATTTTTCTCATTCGATTTGGAACTTAACCTTTAACGGGTTATGGTTTCAAATCATTTGGAGAAATGTGACAGTTTGTGGTAATGTTATCTATAAGTTTGACTGTACAATACTAAAACTGCGCTACCGTCAACAATAATATGCAACTCAATTTTTCATACAAATTATGTTTCGCGCCTCGCGAAATTCGCGCTAGGGGGGGTCATTGATATGTAGATTGTTTGCAATTTATAGGATATACGTTTTTTGTATCATATTCATGAGGTAGTGCCTGTCATCTGACATTATCATATCAGTCAGTATACGTCGACAAGAACCACTGAATGATAATTTATACACTACATAAGTAGTGAACTAAAAATATGAGGTCTCGTTTCTTTTGCACCCGTCAATCACCGATAATTTTTAATAATAGCAATACCATGGTATACTTATTACATCTAGGTATACGTCCAAATAAATAAAATTGAATTGTCTATTTGTAATATCAAAATAACAGTTTTTTACTGAATGCGTAATAAAGTGAATACGGTTACTTAAAACCAAACCTCATTTTTTTATTCATTTTTTATTTGTCTACATCTATGTTTGTTTGTTCTGGCTTATCTCCGAAACGACTGGACCGATTCTAACGGGACTTATACTGGCAGATTGCTTATGTTAAAAAAGGTCTACCATAGGCTTTTATTTTAGAATAAGTATTAGGGTTCTGGAGAAAAAAAAAACGAAAACTTGAAATTGGTTACAAAATCCGATAAAAAGGAAATTATTTTTTTATAATAATTTCACGAGAACGCAGGTCGCGGGCAACAGCTAGTTATCAATAAAAAAATACAGAAAAAAGTCGTGTGACACTAATTTTTAGCTGTCACAATGACAGTTGACAGTTTTGATGGATGAAAAAAATACAATGGTTGTTAAGACGCCTGCGGAGCATGCGTATTTCATACAAACGTAATACCAAAATTACTTGTAAATTAAACATATTCCTAAGGTAGTGTGTATTTATTTCGATTGAATTACAGAATATCTAGGTTCCCAAATATATATTTTGATTGGACACTGATTTTAACAAGAGTTATAAGAAGAATAAGTTTTCTATGGAAATTTTAAATTCCTCATATCTCGTCTTTGTATCATTGTCCTCTCAAAAAATATATTTGGGAACATGGATATTCTGTAATCCAATCGAAATAAATACACACTACCTTAAGAATATGTTTTATTTACAAATAATTTTGGTACTAAGTTTGTATGAAATACGCATGCTCCGCCGGCCCCTTAATGTTTTTTATTTGGTATAATTATTATGCAAATGTTAGAGGAATTGTTAGTCACGCGCTGAATTTAAATGAAGTATCTAATATTAATTAGAAGTAGGTGGACAATAGAGTGAATTTACATTTGCATCCGACTTTGATTAACATTGAGATTTTGAGTTACAACTTGATTTTGGTAGGTTGAGATAAAATTTTCTGCTTATTGAGAGCCGCACGTAGAGAGGTGTGGAAGACTATGGGGAGGCCTTTGCCCAGCAGTGGGACAATACAGGCTAAAAAAAGAAACCATTTTCGGTGAAATAATAATGGTATTTTTTAGTTAAACTTTGCCCTACTCTAGAAACATCTCCTATCGTACCATAAACATCAATGTCAATGGAAAGAGTTACCTCCACCTATCAATATCTTCAAATATTAAAAGTATGGCAGGAACGTCCCCACTCTCCACCAAAGGGTTAAATCGTGATATGTACCCGTAAAAAAAAAAATGAATTCTTTTAAAATTTTTTTCTTTTTTCCCATGAAACAAAACATAGTATTTTCAGCTTAAAATGTGATGAAGAAATTACTATTAAAATTTCAGCAACAAAACTGAAAAGTGACCGTCTTTAGAAGTTTTTAACCGATTTCTAAAAAAAGGTGTAAGTTATGTATTTCGCCAACATTTCTCTTTTTTATATTAGGTATGTTTACCGATTTCTACGTGATTACTAGTCCGATTTAAGTTTTTCTCGGTGCTCGGTTTTGTCGGTTATTTTTTGCAGAAAAGTTTTTTTTTAAATATAAGAATAAGAATAAGAATAAGAATAATTTATTTAAAGAAGAAGGTTTACAAAAGTATACATTTAAGTGCAGTAGAGTTATTTTTAACAATTGTATAATTAGTGCTTATAATTAAACTACAATTACAATATATAAAACAGTTGCTGCCGTTGCTGGTAACGAAATTGTCAAAACAAATGTTAGGTAGCGACCTACCTGATCTAGGTTTATTTAAACCTGTGTTTCAGGCCATCACTTTACATTGCATAATTTAATTAGGACAGTAATAGTTTTCAGAATAAAATAAATCTAATAACAATTACAACAAACTGGTACAAAAACAATAAACATTACAACTAATTTTAGGTAGGAGATGTGTACAAAGTAGATACGAGGGCATAACATAATCAAACTAAGACTTCTAGAAGTTTTTCCGTGTCCGTGTAATTAAGTGTCGCTAAATAATCTGATATTACAAATCTACATTTCCTATAACTTAGACAATAGAAGTTTAGTTTCTTGTTCAGTCTATTATACAGAAAAGGACCTAAAAACACATAGAATCGACTAGCAAAAGCATGTTTAGTTTGACAAAATATGTATTTGCCATCCCAAAAACAAAGCTGAAAAGTCCATCACCATTACCGAAAACTAAGTGCCAGCCCATAACCATAATCGTTTATCACCGTCATTGAGTGCCCCAGTAAGATAGTCACACCACAGCCACACTATACACACATATAGACTAAGCTATTAGTACACGAGATGTTGACATTCGATTCCCCTGGCTTTACCGATCTGATATAGTTTGGTACATACTTGTACATTATGTACATGTAATGGTATGAAAACAGTGTGTACTGAGTAAATGTAATCGGTAGTTTGGTTGGTGTGTTGATTTGATTTTGGGGTGAGCGGAGATACATTAATATCGTGAAATTGAATCATTTAGTTGTTTTTTTTTTTCAGTTATAAAATAAAGGGCTTGGGGAATCTGTCTAATGCAATTTTATACTTTAAAAAAAACTGCTATAAAACACATTTCAGCGACAGAGAATGAAAAATAGTGCTACAAACAGCGAATTTTATTGTTAAGGGGCCGGCGGAGCATGCGTTTTTCATACAAACGTAATACCAAAATAATATGAAAATCAAACATTTTTTTAAGGTATAATATTTCGATTGTATTATACAATATCTATGTTTCCAAATAAATAATTTAATAAGAACAATGATATAAAGACGAGATATGAGGAATTTAAAATTTCTATAGAAAATTTATTTTTCTCATTACTCCTGTTTAAATCGGTGTACATTCAAAATATGTATTTGAGAACCTATTTATTCTGTAATCCAATCAAAATAAATACACACTTCCTTAACAATAAATGTATGTTTGATTTACAAATTATTTTGGTAAGTATTACGTTTGTATGAAATTCGCATGCTCCGCAGGCCTCTTAATAGCGATGCTATCGAACGGTGTTATAATACAGTATTTTTTCAAAATCAACAGCTTCGATTCCTGGCTAGGAATATTGATTTTTCAAGTCAATCATCATTTGCTTAGCCTTTTTCCCAACTATTTTGGGGTCGGCTTCCAGTCTAACCGGATGCAGCTGAATACCAGTATTTTACATGGAGCGACTGCCTTTCTGACCTCCACAACCCAGTTAATACAGGGTAATACGATAACACTTGTTAAGACTGGTTGTCAGACTTTTTGGGCCACTAACTTCCTGTAACGACTGCCAAAGATGGACAAATGACAGCCGGGACCAACAGCTTAACGTCCTTTCCGAGGCACCGAGGAAACCCGGTATGTAAGGGTGTGGTCACCCATCCATAGACCAACCTAGGCTAGTACAGCTTAACCTTAAGATCGGCCCGAGCGGCTGTTATTATTTAGCCACGAGCTCCTGATTAATTTTTCAAGTCCAAATATGCGTTTTTAGTTTTTATGAAAATCAGGGACGCTTTCGCTTTTTTCTATTCTTAATAGTTTCGTATTTGGCCATCGATGCCCATATTTTATTGTTTCAAATTCATTCAGAATTCAATGATGACAATAGGACACAGGCGTCAAAGTACTCCTTCTTATCTCTGTCATCCAAGAATGTGCCCAAAAGACTAGCGGCTAGCGTGATAACTTTTAAATGTAAAATGATAAATGACTAGGGACGTCACGCGGTTTCACCCGCATAGTTCTCGTTCCCGTGGGACTATGGGGATCAATATGACCTATATAACTCGCTGATAATGTAGCTATCCATTGCTGAAAGAAGTTTTCAAATCGGTCCAGTAGTTTTTATATTTATTCGTATAAACGCAAAATACGCGCTTTGACGTGGAGTTGCGGACACCAGCCCGTTGTAATACAAATACAAAAATCTTTTCTCTGTACAGTAATAGTACAGAAAGGTCTGAATAAAAATGCAAACAAATGCCAGTTTGTGCCAGTTGTAAAAGTTTTACTTTTTTTAAATTAAAATAAAGTAGGTATTATATCTTGTAACTTAAAAGTGAGTCTGTGTTTTGATGCAACCAATGAGCCAGCTGCAAAAGTTTTTTCATTTCAAATACTTCTTATTTAAATTAGAACTTCTCGTAAAATTATTAAAAACTATAGTAGGTATTGCCTTCGGTGGTTTTGTACTATGAACCTAGTTTAATTTTTTCAATTTCTTTTTCATTTTTACTCACTAAGAAAAGTTGGCCAAAGTTAGAGCGAATAATCTTTTTTTGGAATGAAATGAGTGAGTTTGAAATTAATTCTACATTTTATGATTTCTAGTACAGGTTAAATTAAAACTTTTACAAACCTATGTAGGTACCTAAGTATTTAAATTTGCACTGTCACCAAAGTCATTAAAAAAGTCTCTAAATTAATTTGACAGATAAAATCCCCAGTGCTCTGTTGACGATTTATGTGGACGAAATTAACGCGTCTGTTTTTCGCATTTAATTCGAAATTTATCTTTTAACTTATTAGTTAATTGCATTCGCAGTGGCATTAAAGGAATTCCCTTATTTGCATAGAATATAAATGCACGCGTAAAAGCTCGGGATAGTTACCTCTGGAGCTACGAAACAACGTTGTGTTTTTGCTATAATTAAAGGTATTTCAAATGTTTTTTTCTTTTTTAAACTATAGGTGAGTTTTCTAGCCGTTAGATGTGGTGCTGTATTATTAAAAAAAGGAATACTTAGTTTATTTGAGTTGCGTTCTTTGGTAAGATAAAATAAATATCAAAACGCCATAAATTGTTAATATTTTTTTTACTACGTAATTTAAGCACTAAGACGTCAATTAATTGATAAATGCGGAATTTCAGTTCCAAAGATTAGAAAATGTACTTGCCTAACCAAAAAAAAATACACCATGGCCACGATTCTTTTTATCGTCGCCCTACAAGAAAGACAAAAGACATTTGTTTGTTTTTCGTAATAAAATGCAACGCTAATTTGTATGCGATCACATTATTTAAATGTCAAGGGGAGGGATTTATGTAATAACTCACAGGGGATTCCGGGGGTTTTAATTAACGATTATAACTCGAAAACTTTGAGCAACCGTGTTTTTCCCCTTAATTTATATATTTTTTTGTTCCCCAAAAATAGGGTAGGTATGCAAATGTACTGCTTTATACAACGCGTTGTTAAACTTTTCAACAAATAAATTATTACGGCTCAATACAAATACAAATTGGGGAAGTTTCGTGGATTGTAGACGAATGGCTATCGGGACCCTACATCGTAAATAAATAAAACGAAATACATAAAACGATGTAAATGCAAAACCAACTTGTAAAGGTAAACAAAGTCAAAGCTATAATGTCAACAGTCGTTAATAGCAGGATTAAATAAAAGAAAAAATATGAATTTGGCCGATAATTATCGAATTATTATGATAATATACGAGTATTAACTAACGTTTCACACTTCTGG
Source organism: Xestia ashworthii (assembly GCA_950022955.1). Classification (NCBI taxonomy): domain Eukaryota; kingdom Metazoa; phylum Arthropoda; class Insecta; order Lepidoptera; family Noctuidae; genus Xestia; species Xestia ashworthii. Next base: position 4,871,109 of record OX465573.1, read on the forward strand.
GACACATGCCACCTGTAAAGGAATGTAAGTAGTTATCAATCACTCATCATCCACCACGCAGGACTAGTGAGGTTATCAAGATGTCACATGGCTTCAAAATTCTGGTTCTAAGACATGCCTACACTACGTCCGGTCGTCAACCATTCGACGATCATCCGATTTAAAATACTAATTGCAGATTTGCAGCACAGTACCTTATAAATGGTTACCGCTATTAAGTAACTTTTAGAATTCCATGGTCTTTTCATGGTAAACTCAAAGCTGACTTTTAGTAGCTAAATCCAATATTGCAGTGCAAATTGCAAGTTATGGTTGAGTAATCCTTTTATTTATTGGCATTTGGACTCGATGCTTGCGGAAGTCGTCGCACTGTGCTGTGCTGTGTGTGTTTTCTTAGACTAATCTCAAGTATATAATTCTATTTTATTTATTTCACATTTTAAGCACAAAGCACAGAGGCGGACAACATAGTAACAGGCTTGGCAGAAAATGACTTTTAGGTAGCCTTTTAATACTCAAACACACCTACACCATAATTCCGTAATATTTTAAAAGAACGGCGCTTACTCAGGGGTAGCTATTCTCCCTTTCACTCCCCCACTTGTCACATAACTTACGGTGTTAATGAAAAGCTTCCTATTCAATGCCGTGCTGTGTCGAAGTGGCATTGATTAAATTTATGGCAACACTATGTAATTGTGGTGTTGTGCTAATCATATTGTACTCGTGTAATAAATTAAGTTTGGCGTGGTCTATTTTATTAAGAAATTCTTTTAGAGATTTCGTTTTCTGTTTTGAATCTCATTATGACTGAACCTTCAAATAGTTTTTGCCTCTTAACCTTTTGAACTTCAGAATAAATAAGCACGCGCGCGCGCTTGCTTGTCAATTATTGAACATTTCTGTTGGCTATTTTCATCTCTAAGTGAGACAATTATTATTAGCAAAACAGGCTTTAATCACTTCAACTGTATTGTCTAGACTTTAATCATAGCCATATTTGCCTAAATCTCAGGTATCAAAGTTCTTAATTAAAATATTGGGCAGTCACCGGGTTAACCCTAAAGTCTACCCTACCAACATTAAACCGATATCCAAGTTTAACTAACAAAACTTTTTTATTAATATTATTTCGTGTCAGAACCAAAAAAATATTAAAATGCATATTAGTTTCAAGAGGGTGAACTTGACATTTCAAAAAATCTTCAAAACTTTTTTCTTTGCGTGAAAAGACTTACGACTGAAAATTGATCGCAAATGATCTAGGTTTTTTTTTTTTCAAATATACTTATATTCCAACTGTGTGAACTGTTTTTTTTTTTTCAAGTATACTTATATTCCAACTGTGTGAACCCAGAAAAAATAGATTCTATTGTTAGCATTATTCCTTTTTTTAAATATATATAATTGGTAATAAGCATCTTGTCTGTAATTATTAATTAAAAAATAAGAGTGTTTAAGGCTTACTTATATTTTGTTGAGAAGGTAATTCATTTTGATCAGTATAGCAACCCAACTTTAAAAAATGTAAAGGGGGTAGTGCATCAACGAATGGGTGACATTGAAAGCGTAGACTGGGGAACGGCGAGGTTGTGAGTAGAGGATTATTGTAAGATACGTAAATACAGGACAGTGATTTCAATTACAAGTCGTTGTTATTTACGACCCCTTCTGGCTACTTCTAATACTATAAAGGATTTACTTTCATTATCGTGTGGTTAGTGCCTTACCTGGTGTCAGAGTTTTTATACCGCTCATGGTCCTTTGACTTGGCTTTACCGTCGAGAAATATCTCTCAGGCGTGCTGGTTTCCTCACGATGATTTTCCTTCACCGGGAATCCGTTGGATGCGAGTCGCACGGGACCGGTCAATGTGGCGACACTTGGGGGAGGCCTATGTCCAGCAGAGGACGTCTGTCGGCTGAAATGATGATGAAGCAAGTGACAATTATACAATACACACATGAATCCGAAAATCAGAGGTGCTTGGGACCTAGGACTTTTCAGTCCGACGGTCACACCAAAATCCTACTACGGCTTTTTATGATTTGTTTGTTTATAAGTGAAAACATTGAGGTTTTATTGTAGTTGTTAAACGTATTTTGTTTGTTAGAAAATTGTCTATTATTATTATTTTATTATAAGTCTATATTGTACCATTGCAGGGCAAAGGCCTCCCTTCCCTCCTTCCACATTTCGCGATCTTGTGCGATTGTAGGCCAATTCTTTGCGAAAGAGTCTAGCTCATCCCGCCATCTCCTTCTGGGCCTGCCACGTTGTCGTTTCCTGCTATTTGGTATCCACTGAGTGGTAATTTTTGCCCATTACTCCTCCGACATACGGCAGATGTGACCAGCCCAGTTCCTCTTCAGCCTAGCAGCTGTCATGCCAACATTAGCTATATGGGTTTTGGCCCGAAGTATAGAGTTTCTGACGCGGTCCGTAAGTTTGATACCCAGTATGCTTCGCTCCATAGCTCGTTGGCAGACCTCAAATGCGGACTTCTGACTATTTGTAAGTGACCACGTCTGCGCTCCATAGGTGAGGGTAGGGAGAATGCACATGTCCATGAGCTTTCGCTTAAGCGCGAGAGGGAGGGATCCCTTCATAACATGTTTCATCGACCAGTAGTTCTTGAAAGAAAATTTTCTAGGATAAATTAAAACAAAGTGTTTCAGAAGGGATCCATCAAAAGGCTTACCTAGTTTTATTCTAAAAATCTTCAAAGGTTTCCCTAAAATACGAAAGAAGCCAGCAATTTCTAATAAACCATTTTCCCAATCAATAAATCACCTTTGTCACGTTTTTTCCCGTTGTCCTATTTTTCCCTCAATAGTTGATCCCCTTAAAATTTATCGTCATAATTTTAGTCTTGTTTTACAAGCGAATTTCTTTTTTACGAGTTTCCAAAGTGTTGGGGTGGCCGTTCGTTGTTTAGATAACTTTTTTTTTTACTCTGGCAACCCCGCTTTAAGGTGACAACAATTTTAATTTTGTACGTGAACGTTTTTGTTTCATAATTGCGTGAAATATTTTTTAATTTCACTTTGAAGTGCTGTGTGTGTTTCATCGATTTTTTTCTTTTTATGTAGACATAATGCCAGTGCAGGTACTTTCAATGCTGAATTTCGTTACATACCTAGTTAAAGTTGAGGATAGCCCGTGAAATTCAAATTCTGGTATGTTTTTGCAATTGTGTAAGTGTCAGGTCGTATGTACAATATTTTGATTTAAAAGAGTGTAAATGAAGTTTCCGGCATGTCCTAGAACCACAAATTCGAAGACATGTGACATCTACCAATCCGCACTGGGCCCGCATGGTGGATTATATAGCCCATTCCCTCTCATAGAGAGGAGGCCTGTCCCAGCAGTGGGAACATTAATAGGCCGATGATGATAATGATGAAATGAAGTTTCTTGCCCATCTTCTCCATAAAGATCTACGCTTTAGAACGGGCAACTACAGGAATTTCACAAGTTTTTTGCAAGTCCAGGGGCCTTAGGTCCATGTTCACCAAAAAGATGACGGTCTGATTATCTAAAAACAGCTATTTAAAACACATTTTTGTAGGGGAACATGTCCCTTAAACAGCTGTTTTTAGAAAATCAGACCGTTATCTTTTCGGTGAACATGGACCCTAATCTGCTATTTTTATAAATTCGTCATTCCAACACGATCCCATTCTCATCCCATTGTCATTTTGCTAAAGGTTCGTAATCTGCTAAATTCATAATGGTCGATCATTGGTCGGTCAATGGTCTCGTAATAGAATTGTGTTTTAATGACTTAATGTCATTATTAGTATTGCTGTGATTATTAAACCCGCCAGATTTCATTTATAAATATTTTTACATATTATTTACTAGCGTTTCATGCAATCTGAAGTAGAAGAAGTTTGTAAATGGCACCAGTCATTCATTTGTCATTATGTACGAGATTACCATTCTATGCCATTTCTTTCAATGGAGTGTCAGTAGTTGACCATTGCAACGTCATAATGACAAGTGTTTTGACAAGTAAACTTGACAGAACATGACAATATGAAACCAATGATCGACTATTCTGACACTATTGTAATAGCAGACTTGAGGCCCAGGCCTGGTGACTGTGAATGTAGCTTCGCTTTTTTTGATTTTTGACGTTCAAGTGTCTGTAATGGTAAAAGTAATAAATGGTTTAGGTTTGCGTTTCATAAAAATAGCACACAAACTAACCCCTTCCCTACAAAAAACATCGCTGTAAACTCCACCCAAAAATGACGTAACAAAAAAAACGAATTAGAAACTATAGTTAATTAACGTTGACCACTCCCAATCACGCCTTAAACAATTAATTTATATGTATCATAAACATTGTAGAACTAATTATAGAAGCTTGTATTACCGAATTTATATCGACGCCTGTTAAGATGTATGTTGCTGATGTAAAGTGGTCTCTTGGGAATACAAAACATACTTGTTAGAGATGAAATGAACATAATATCACGCCTGTCATCTAAAAGGTTGGGCAGAAGTGTTCCTAAATAGTACACAAACACATTTTTTGATTTATGTTTTGACTTTAAGTCTCATTTTATACAGTGTGGAAACAACCTCATCTCGAAGCCGTCAACCAAGCATTCTGTACATCAAACTAAGTAACTTTATGCAAAAATTATTGCTGGGAAACGACTTTTTTTTTAGGGTGAAAAATCATGTTTTGTGGTAAAACTCAATGTAACGCACTTAAACCATTGTTCTGATGGATGGATTGTATAGTACGGGGGTCGTAGAGGTGTTAACCCTCTATTGCATGAATTATTAAATTAAAAAGAAAAAAAATATTTTTATGTTTTAATGTGTTTTATTAGGGCTTGTAAGACAAAATATAAAGTGAAAAAAAAAAATAAGTATCTTATTTTAGAAAAAAAAAAACAGAAGCCAAAATTGGCTTCCCATGCAATAACGTCTGTGTATGAGACTGCCATTTTTGGCTTCCTATGCACAACAAATACCAAAACTTACACAAGGTGAAATTCTCTAAAACAGTTTCTTTTCTCATTCAAGCAAAGAAACACGTCACATTTCTCACATTTTATATGAGAACGCAAAGAACAATCATTCTGACATAATTGACGATTCTTTTGGTGTATCGGGAAATGGTCAATTTTGTCTGTACGTACTGAATTTAGAGGTAGGTCTTGCACTTTTGCTGGGGTTTTCCGTGCCCTTTTTCGAGGTGCGAAAGATTCATTTCTACTGGTAGGAGTACCCGTTCTAGATGACGTAGGAGTATTTCCTCTTGACAAGGTAGGTGTACCGGGATTACTGATACTAGGACGGCCTCTTTTTCTTGAGATACTTTTGCCAGCCTTGCAATAATGTTCAGAAATGGCTAGCTTGAAGTCAAATAGTGACATGTATTGGTCAGTCTTGCGTCGCCACAGTAACCAAGCATTAACTGCACACATATCAACCAAGTGGAAAAATATTTTTTTATACCACTGACGAGATCTTATTTTGATCCTATATAATACAGACCTAACAAAGAGTAAAGCAAATCAACGCCTCCCATGTGTCGGTTATACACATCAACGCATTGTGGCGATGTTATGTCTTTGTACTGTTTATCTTTTCTGAAATATCTAGTCTTAGTAGAAGTCGGTTCACTACCAACAAACGCAGACAGTAAATTGACCACTTTATTGTCATACCATGATAACAGGCTTAGTTTTACGTCATCGACGATGGCGATTTTCTCAACCATAGTACCACGACCTATTTTCTTCAGGTCCTTTTCTGTAGGCATATCAGCGTTAGGTACTCTGTTCATCCTAATGGTTCCCAATGGCAGCAATCCATTTTTATACAGGTAAACTTGCAATTTTATACTATTGAACCAGTTATCGAAAAATATTTTGTGGTTTACATTTCGAGGCACAGTAGATGTGAGTCGTGTAACAACGTTGGAGCTGACACCAAGATCTGGTGCATCACTTGGAAAAATGTTGCTTTGATCGCCAGCAAAAATATAAAATATAAAATAAAAAAAAAACTCTGAATGCATGCGAAGCCATTTTAGGCGCAAACATATTTCATCGTAAATGCATGCGAAGCCAAAATTGGCTCCTGTAGAAAATATTGAAAATGAAGTATAAGGAGCAAATATTTTGAATAAACTGTGATAGGGGTCAAAAACAGAGGTTTTGCAGAACATTATTTACATTTTTTAACATCAATTTTCTTACCTTTTCTATTTAATTTCCACCAACAAAGCTGCAATAAATTCACTAAGAACGACGTCGCGTACGCACCGGAGAAAAGTGAGGTTATAATGACACATGACGTTGGCCATAGATAATAAAAATTACGTTTCGGTTCAGTTTGAATTCCTTAATATTACTACATTGACATTTTATAATTTTGTTTAAAATTAGGGTAGAAATAAATTACTAAAGTTGAGCAGCCAAAATTGGCTTTGTATGCAATAGAGGGAGTAAATATCTAACAATTAAAACTTGTATTAAAAAAAAATACTTGTCAAAAAGTTGTAACTTTGACCCCCAATATCTCTGTAACAATAAGGTTCCCAGGTATGGTGTAGAACAAAAAAAATTATGGAAAAAAGACGGGGAGAACAAGTGCTTTTCGGCTTGGTTAAGAGGTGTTTTACACCCTTTATAAGGTAAGTAAGTACCTACCTTTGTGTTCTTTTGTGTGCATGTTATTTGCTGACATAATAATATTTATTTTGTGTGAATATTACCATCCTGAGATTATTACCATCGGTTGATGTTAATATGATCGACCCTTATTTATTTAACACAATTCAGACTTCGAGGCGGCTACTGTAAAAATCCTTACGAATGAAACTGCCACTGACTGTAACGACTGCCAAAGATGGACAAATGACAGCCGGGACCATCAGCTTAATGTAACGCTAGATGTCGCTAGCCAGCCGTTAAGCCGAGCCGGCTGTCAAGCCCGCCATGCCTAGCCGCTACGTCACTTCCCCACCACGGGTGCCTGCCCCGCCAAATTGCGAGCCGGGGGAGGTGAAGTAGCCGCCAGCCAGCCATGCTTATTAAAAGCCCGGAGCAATGATTTTGTGGACTCACTTATTGATCATAATTGTAAGGGAAAACTCTGCCCGAATAAAAGTTTAAATCAGTTGCTGTTTATTTTTATCACTGTCGTTATAATTCAGAAGTGGTACCGAAGAAAAAACCTACGATGAAACGATGTTCTGCTACAAATAAACGTCGACGGTCGCCTAGTCGGGAGGACGAAGATTCTGCGTCGGTAAACCAGATGTCTGAAAATTCAAAAGAAGAAAGTCGATGCACACCACCTCCAAGAAAATTATTGAAGAGTCTCCTAGCACATGAAGTTGAAAAAGCATTCAACGATCTGGAACACGAAGCGCCTACCCACATTCATCGGAAAAAAACAGCGTGCCGCGTCGTTAATTCCAGAATTTGACCCTGAAAACGAAGAATGCACTGTCACTGCCTGGATACAAAGAAATTTAGCAACTACTACCCTCAGAAAGCATGAGAAAATACTACCAAGAAAAAGAAGAAGCAAATTGTCGGATGACACCTGCAAGACACTTCGAGTTCCGAGAAGAATCCTTCTCTCTGCCAGCAACCCTTCTACGCGGAAATGAAGGCTACTTCAAGGTCATCAACAGCGGAGCCAAGGACATCACATGGAAGGAAGGAACCGTCCTACTTCCCGCTGAGAGCTGCCAAGAACCATGCATAAATAACTAGGTTAGTCAACATGCCAATATTTGCAAAATGCCATTAGCCAAATGTGTTTTACAATTGAGTGCCTCGCCGTGTTAATAATTATGCCATTGGTGGGGTAGTTGTAGACAAAATTAGGGTACGCCCGATAAGTGAATCACAATCAGTTTATTATCTCGGTATAGTAATTGTTTTGCTGGCTGTACTGCTGTACCCAATGAGTTGGGATGTACGAATTTAGTTCAAATGCGCATTCGATTATCCAATAATGAACCAGTACACCGTAGGCCTTATAGATTAGCACATCACGAACAAGAGACTGTTAGCCTAAAAATTAATGAACTATTAGAAGCAGGCATTATAAAATAATTCGAATCAGATTACGCTTCTCCCATTGTTTTAGTTAAGAAGCAGAATGGAATAGTCGTGTATGTGTCGATTAAGTACCGAGCACAAAATGCGTTAACTATCTGCAATAGATATCCGTTACCGTTACCTAATTTCGATGAGCAAATTTCTAATTTATCTGGCAAGACCTACTTAACCAGTCTTGATTTAGCCCAAGGGTAGGTACCATCAACTTAGCATTCATCCTGACGATACACACAAAACGGCATTTGTCACAACGCAAGGTCATTACGAATATAATAGGGTTCTTTTCGGCCTCGTTAACGCTCCCTCAGTGTTTATGCGTTCAATAAACAAGGTCGTACCTAGATAGTTTAAAAAAATGACTAAATAAAACAGTTAGATAAAAATAATTCCAATAATTTCATCAAACCGTCGCGTCGTCGTCAGATATTAGCATTCCTTGACGATCTATTGCTACCGTCAGTTAATGTTTAAACAGGTTTAAACTTATTGGACAAAGTTCTTGAAAAAATTGCAAACTGAGAATATAAAATTAAATATGAGTAAATGTTAATTTTTACTAAATAGGATTTCTTATTTAGGTTACGAAATATCATGTTGATGGCATTTCAAGTTTAAGATGGTAGCTGTGTCTCAATTTCCCGTTCCAAGAAACGTAGGTACATGCAGTGGGTCAGTTTATTGGTCTCTGTAGTTATTTTAGGAAGTTCATTCATAACTTTGCAATAATACGAGTAGCTCGCCCGCTTACAGAAGTCAGAACAAACAAAAAAAAAAAAATAAGATGGTATGGGGCGAATCACAAAAATCTAGTTTTGAGAATTAAAAAAATAATTGTGTGAATGTTATCGCTAATACCGTAGCAATATAAGATCCTAGTGGTCAGTGGGTCGTCTAAGGTGCCAACGGAAATTCACACGGATGCATGCAAGTTAGGTAGGTACCTATTGCAGGCATTCTTTTACAAAAACAGATTGACGGTAGTTAGCGCCCTGTCTTGTATGTTAGTCGCGTTACCAGTCGGGAAGAAAGTGTTTATCATGCTTATGAGCTCGAGACTTTTGCAGTTGCCACCAGGCTTTTAATTCAAGACTATGATATTACTAATCGACTGTAGACCGGGTGAGCGTATGAAGCCTTAAATAGGAATCCGATAGATGTCGTTAATGTGTACCTACCGTTTAGAAGTAAACTATAGTGCAATTTTATTGTGCAAGATTAATAGTCGAAACGTATTATTGATTTACTGCAAAGTATATGTACAGGTAGTGATATAGTGAGTGACTAGTCATATAATCGTCTTATGGGTTTATCGTACAACTCTTTACGGTACTCTATTAGTTGTGCCAAACTTTGCGCGATGGAAAATATTACAAATGCATCATGACGATATTGGCCATGTGGAATTACTTAATTATATAAGAAAAAAAAAAACTTTCTAGTTTTCAAAAATGTCCCGAATTATACGGAAATATGTGGCGTCATGTTTTATATTGTGCGTACGGTAAAGGAGAATACTGTAGGAAAGAAAGCAAATTACATCCGATTAAACCTATTCCTAAACCTACTGAACCAATTAAAATGGTACATATCGTTCATTGGGGCCCTTTTTGCAAAACTAAAAAAGGGTACCAGTACATGTTAGTATTAACAGATGCTATTCGCTGAAATGTTAGTATTGTCGATTTTCTAAATTTGCTGTTTCTGAGCCTACGCGTACTGTAATTCTGTGGGGACAATCAGAGTTTTAAAACGCATATTTAGTTAAAGTATTCCGTTTTCCTAATCATGTAGTTTCTGATCATAAGGTAAGGCCTTTACGAGTAGATATTTCAAGAAGTTTGAAACGGAAAAGCAGTTTAAACACACGTTACCCGCTATTGCGTATCCTAGGTCTAACGGGCAGCGCAGGTAGAATGCACAAATCGCACAATTCACGATGCGTTGCGAGCCACGGAACCTAGCGAGCCATAATTGGGACAATATTTTATCAAATGTAATAATGTAGGGTATTAATAATACTGTTAATGAAACAACAGGGTATAAGCCATACGGCTTAATGTTTGCTCGTGTAGGTAGGTCAGTATGTGACGTCTCAATCCCGGATCGGGTTTCTGAGCCAGTGCAATCTAGTCGTGATAGTGCTAGAAATCGGATTAGAATAGCTAGCGAGAAAATGAAAAACTTTGATAAAAGCCGGAAAAATAGTACGATTTACAAAAAAGGTAATAACGTACTTTGGCGCCAAGCGCCGACTACTGGCGGCAATAAGGTTAACGAAGTTAGATGATCTGTATTCTGGCCCATATGTGATTATTAAGGAGTTTCTCCTCGCAACCATATCGTGGCGCTGCCATTATGTCCGATAGCGACAGTAGTATGGCTGGACAGTTGGAAACCGAAGATCTGGTAGATTTTCTTGAAAGCTAGATCGAAGTTAATTTCCCCATAATTTAACTTGTTTCTTGAGCTGACTTGTAATCATAGTTTTGTTGTTTCCATTGCGGGAGCAATTGTTACAGGATGGCCGAGTGTAACGCTAGATGTCGCTAGCCAGCCGTTAAGCCGAGCCGGCTGTCAAGCCCGCCATGCCTAGCCGCTACGTCACTTCCCCACCACGGGTGCCTGCCCCGCCAAATTGCGAGCCGGGGGAGGTGAAGTAGCCGCCAGCCAGCCATGCTTATTAAAAGCCCGGAGCAATGATTTTGTGGACTCACTTATTGATCATAATTGTAAGGGAAAACTCTGCCCGAATAAAAGTTTAAATCAGTTGCTGTTTATTTTTATCACTGTCGTTATATTAACGTGCTTTCCGAGACACGTAGGAAACTCGGTATGTAAGGGTGGTCACCCATCGACAGACCAACCTAGGCAAGCACGGCTTAACCTAAATATCACTGGCTGTTACTCTTTAGCAATGAGCTCCTGTAATCATAGATTCTAATATTATACGGAATTCATATCGACTAGGGATTAGACAGAATTATAATTGTTACTAAGTGATCCCTTGGGAGTACATGCCCTTCTTATTAGGAGAGATAAGTTATAATTGTCTATGGGATATAACGTTCAGGGACTTGGTAATTAAATAAAGGAGATATTTTTTTTGTTCGGAGATTATTAGGCCCACCCACATAAATTGTAGCATTTGATAATGAAACGTACGGTCGAACAAGCTATTTGGTATACACTTTACAATGTAATTTGTGGGTTAAACTGTAAACCAAATAGCTTGTTCGACCGTACATTGATTTCTTCCTTAAACCTCTAGATTACAGTGGTTAAATTAGCTTAGCGTTGTCTAATCGGAATAAATGCGAAAAATCTGCAAAAACATTTACGAAAACCAAAATAAACAGAAAAAGTAATTATGTCAAAATAATGAAGTTGTCTGTCAACCACTAAAAAAGTGGATTTATAACGTTCCGTGCCACGTTGATTCTTTAAGGCGCTTAGACGAGCTTAATTAGCAACTCTATTTGTGGTGGTTCAAACTTCGTTTGAAACGCTGTTAGAATAAAGTTCTAATCAGCTTGCACTACAAAGTGGTTGTTACGTCAAACACTGCGGGCCAAATAGCGCGAAATGAGTGGTATCGATCGATTTACAAAAAAACTATTGATTGGATTAAAAAACTAAAACAGTATCATGCTAATATATTGCTTGTAGAATTATTTGCCAAAAAATCAGAATGATCGCATGCATATTAGTATGTTTTCTATTGTTTGAAAGATATTTTTAGAGGTAAGTTCGTGATTTCTTTTTATCGAGCCAAATTAATTGTATTATGTTTTCAAAACAGTATCATGCTAGCATATATCCTGAAGAATATCATATATTTTTCTGGTCTTAATGTTTATAGCAGTGAATCATATACTTTTAGTAATTATAAAACTCGCGTTTAGCTCTTGTAATCGCCTTAAACCATCTATGCAATTTTAACCACACATCAATAATATTTATTTTTTTATTCCATTCTGATTCTTTTATAATCATGACAGGTATGATTACCAATTGGTAGGTACCGTACTTTTTTTAGTAAACGGAAAAAACATTCACGTATCTATTTTCTGTCAAATGACATTGACCACAACAGGAATCGAGTCAAATACTCGCAAAAAAATATCATAACATAGCTTATTTAAAGGTTATTTTAAGGCTTAGGTTGTTTTAAAATAAAAAAATGGTCTCCTTTATGTTAGGAAATCTATAGCTACAGTAACCATTATTAATTTTTAACAGAGTTCTTTTCAAAAAGAAAAAATAATGTTATGTGTAAATAACCTTAAATAAACCAATTTTAATAGTTTAACTTGTCATCGCCTGTAGTTCAACTCCACAATATCCAATGTTTATTAAATTTTCGCTTTTCCTAAATCATATTAATGTCAGTAGTAAAGTCGGTTTTACCCTGCATTGCACTGTATCTGCATCACCTAACTCAAACCGTTCGCCATTATTTCTTTGAAACTCAATACCTATTGCAGCAAACACTCGTAACCATTGTAAATTGCGTCGCTTCGGATCGGTATCAGTCAATAACAATGAGGTGAGGTGATGTCAATCCGATCCAATGTTTATACATTTGCTCATAATCTTAATCCGAAAAATCAGAGCTGCGTGTCTTGGGTTCCAATTTATGTACGGAAAGTATTTCTCACTAGCTTCGTCGAAGGAAAACCTCGTAAGGTAACCAGCATGCCTGAGAGATATGTCTCGATGGCATGTACAGCCAAGACCGAGGTCCTTAAAAACTCTGACACCGAGTTAAGCACTAAAACACGATGACATGAGCTAAATCGTGCTTTTGAGAGCGGTTAACTATCAAGCCCGCCCAAAAGCGCTCTTCTATACATATTACTTGTTTTAGTTCTTCAAGAAGAATAGCATTATAAGTCTCATATTCGATTCACTAACTATCCGCCAATCATGGCGCTTGCAACAGCTTCGAAACATCGGGAGCTCACAAAAATTGAAAATCACGAAGTTATTGCATCAACACTACAAGCGCACATTTCCAACAACAACCAACATGCTCCCAGGTTATACTACCAACCAGACAACCAGAGCAACCACTAATTGTCTCCCCCGTGGTTAAACTAAGCTAACATGGCCCGATTTGCATGAACATGTCCCGGTAATGTACCTACCTAATGTTAGCTGCTAGATGTGTGATTTGTATTCATTAATACTTGCTATACATGTAGGAGATACATTCCTGGTAAAGGTATCGTAATTTTAGATAGGATTTACTCACATTTCAATTTTTCTAGGTTGGTCCATCGATGGGTGACCAGTGTGACCACCACCCATTACATTCCGAGGTACCTCCGTGCCTCGGGAAGCTCGTTAGGCCGTTGGTCCCGGCTGTCATTTGTAGATCTTTGACAGTTGTAGACAGTGGCCTGAAAGTGTGACAACCAGTCTTACCAAGTAGTACCGTATTACCCAGTACTAACTGGGTTGTGGAGGTCAGATGGGCAGTCGCTCCATGTAAAATACTGGTATTCAGCTTTATCCGGTTAGTCTAGACGCCAACACTAACATAGTTGTGAAAAGACTAAGCTGATGATGGGGTATTCATGGTTCACAGTCACGACTTCACGCAATACTTTGGGTTCCTTATCTTGCCACATAACCCTAAATTGTCGTTGTTAGAACTACTTACCCAACACTAAGTTATTACGAACGTCAGATGTGTTGGAAATAGGTTGAAATGAGGTTTCAAACCTGCCACTGCTTGCACGGTTTTTACATTAAATATAGTACTTAGCTTTGAAATAAAATAATATACAATTTCAAGACCTTAAGTCGAGTCGGTTGCTGTAAAACAATAGATAAGTCTCAAACTTTTTATAAGACTGCCCTCATCAAACTAAGGTGGCAAGTAATTATTATACTTTTACAAAAACTACTTTTAGTTACAAATAAATACTAGTAAGTAGTGATTGTTCGTCGCCGTCTTTTCTTCACGCAAATGCTGCTAATTAGTTTAATTTTAATGCTTCTCGTGAGTTGTGGTACAAGTTATAGAAATTACTAAGACTTTTTTTTTTCAAGCCTTTTCTTGTCTCACTCCTGCGCAAAGGCCTCCTTCTATTACTACTCTCGTTCTAGTCTCTCTACTCTACTCCTTCTATGTCTCATGAACTCAAGCGCCCTCCTTCTAGCTCTGTAGGAACCTGTCTTGTTCGTCTCGCCATCTCCTTCGTGGCCTGCCGCGACCCCACCTCACTGTATCAGGGCACCAGTTTCTGTTATTTTGGCCCGCAGTTTGTCCGCCATCCGGCAGACATGTCCTACCCAGTCCTATTTGAGTTGGGCATCCTTTTGAGCCACGTCAGCAATATTTGTTTTGGAGCACAGTATTAAGACAATGTCTATACTAATATATACTTTTATCTATACTTATCTATCTATACTCTATACTATATAATATTAATATATTAATATCTATACTATATACTAATATTATAAAGCAGAAGAGTTTGTTTGTTTGTTTGTTTGTTTGTTTGGTTGAACGCGCTAATCTCAGGAACTACTGGTTCAAATTGAAAAATTCTTTTTGTGTTGGATAGTCCATTTATCGAGGAAGGCTTTAGGCTATAAAACATCACGCTATGAGCATCAGGAGCGGAGCAGGAATGAAAAATGTTGCAAAAACGGGGATTTTTTCCCTCTCTTATGTGACGCAGACGGAGTTGCGTGGGTCAGCTAGTAATATTATAAAGCAGAAGAGTTTGTTTGGTTGAACGCGCTAATCTCAGGAACTACTGGTTCAAATTGAAAAAATCTTTTTGTGTTAGATTGCCATTTATCGAGGAAGGCTTTAGGCTATATAACATCACGCTACGACTATTAGGAGCGGAGTAGGAATGAAAAATGTTGCAAAAACGGGGATTTTTTTTTTCCTTTCGTTTTTCTTTCTTATGTAAAGCAGACGAAGTTGCGTGGTGACATTTAAAAAATGTTGATTTGTGAAGTGCTCTGTAGCTGAAAAAAGATGTTTTTCAATTTTAGTCCTTATTAAATCGCTGCTAACTCCTAAATTATACTACAAGCAAAAACACCTGCAGGCTACAATAATAATAATAATAATTGTTGAACACCCGAGCTACAGCGACATTTTCTCTACCGCTATACAGGGTGCTCTGTCCCCAGTCATGCTGAATGATATTTATGATATCTCCCTGTTATTTATGGAAGGAAATTGTAGAAGAAACTGTCTTTGCTGTTTATATTTTCCCAACTGTCTTAAAATACAAGTTTCTGTAACTATGTTTTATAAAAAACTATAAATCCGATTGTTATGTTTTTTTCACTAGCGATACATAGCTTGTGTTTCCCAACTAGTTGAGGTCGGCTTCCAGTCTAACCGTATACAGCAGTATTTTACATGGAGCGAATGCCTATCTGACCTACACATAACACAACCAATAAAGTACTGAGTAATACGAAACTCCTTGGTTAGACTGGCTGTCAGATTTTCGGGCTACTGGCTACCTATAACGACTGTCAATCTCGTCTGTTGCGCAGAGCCAAGGCGCTCATTGGTTGCAGCCGCAAAGTCACATGGTGGTCGGTCAGATAGGACAGACTGTACTTCGGTGAGCGTGCCCGAGAGCTGTACGAGCTTATAGCAACACGGGCTGTCAGATTTTAGGGCCACTGACTACCTGTAACGACTGTCAAAGTGTGTGTGTCTACATATGACAGCCGCGACCAACGGCTTAACGTGCTTTCCGAGGTACGGAGAAAACTCGGTGTATAATGGGTGGTCTCCCATCTACTGACCAACCTTGGCAACCTCGGCTTACCCCAAAGATCAATCCAATCGGCTGTTATCATTTTTGAGTTCAAGATTTAATTAGCATAGCAAAAACATTTTATTTACAGAAGCCATTTTTATTCTCTTTCCCCATTATAAGCATATCTTCTATAAACGCAGTAATTATTCTAACACCGTACAATGCTCCAAATAGACATACGAAAGCTTTTAGCCCGCCTTGTATCTGATTCGTGAGCTAGTTAATAAAATACGAGTAAATACTAACACCTTAACTCTTGAAGTCGTGGGGAGTAAGAATTGGCGTAAATTGGGATTGTTTTTTAAGTAGCACGTGGAAAAAAGGCAAATAACAGGAAAAATCCTTGAAGAAAACAAAGGTTTTCTCGAGAATACGTTGAAATTTTTCTTTATTATTTGTTTTATACACATGTTATACAAGGTGTGGCGTAAATAGTGGTCCACCTGTAACAGATAATTTACTATTACATATTACAATTTTAACCAATTTACCCATACATTTTTTTACAAAATCTGTCTTGCATGTTATGTTAAAAATTTGGGTTATAATAGAGATGAACTATTTTTTTCTTCAACAGCTGTAAATTTAAATAAAAAAATCATACTGTTTCACGATAGTTCTAGTATTCAGGAGTAATTAACAGAAAACAAAATAAAAAAATAATTGTTTTGTTGAAACTACAACCAAATTTGTAAGAAAAGGTAGAAATTTCGTGAAAAAAAGAAAATATGTTTTCGGAACTCTTTGTAAAAATGTTTAAATTTGTAATATGTGATAGTAAACTAGCTTCTGCCCGCGACTTCGTTCGCGTGAAGTTTTGATATCGCAACGCATCGCCTGTTCAACGGAAGCTTTTTCCCGCTTGCAACATTTCTTATTGCTGCTCCGCTCCTATTGGCCATAGCGTGATGTTATATAGCCTATAGCCTTCCTCGATAAATGGACTATCCAACGCAAAATAATTTTTCAATTCGAGCCGGTAGTTCCTGAGATTAGCGCGTTCAACCAAGCAAACAAACTCTTCTGCTTTATAATATTAGTGTAGATTATCTGGCACATCGAATCCTTAACAGTGGACCACTCTTTACGCCACACCCTTTATAAAGCGTAGCCCACACCGCCAGCTGGCGAGCTAGCTAGCGATCGATTAGGGCGAGCTTCTTTTCATACTTCGGCTCTTTTGTTAGTTCGCGGTGTGAACCAAAGTATGCAAGAAGCGATGCTTCGCTCGGCTCGCTCGTTCGCTCGCTAGTTGATTGTACGGCCTGTGCTTAAATCACGCCTTTTTACCTTAAGAGTAGGCAGAAATGACAGAACTATACGATCATTACAGTCATACTCTCCGTTCATACGAGTTAATCTGCTTATAGACGCACGCTGGTTGCTAGTACTACACAACTGGCCTTTCTAAAGAACCTCACCCAGACAAATACGTAACACCATTTTTTCACAAAACTATAGATACCTTACTAGTCTTTTTTTAGCAAAATATAATAAAAAGTATATTCATGCTAATTCTTTTAAAAGCGATCAATCATTCCGATATTATGCATAATGTATGTGCACTTTACTCTAGTAAACTTGGCTCATTTGGATAAACTTCGCAAGAAAAATATCGCCATTAGATTTAACTTTTTTACAAATCATCCTTTGTAACCATTATAGCAGTTTGAACTATCATTTTATGACAGCTAAGAGAAACCGCATTTAAAAACAACGTCATTTTTACATTTCAAATCCAATGTCTTTTGTTTTTCTTTACAAACATTTCAAGTTGTCAGCACAGTCACGGTTGCTATGCAAAAATAAACTCAATTGTAAATTAGTAAACAGTTTATTTGGATACAATTCCGTTCAATCAACCCTTCAACGGCGGCTGGGTCGCAACGACCAACTTAAATAAAAAAATATCCGCATCAATTAACATATCAACATTGAAATTTTAATTTCGGAAACGACACCGCTCGGCGCGGCGGTCAGATGTTGCTGCCACGATTTACAGATAATTAACCCTTGCCGGTCGAAAGCACCGAACGATGATATATTTAAAAACGTGTCGAATGCAGTTGATTGATTAATTCTGTGCGGTTTTGTTGTTTGGATTAATTTATTATCTCGTGATGAAGCGCTAAAGAATAGGCGGGTGTTATTGTGGTAGTCATGTTAAAAGGTTTATTCATTGATAACTGTTGATATCCATCAAAGTCAAATTATTTTACGCGAACATTTTCATTGTTTGTTTAACATATTCATTTGTTTATAATTACCTTTTTAATTTTTGTTAATATAAACAAAACTAAGGCTCATGGTTTGTTAATTAGAAAATTCACTGCATATTTAAAAAAGAACAGTGTTATTATCATTTTAGCAACGTAACAAAACAGGCTGCAAAATATTTTAAGTAAAATATTCCAGGAGCGAGTGCATTAACCAAATTCGTCGGCAATATCTCGCTAAGTGGCCTATCTATCCGAATATCCGCATAGAGGTTTGCCGTGCTGCGCTCATAATAACCTTTAGTTCGGGATAACCGCCCGCTTCCAGTGCGGTCCACGCCATGAATGGGAGCGCGGATATTGAGAGCGGAGACCAAATTGTTGGACGATTGAATGGAGTATTTTCAAATTATCTGAATAAATACTTGTGGAGTTTGTGGTCTTCGTAGATAAATGCTTTTGTTTCTAGCTTTTTTGTTATATAGTTTCTTGAGAAATGACATGCAAACAGCCGTAGGTTTAAGTAGGGAGAAAGATATTCTAATGCCAATTCAATTTACATAAGAGCAAGTAGCTGGTGATGATATCAAACCAAAAATTGACGCGGCTGTCTCCTCAAGACTCGTGTAACATGCCATCGTCAATAAGCAGACTCATCAGACCAAAAAAACGCTAACTCTAAACCACACAAGCAGATGTTTAATTAAAACTACCCTCGCAATTTATACAACCCTTTATTCGCTCGTCTCAAAACCAAACACCTATTTTTCCCGAACAGACTCGTCGGACTACCGCGGCGTGTTTCACGCCCGCACGCTTTCAATTTGCATTAAGGGTTTATCAGTTTTAATGTGAACACTAAAAGTTGTGCGCCGTCACCGCTAGGGGCCGCCTCGACCGCTGTTCGCATTTACGGGTTGAAAATTTTAAGTTGCTTTGAGAACGCCTTTTATAGAAGATGGATTGCTCTTAGCATTAAGATTTTTATGTAAATAGTTTATGTTGCAGGGAATTTGTGGTTTAGCATTTTAGTTTCTTGGTGTTATTTTTTTCGTAAAATGCTTTGTGATAAATGTGTAATTTACTAAATCGCTTTGCTGTTTTATTTGGCAACTCATTGTTGAGAGCGGCAAACAAATGACTAAAGACTATGAAATGCTGTAAACACCATACATGTTTACATCATCCGCTACTAAAACTATATCTGCCTACCAAGTTAACCACGCGAATTGTAAAACATTATTTCAATCTTCAAAACTGTGAGTAAGCAAAACTTATTCACAAACCAGCCAGCATTCCGTGAAAATTACATTGCGTTACAATTGCATTACCGTGTTGTTGGCGCCCGACTACCCGCCAACCAAATGGCGCCCGACGTGGGACCTTTTTAATTGCACTTTTTGCCTTATCCGGGTAATTACCCACCTCGGAAACCCCGAGAAGTGTATGACGTTGTTAATGTGCCGCCTAGTAACCCAACAACAGTGAACAATAAACATAACACCGTTTTGTGACTTTTATACCCAGTGCTGCATTTGGGGGAGGGGTTTAGGTTTCAAAGTTTGAATTCTGTAGTAAGTCGTGTGTACTGTTTGTTAGTGTTAAGGAGTTGGAGAGTGTGTTTTGAATCTGTTTGGTTGTAGATTGAGGAGTTTTTTTGCTAATATTGCTTTCGATCCTGACTCCTAAGTACTTCAATGGTAAAGCAAAAGTTTGAAAAAAACAGGCCTTTTTTGTGTGGTAACATTTTATTTTGCTAACGTAATAACAATATGTTCCCACAAGATGTACTCACTAAAATAATAATTCATATTTACAAATTACAATGTGTATTTTCGGTAGTAAAATGTGTTTATTGTAATAGAAAACATGTTCAATACCCAATTACTATTCTGAAACCAACTGTGTAACAGTTGTTTTACTCGTTATAAAAAAGAAATGGTAGGTACTTTCCAGACCTATTGTTGTTATTTACGAATAATGTTTGCAAATAAATTCTAAAAGATTAGAAAAATGGTCTGTGGGGCCTAAAATGGTCGCTGTAGCAGAATCAATCATACTAGGATCATAATAAGAATCACGTTACAATTCTTAAAATGATCACAAACGCAGTTAATAAAACTATGAATTGACATTTTGTGACTATTTTACGAATTGTAACGTATTTTATATTAATTTCCTTTTATGATTCTACAAAGCGGCCATTTTAGGCCCCAAGGGGCCTAAAATCAACCAACCAACTTCAGATCACAGTATAAGATCATAGACTTTAATTCAGGCATGTTCAAAAACAACTACCTACATGATTTGCCAAGATCATACCCTTAACCTTTCATTGAGAAACAAGAGCCTGCTTACCACAATAAAAACTTCAATATATAACATAATTTGATTACACGACATAATAATAAAAAAAAAACCTTTTTCTTAATCATAATAAGACATATTTCTAACAAAATGCCTGTATCAAACAAAATTGATCATTATTTTAGGTAATAACTCAGTGAAGCTGTACCGAGTACATTATTTTGTGGCGGGTAGGTAGATATTATTTTTGTGTAAGTACCTTGTTTAGCGACATTGTATGTTTTCTTATGAATCTCATTGTGTTTCTTTGTATCGTTTTATTGTATGTAAACTGTATGTGGATATGAGTCGTGGAAGAGACATGGTTGATATTTTTTTTTATTTGGTTGTTACAGTCAACTTTTAAATGTGGAATCTTCTGGTCCGTGGGCTTAAGGAGGATGAGAAGGTCCAAAAAACATAGTTTTTGATCTGCTCATGAACTTTTAAGGAAGAATATTCGAATGCTGCATGCCCGTCGCTTTTGAAGGGTTTATGGTTCACTTATTTGAATTTTATTTCAGGAAGTTTTATAGTGGTTTTTAAGTGGCTCGATTGTAAAAATCTAGTCCCCGTCCTTCTCTTTAACGGAATAAAATGAAACTGGCGCTCTGGTGATGTGATTGAGAAATGATCTAGTTTAATAGAAAAGTCGGCCCCAACTGTCAGCAGTCTATATTATTCCAAATTAAATCTATAATTTTGTCATTTTCTTCCATTTTTCTCTGACGGTTGACGGAGGAGAACGGAAGAAATAAACGTGTGGCGCTGAGTCCATGGCCCGAGGGCAGGAAGATTATGATTTCGTCGTATTTTCTACCCTTTTTAAATCACATTTTAGCACACTAAAATAAGTAATCATCATCGTAAAACAACAAAGTCCGAAACTCGTGTCGGGCAATCCTCAGTTTAGTTTTTATTTAACTTGCTGTGATTATCATAGCAATGATATTTGCCAACTCGTCAGCTATTATAGAAGTAATAGAATTGCTTTGGAAACTGCTGAATTTAATTAAATAAAGACTATGAATTGAATTAGGTAATTTATACATTACATTGTAATTTATGAGTACCCTTTTGAAGCAACTTTGACGACTCGAATGGCGTAGTGGTAGTGACGCTGCCTTACGTTCTTAGGGTCTGGGTTCGAATCCCGGTAAAGAATGTATTTACAAACAAAAAAGTATATGTAGTATATCAACTATCTAGTGTCCACACAAGCTTTGCTTAGTGTGGTACTAGGTGGCGCTGTGTGTAAATGTCCAGCGATATTATTATTATTATAGTAAGAAAAATTTAAAACACAAAATGCAAGGTGAAAATGTTTCAATCAGTAAGGTGAAAGATCTTCATCGTCATCAGTCTAGAGAAGGTATATTCTTACTGAAAACTAAACCAATCCAGCATCTCTAGATCTTTGTTCTCAGAGAATGTGTCGGGTATTACGTTAGAATGTTCAACGGTTTCATGTTATTGTGGAGCAAATCCTTTGCTGTGTCCCGTCTGTAAGCCTGCACGCACAATGGATACTTTACTACTGAAACTGTGAAAGGCGCACATGTGCGATTTTTAGTCGCAGCGCCTTTGCTGCGACCAAATTACTGCGACAAATACGGGGTGAAAATGTGGGTTGTATGGCGGCGAGATGGATTGACGATGTAGTTGGTTACGGGCTAAAAAAAACCTGGATGAGGCTTTCACATGAACGTGGAGATTGATCGCGAACGTCATACCTAGCAGTTCTCGCGTCTCATCCGCTAAGCAGACAGTAGGGTCACGGCGGCGGTGGTACTTTTAAAAAAAAAAGCTACCCGGAGATTGTCACGAGTAAAGAGAGGCCTATAATAGCTGTGGGTGAATTCAGGCTGTGGATGATGATGATGATGATGTTTTGAAACTGCGGTTATACAATTTCAGCTGTGGACTTCTCGAATGGACTAACAGAAATCCAATCTTAATTGTCATCATCACCTCATGTTGCTTTGTCTAAATTATTGCAGTTCGCGATTGAAAGTTCAGACGACAGAAAACGAACAAATCACGAAATGTTGGGTGGAAATCATCAATGACGCTGAAAGCGATTACTCGTTATTAATCAATCAATAGTGTCAATACTGCACAGCAAAGATGACTCTGGTTGCTTTTAAACGCAGTTCAAAAGTTGATCGTGCTCAGTTTTCAAAATTTAAACTTTTAATAAAGTAGGATATATGCGCCTCTCCTTAGAGGTAAAACACGGACTATGGTAGAGGGTAGACGTATATTTTGTCTGCAATTATTGCAGACAAATCCGCCGCATACTATTATAGTATGCGGCGGATTTGTACTGTGTTATGGATTAACTGTTGTTCTGTAGTCTGTGGTTTAGCTTGTGGTCGTCTTTTTGTTAAACTGGTATGGTTAGTAACGTAAGCTGAGGCTACAGCATAGGTGGGTTTTTAAGCTTTTGAATCTGAATACTGTACCTACAGAACAATATCATTGACGTTAAAGTCTTTTCCCTGTCAAAAAAATATTTTTTAGATTTATTATTTATTATAACTTAATGCACAAGTAATAAAAACTGTACAAAGGCGGATTTAATGCCTTGGGCATTTTCTACCAGTCTACCTTAGGGTGATGCAGTGATAATACACAGTAGGTGCAATAACAGAAAACAAATAGGTAAGAAAATATTTAAAACTAAAATAAAATATAAGAATATATACTTATATATATATGTATATATATATATAGTAATATTGGTTATTGGTTGGCGATAATGAGCTCGTGGGTAAATAATAACAGCCGCTTGGATTGTTCTTAAGGTTAAGCCGCGCTTGCTAGGTTTATACGTGGATCGATGACCACTCAGTTTCCTCCGTGTCTCGGATAGCACGCAAAGCCGTTGGTCCCGGCTGTCATTTGTACGTACATCTTTGATAATCGTCAGGTAAGTCAGTGGCCCGAAAGTCTGTCAAACAATCTTACCAAAGAGTATCGCATTACCCAGTACAAACCAGGTTGTGGAGGTTAGATAGGCAGTCGCTCCATGTGGAATACAGTTATTCGTCTGCATCCGGTTAGACTGGAAGCCGACCCCAATCTAATTGGAAAGACGCTATGTAGATGTGATCTGGTTGGCGATATAAATATAACTGCCGAAATGTGACAAGTACTATTAGACACGTCTCTACCTAACTCCTCGGATAAAACCGTCGTAATGTTTTTGAACTATATTCGGGACACGAGTATTATCCGGAATTCCTAGAATTATAGCAATATTAATTAATCGGGGGCCGTACCAATTCCCAAATTCTCAGAAAAATCATTATCATTCATCGGAATATCTGATATCAAATGCCCAAAACTGGGAGTGTTCAAGCAAACAGCTACGAAATGTATGTTTTCTGTTTGTAACAGTTATAATGGGTTATTATGAAAACCTATTGCTTTAAAATTAGGTCATAGCAGGTGAGTTGCAGCGGGAGGGCCCTGGTGACTTGTAATACAGGTTTCTATAGAGACCTACTTCAAGTACCAGTCTCTCACAAAGTTATTCCTTGCTCGTGCTCCACTGTACCCTTAGCATTAAGTTACTTGTGTAGAGGAAATAAATCGATATTTTATTACTTATTTAAAAAAACATATGCATATAGGGTGACTGGTAATTAGTGTACGAAACTTAAACACGTGATTGTGCTCATGATAACAAACAACTTTTATTATAGAACCAACCTTTAAATCGCGAAAAAACTTTCAGCAGTTCAGTGCATTTATGTTCGCCTAATGTACTGAACAGCTGTTTTTTTTCGCGATTTCAGCTTCGGTCCCATAGTGAAAGTTGTTTATTATCATGAACACAATCACGTGTTTAAGTTTCGTACACTAATTACCAGTCACCCTATGTATACTCGTAATACTTACAAAGAGAAAATTTAGTCCTTTGTTACATAGCAGAGGATTATTACCTATAATGTTTGTTTGTATATGGTTTTTACTGACTACGAGTATGTCTACACCATTCAAGAAGTTCGCACTGGGTAGGCAGACTCACTGCCAAACTTCCTGTTAATAAGGTAGATGACAAAAAAAACTAGTTTTACAAGATTACCAAAAAAAATTTTTCATATAAACAAAAAATTAAAGAAAGAAAGAAAAAGCATTTATTAGCCCGCACAAATCAAAATTAACAGTATTTATAACTAATAAAAATAAACAGATAAAAATTAAAATATAAACGAAGACGATACAGAGAGAGACGTCACATTTGAGTAATTCTTTTATCGGAAAGTGACGTCATACGCCCGCACTCATGATCTTTGACGCGTTTTATCAATTTTTTATAGATTTGGGGACTGTAGCTACATTTAATGTCCATTTCTGTTTCGCCAATTTTCAATTTTCAAAAGCCTGTTACTGGTCTACGAGTACTTGCAATAAATGCTATGATTTTGATGCTGAAACCTTTCATACTAAGTGGTTATAATCCGTCTTCTATGTATAAGTATCACTTTCACCGACCACATCACACGTGCAGTGTATACATAATTAATGCACATCAATATCGTCATTACCGACGCTCTTTAGCTTAACGCTGTTAAAGCAGGTTAGGGTTAAGTCTTAGTGGTTGAGCGAGCGGGAGTGTTAATGGGTTAAGTTTTTTTTTTCGTCCAGAAATATTTTCATCATCATCAGCTGCTTAGCCTTTTCCCAACTATGTTGGGGTCAGCTTCCAGTCTAACCGGATGTAGCAGAACACCAGTATTTTACATGGAGCGTCTGCCTATCTGACGTCCTTAACACAGTAAGTACTGGGTAACGCAATACTCCTTGCTAAGATAAGCTGGTTGTTAGACTTTCTGGCCAATGACTACCTGTAACGACTGTCAAAGTTCTTCAAATAACAGCTGGGACTATCGGCTTAACGTGCTTTACGAGTCACGGAGGAAACTCATTAAGTAACAAATGGTCATTCATGATCCACAGATTGACCTAAGAAAGTGTGTATTGATATAATAATAATAACCGGTAAAGTCAATCTTATAATTCATGTTATAACAATTTAAATTTAATTTATTTACTTAAGTACTTAATCAAATAGCACTAAGAATAAAATTATGTAACTATTTTTTATTAAGGAATAAACAAGGCTTTATTATTATTATTTAAATCTTTTCGTTTATTCTGCTCGGCTAACCGGGTAGCCGGAAATTACTGATAGCACGGGCCTAAGCCAAGTGATTGTCAGCTGGGTTAAGAGTTAAGGGGTAGTTATAGGTAGATTACGTATGTGTGTTGGAGCTTGAAAAAGAGTTTGGGGCGGGTTATCTGATTCATATTGTAGGAACTTCCTCACCAGTCCGCACGTCTTTAGTATCACTGCAGCAGCAGGTGGTATGTGTAGAGGGTAGGTTCAGAGAAGTAAGTGACTGGTGGAGTTGTTTTAGTATTACTCCTAATTATTATTATAAGGTCAATCTTCAGGTAGATTATGGTGATGATTTATACCTTTAAGGTGAAAGCGTCAGGGTGACCCGCGAAATTCAAATTTTCTTACGTTTTTTGCAATTTGCAGGGCAGTGCTGAGTTGTATATTGATGAAAATATCGTTCGCGGCTGTAAGACGTATGTAGTGACGGAATTAAAATCATAAGAATCATCGATACACTCCTCCAAGTTCATGAAAGTCGAGGAACAAATTTTTCATGGTCAAGTCGCTCCTCGACTTTTATGAACTTTGAGGGTTGTATTGATGATTTGTATACGTTTTACAGCCGCAAAACGTATTTTAATAAACATACAATCTAGCAGTGCCCTGCAAATTGCAAAAAACGTAAGAAAATTTGAATTTCGCGGGCTACCCTGGAGCATCAGCGTTAAACCAAATCCGCTCTCTTCCCCGCTCCCCGCTCACACCAAGTCCAAACCCCGCCAATCCCCACGATCCAGCGATAAATAATCCTCGACTCGCCCATTACACGCGGCTGTACATCGCTTCCCGATAATTTATACGCCAAGAGTTACCTTAATATGCTACTCCCAAGGTTTTATTTTACTTTCCCAAGTATCGTTAGCAAGGTCTTTAAGAAGACTCTTTGGGACATTATTGGGACGGTGTTCTACGAGTTGCGACCTTGTCACCTCCAATCCGATCGGATTTTGTTTATGGATTCAATCTTGCAAGTTTCGTGATTACTCGTTTACTTTCGGAATCAAACGAAGTTCTTAGGGGACAAAACGACATTATCAGCGAAAATGGTGATGGAAAAGTCAATATTTAATACACAAGCCTACAGAATACCTACAATTTAAATCACGAGGAAACCAGCATTTACTAGAGCCAATACTAAGAAAATATCTTAATTTTTACACAACTGCCCAAAAAAAGGAGTTATGTTTTCAGGGTTCATGTATATTATATATGTACGTGAGTTTCTTTATTTATTTTATTTTATTTAAACTTAAACTTAGTGAGAGCTCGAATGGTAATTTGCCAAACACTCACCATCTACTAAGTTACATCTTAATTCTCATGTCCACAAACATAGGTGCTTAGCTAAATCAGCCTCTAAGCGAGATCTGCATTACGAAGCTAATGTGAAGCTGAACTTTAGCTTGACATCCTGTTTAAAGTAGTATTTAAGTGGTTGTTCTACAATCTTCATAGCTTGATGTATAACAACAAACTCATATAAGTTATTTGCAAGGAGTATAATGAACTGCAGAGCAGCGGTGGCCCAGTGGTGGCGGCCCCGACCTACGAACAGCAAGTCGTGGGTTCAAATCCAGACAGGCGCATTACTTTGTTACATTTATTTCATCACCGCTGCTCTCAAAACGGTGAAGGAAAACATCGTGAGGAAACCGGCATGTCCTAGAACCAAAACATCGAAGACATGTGACATCAGACAGACAGATTATAGCTCATTCCCTCTCATTGAGAGGAGGCCGTGTACCAGCAGTGGGAACATTATAGGCTGATGATGATGATAATAATGGACTGCCTCGTTGGTCTAGTGGTAGCAATCGCGACTGCTGAGCATGAGGTCCTGGGATCGATTCCCGGGTTGGACAAAATGTTATTGCGTCTTTCCATCAGGAATTTCTCAGTAACAGCCAGCAATAGGGTCGCCCCCCCCCCCCCTCTGCTCAACCCTTCTGATATTACAGACGTTATGTTATGTTATGAGTATAATGCAAATCCTCGTCGGCTATAATGTTCCACACTACGTCATTTCAGAAGTACCTAATTAATGACTTGGTGAACGGTGAAACATCTATCTACTTAGGCACAATCAGACAAAGTACATCGTACGTGAAGCTTGAACTATCCACAAAAGTATCTTGTGTATTAACAAAGGTGTGAACTAATGAGGGAATCAAAGAAAATTCATCCTCTTTGGGGGGTGAACATTTGAATTGAAGTTCGAAAATTTTTGTTATGAGAAAACCCTACAGCGCACGGCATGTTTTAAAGGATTTCCAAATCACTTAGGTAAACTTATTTTGTCACTTACGGGATAAAATAATAAACAATCACGGAAGAAATCCCGTAAGTGACAATATAAGTTTAGTTTTAAACCGTGAAAGCTTAAAACATCATTTAGGTATTCTTCAAACCTGTATAATGTGTTCAAGTAAGCTGTTCTGCACTAGTTCCAAAGCATTTTCTTTTATCACACAAGCGGAAAATATCAGTTGTCATTGCAACAATCTTACAAGAGGATTTATAACACACTAGATTTTTTCCGCGGCTTTGCTCGCGTTTATTTAGAACTTAACAAATAACCTCTTAGCACACTACTAAATTTTCTCTTCATCTGCCCAGCCTTTTCCCAACTAATACCAGTATTTTACGTGGGCCGACTGCCTATCTGACCTCCATAACCCAGTTAGTACTGGGTAATACGATATCATTTGGTAAGACTGGTTGTCAAACTTTTTTGGATCACTGACTCCCTGTAACGACTGTCAAAGATCTACAAATGACAGCCGAAACCAATGGCTTTACGTGCTTTCCGAGGTCCGGAGGAAACTCGGTATGTATGTAAGAGTGGTCACCCATCCGCAGACAAACCTAGGCGAGCACAGCTGAACCTAAAGATTGACCCGAGCAGAAAAATTGTTTTTTTTTTTTTTTTTGTTAAGTATTTCGTTTTTTTTTTTTTTTTTTTAATTGAATTTTTGTATTTCTATTTTTTATGGTGTACATAATAAAGAGTATTCTATTCTATTCTGTTATTATTTAGCCACGAGCTCCTCTCACAACTAAAACTTCTAAAAGTAACAATAATATACACTCGAGAGCAATGAATCCGGGTCACTTAAAGAATGTTAAAAATCTCGGAAACTAAAAATGATAGGTTAATGCAATAAATTGTATTTAATAGACAATGTAATACTCCTTAAATGAAAGTAAAAAAAATATGAGTCACCATACATTTTATTAACACAAAATTACATAAAGAAAAAAACTGCTGATCTCTCCTTAAAACAAAAATAGGAAACATGAAATTTTTGAACTTTATTACGATTTTCTTGAATTTTAATACTTCGTATTGCCTCCTCGTGCTTCCATTACTGCGTTTACGCGGTTTGGCATGCTGTACACCAAGTTCCTTATACGATTTTGGGGAATATTCTCCCATTCCTCTGTGAGAGCAATTTTGAGCTCACGAAGCGTGATTGGGGGAGGGTTTCGTTGTTTTACGCATCTGCCTAGCTCGTCCCAAGCATGCTCGATCGGGTTGATATCCGGGCTGCGCGCTGGCCACTCCATACGAGTAATGTTCATCTCTTGAAGGTAGTCATTCACAATCCTACCTGTATGAGGTCGGGCATTGTCATGCATAAATATAGCATCCTCACCTAAATTGACCATAAATGGACCAACGTGATCATTGAGGATTTCTTCCAGATATCTTACGCCACTTAAAGAGCCGTTTTCTATGATCACCAGCTCTGTGCGACTTTCAGAAGAAATTCCGGCCCACACAAGTACAGACCCACCACCGTAGGCTACTTTTTCTTCGATGCATGCTTGCTTGAATCTTTCCCCTGGTCTTCGATACACTCTGTGTCTTCCATCGTGCTTGTAGAGCATACATTTTGATTCGTCGGAGAACATAACTTTTGACCAATCTTCAATACTCCAATTTACGTGGCTCTGGGCATATCTTAGTCTTGAAATACGATGCCCACGCTCCAGTTTAGGGCCGTTTGCAGGTCTAAGGGGTTTTAAGTTAGATTCAGCAAGCCGACGTCTTACTGTCCATGCACTTGGGTTACTTCCTCCGAGGCGTCGAAACTGATTTGTGAGTTCAGTTCCTGTGAGAAAGCGATTTCGAAGCATGGTGTTCACCAAGTATCGGTCTTCTCGTGCTGTGGTACACCTGGTTCTGCCTGTTCCTGGTCTGCGTAGGTTAGAACCAGTTTCTTCGTAACGTCGGAGAACTCTTTGTACTGTTGACAGCGACACACCGACAGTCCTGGCTGTATCGCGCTGACTCCGGCCGGTTTCCAGCATTGTAAGTATTCTGGTGCATTCTTCAGGCGTAAGCGACATAATTTCAGCTTGAATAATGAATATAGAGCACTATCAACATGGTTTATGTACCCACATAAATGACAGATAAACAAAAGCAAAACCAAATGCTGTAATTTCGTAGTTCCATCTTCGAAAGTGGCCCTTTTTCAAATTTGATTTTTTTATGATATAACTTTACAATAACTAAGAAGTTTTAATACCTTCATTTAAGGAGTATTACAATAAATACAATTTATTGCATTAACCTTTAACCTAGCATTTTTAGTTTCCGAGATTTTTAGGATTCTTTAAGTGACCCGGATTCATTGCTCTCGAGTGTAATTCATTCATGATGCGAAAGACACGTGTGACGTGGCGCCATCCATTAACATAAGAACGTTTTTGTGGTTTTCCTCGGGAACAGTAGGTAGTTTTTTCGGGATGAAAGGTACCCCTATGTCCGTTTCAGTACACTTGATAACGTACCTACGAGTATTTGCAAAATATCAGAATGATGAGTGAAAATGGTAACAAACAAACTTACTTTCGCATTTATAATATTACTTAGGATACCTATCTTCTTAAAGCAATACGGGCACACAGTGTGAAGATTGTCATGACAACCATTGTAACCATCTGAAAACTTTCAGGACACAACGTTCTTAGAGCATTATCACACGAACGAGTTGCGAGCGAGTGGAAAGAGGGGCGAGTGCGCAGCGAGTTCGCAACGTGTGCGCGGCGATCACGCCGCGATGAAAATGAATGATTGGTACAAAACGCGGATCGCGACACTCGCGGCGTGTTCGTGGCAAGGTTGCTGCGCACCCGCGGCGTGTTCGCCACGCACACGTTTCGAACTCGCGCTGCGCAATCGCCCCGCTTACCACTCGCTCGCAACTCGCTAGTGTGATAAGGCCCTTAGCCTTTTAACAAAACTTGCTATAGATAACTTCATTTTACAAAGCTAGGAACAAAAGCCTTCAAATCCAGGTCAAACATGTAGAAAGGCCTGTATATGACTTAGCAAAAACTTCCTAAAAGAGCTATTAGCAAAATTGGGTTCCTACGTACCGATAAAATTCAGCTTTGACGTCATTACCCGCCTTGTGTCAACTTAATATGCTGTATTTCATCCTGAAAACCGGATTCGGGGACATCATTTTAGGATGAAACTATTTTTGGGACATCATTTTGAGGGATACGGGGTGTAATCTCATGGACTTGGCCTTTTAGGGTGTTTTAAGGTCGGTTAATTAAAGTTGGGGAAGTTGAAACAAGGGAGATGTTGTATAACGATGTTTTTTTTGTTGTAAAAATTGTAAATCAGAGATGAGACAGATTTTCACCTTCATGTTTTCCTCGTCCTTTCATTTTTTGTTTTTCCGCATGTAGTATGTTGTTTTATTTGAATTCAGATTACAAATAGATTTAAAATAATAATAAAAATATGACTAGTATGAGAAAAGAATTACAGGGCGTCAAAAAATTCGAATTGATATAAAAAAGTATTGATTTTAGTTATACACTAGTAATACAGGATGTAAACGGAGTCTTTACGAAGCCTTCAACGAGGCATTCTGTACATAAAACTAACTTACTCTACGCAAAAAAATATTGCTGGGAAATGATTTATTGGGGTTAAGAATGTTAAGAATGCACGTTTTACGGTACCACTCAATATATATAACGCGCTCAAAAAATTAATAACATAGCTACAGGAACTTCTCTACCTTCATTGATATTAAATACACAGAGTATATTAACCATCCATGCTTTGTTTTATCGCTATAGTCCCGAAAACTAAATAAAAAGTCAACAATATTTAACAAACACGCTTATCAAGCTCAATGAAACAAAATTAGTATGCACCATGCATATAAAAATATACATGCATGTCCATATCTAATTGCATCTGTATCTTGCATACATAATGTTAATCCTATAGCCCTTTCACATGTATATTACCTTACCACAGATAGTTTTGTAACCAAACAGCAATCTTATCTCAAAGAATATAGAGCTCATAATGACCTTTACACTAGCCAGTAGGCACTCGTGGCGTCATTGCATCAATGTCAACTATTCAAGGTGAAAGTGAGTCTTAATGGCGCTGCTATAAGGTTCACGTTGTTTCCACTGACTAGTCTGTCAAAATGATAGTGATTCTTATGCGCATTTCCATAAGGTTGCGTTTGAGTTACAGCTGTCAAAGGTAAATGAACTGTGAATAGACTGCACTAGTTAATTCTGTGAGCGGTAGTTACTGATATGAGCCCCACATAATGCCTTTTTACATTGACAACGGATGGTGGTTGTAAATTGTCATAGAGTATGGAACTATGGACGTGTAGAGGTAGCGCGTGATTTAAATAATAAAGTAACTAGGGAAAACGAATGCGAAAGATTTCGGAAAAGTGTGCGGAAAACGTACAGTGATTTTTTTGCTTCAAATTATATGCCTGACATGGTCATATTTGCTCAGACCAAACAAAAACCGAATGCAAAGATTTAAAACAAAAACACAGTCAAGAGGTAGCTATAACTCAATCGAAAATTACTAAAATCCGACACATGAACTTTTTTACCTATCCGCTTCACGTGGAACAAATACTAAAAAAAAACACGAAAAGTTTAAAATAATAAAAAAATTGCTGTATATTGTGACGTTCCGCTACCTTTCTTGACTAAAAATGAAATGAAAACAGAGGGGGCGGCGAAATTCCGGTTGGCACCGGGCGGCATAAACCCACGCTACGCCACTGCCCAGGTAATACATAGGCTACATTTTATCCGACTTCAACAATAGGAGGAGTCGATTATACCTTGCAAAAGCCGAATTTAATTAGAGCGATTTTTCAGTAAATAGTCGGGTTTTGTTTAGTTTGTAGTAAACCACACAAATTCATGTTTTGTTTTTACTATGAGCAAAACCTCGGTTAGATCCTACAGATCTCGCTGTTTTTAATATCTATTTTAAATCTTATACATATTTTAAATTGTTTTAGACATTGTCGGGTGCAATAAAACAAGCCAAAAAATCTGAAAGGCAGATTAGATTAAAACAATTAAAAAGAAACTTGCCACGTTTCTTTTTGGTTGACATTTTTAATAGACTTACTTCCCTCCGTCAATACCCCAGAGGGCTTTGTTAATTGAAAATAACACTTCAGACGGTTTATTTTTAACGACTTCATTCAGTTTCTTTCATAATTTTGATTATAATTTAAATTTATTCAGTGTCAAGTTGCACTGATAGACAAGCAATCAAGCATTGTTTTAATAACCATTTTTCAAAGTTACACTACAACTTATTTGTGAGGAATCTATTTCTAGGAAACCAGCATTTCCTAGATCCTAAAATTCGAAGGTATGTGACATCTAGCAATCCGCCGTAGTGGATAGACCATTTCCTCTCATTGAGAGGAGACTGCGTTCCAGCAGTGGGAACATTATAGACTTAACACAGACATTAATTAATGAGTCAATGAATAATAAAATACATTTCATGCAAATAAGCCTCACGATGTTTTCCTTCACCGTTTTGAAGGCAATTATAATATTAACAAAAAAGCTTGAAATTAAATTTCTTTAGAAACCATAATTCAGCTATACAATACATTGTTTATATCCACAATACACGCCATAAGCCCGCTATAATACAATTTATTTTACCGTTACGATATCTATAAGAACAATCGGATAATCTCGGCTGCCATCGGGAATGCGGCGAGGCCTGCGCGCGCGCATGTACTTGTAATACGTTCTGATTGGAGATGCTTTTTTTTTGAAGAAATGGTGAGGAATTATAAAGTTTTAAACTTTATGAATAAACTTATGATAACGCTCAAATCGAAACAGCATAAATTAAAAAATATATATTCCATAGTTTAGAGATCTTATTAAATTATTTTTAGATTTTGTTAGTTTAATTTTATTTAGTTTTAACTAGCTAAAACCTTCTTCGAAAACCACTCTATCCATGGGTGAAAACAGTACGAAAGTCCGTGCCGCAGTTTTTGAGTTCATCGCGAACAGACAGACGCGGCGGAGGACTTTGTTTTATGATAAATGTAGTGATTGTCTTTGTTTTCTTTTTCATATTTAATTTTATAGTTTTCCTATAAATAAATAAATAAATAAATATCGCTGGACATTAACACACAGCGCCACCTAGCGCCACACTAAGCAAAGCTTGTGTCGTGGACACTAGATAGTTGATATACTACATGTATACTTTTTGTTTGTAAATACATACTTATTATACATATAAACATCCATGACTCGGAAACAAATGTCCATGCTCATCACACAAACATTGCTCCTACCGGGATTCGAACCCAGAACCCTAAGAACGTAAGGCAGCGTCACTACCACTACGCCATTCGGGTCGTATGTGAGTACAATAAATATTTTTACTTTGTTATTCACTTGCGAACAATGCTAGCAATGAAATCATTATTATCATCTGCTAGCCTTTCTCTAGCTAAGTTGGGGTCGGCTTCCAAACTAAACGGATGCAGCTGAATACCAGTATTTTACATGGAGCCCAGTTAGTAATGGAAACATGATAATAGTACAACTGACATTAAATTAATTTAAAAAAAACCGGCCAAGAGCGTGTCGGGCCACGCTCACTGTAGGGTTCCGTAGCTTCCCAGACCATTAAAAATACCAACATTTTTTGTCAGCAAAAATAACTTTGTTTTTCATAGTATTTGTATGAAAAACAAAGTTATCATTTGCGTTTTTTTGAAAAAGTGCTATATAACTCAAAAACTATTCAACTCATCAAGTTGAAAATAATTTTCCTAGAAAGTTCATATAAAGGTCTACTTCTGTGATTTTTTTCATATTTTTTAAACTTATGGTTCAAAAGTTAGAGGGGGGGGGGGACACATTGTTTTTGACTTTCGGAGCGATTATTTCCTAAAATATTAATATTATCAAAAAATGATTTTAGAAAACCCCTATTCATTTTTAAATACCTATCCAACAATATATCACACGTCAGGGTCAAAATTAAAAAAAAAATCGCTCCCCACTTTACGTCTGGGGGAGGTACCCTAATAAAAATGTTTTTTTAAATTTTTATTTTTGCACTTTGTCGGCATGATTGATATACATATTGGTACCAAATTTCAGCTTTCTGGTGCTAACGGTCACTGAGATTATCCGCGGACAGACAGACAGACAGACAGACATGGCGAAACTATAAGGGTTCCGTTTTTTGCCATTTGGCTACGGAACCCTAAAAACCCCCGACACATACCTACTGCGATAATTTCAAGGTTTTTTTTTTTCTTACGTGTAGTGCAGTTGAAATAGTGACGTAACGAAATGCCGTAGGCCAAGCCCTTTCATTTGATACCCCAATTTGAGGGAGCTGTTGAATAAATATGTAATCCACCATTTTGTGGCGGGGGCCATCTTGGACTGATTTATATCAAACATAGCTAAGAACACTCCCGACTAAATCACCTTTCAAACAACAAACTTGTAACACCCCGTCGTTTTTGCGCCGGGGGTTAAAAACTGGTACTACTTAAAAATAGCAACGAAACCATTTCTTCATTCAAAAGTAAATTGTTTCAAAAAGATATCCCCCAATCAGACCTTCCGCTATCAACCACAGAAATAATATTAAATATGACACAGCCCCCCTAGGTGAAGCGGGCAGCACGACCAAAGGTTCGCGTTCGAGGCCCGTTTGATGCCTGGAGCCATACGATAATCTTGGGTAGCGGTATCCGGGAAACTGGTCGGTTAGTTACTTGCAGAGAACAATAGATAGAAAGCTTTTGTTTTCTGGGAATTAAACGTGTTTTAGAAGGGGGAGGTTCTGGATTATTTTAATGTGAAATGGTTTTGCATTTAATTAATTTACAAGCCCGCGGCTTCGCTCTCGTTAATTTAGAATTTGACAATCAATTCGGGTTGTACTCTGCTTGTGATGATGATCATGATTCGAAAAACATGTGGCGCTATCTGTTATCTTTTTCTTTTTCTTCAAACCTTTTTTTTTTCTGATGGGAAATCATCAAATGACTTCTCCCACTCTGGGCGGAGCGGGAGGGAGTGTCAGACTTTTACTGACTAAAACCCATCCATGTTCCTTCCTCGCCCTTTACGTTCCGGGGCCACTGTATCTCTTTCGAACAGTCCCGCAGCCCCGGCAGGTTCTTCAACCCATGGCCATCCAATGCTGTAGGTGTAAGAAATTTTTGGCGGTTTTGTGTCATGGCTATCCAGCTTCTTCAGGCCACTATAATGAGATCGTCTGTCCGTCTATAATCAAAAGAGCGTTATTATTGTTTTCCTGGTGAACACTACCTTTTTTTCGGGATGAAAGGTAAAGCCGTGTGTCCGTTCCTGTAACGTGCAGAAGTAACAAACAAACTTACTTTCGAATTTGTAACATTAGTTAGGATTAGGATTTGTACTGAATTTAGGATGGCTAAATGAAATGTGCAACCATTATAATGCTGAGCAAGGTGTATCTTGCCTTTGCCCGCTGCAGTGGAAATTACGGTTTTTTCCTACTCCTCCGCTATACTTTCTGATTAATTTCGTTGCGGGATCCAAGACAGTTAAATTCATTCTCTGGGACTTCGTCGAGCTTCATTGTCTCAGCTTCATTTTCTGGTGGTCCGGCACTGTTGATTCGGGCTTTCAGGAGTTACAGTGGTTTGGGAATAGTATTGCGGTGCCCGCTACTTTCGTCCTTATAAAGCTAGGTATTCCTCATGAACGTTCTATCAGCACAAAGAACATGGTATGTCCTAGCCTAGATTGCGGTCTGCCTGTGTGCTACATCTTCTAAATTCGTTCCGCTATTAAGGAGCGAAAAGGTGACAGATAGACTGAGTTCCATTCGCATTAACAATTAATTAAGTAAGCATGTATTTACAAAAAAAAAGTATCAACTATCTGGTGTCCACGACACAAGCCTCGTTGTTAAGTGTGGCAATAGATGGCGCTGTGTGTAATGTCCAGCGATATTTATTTTTTAATTATGGTTGGTATTCGGCCTAAAAGACAGTTAGTGTTAGTACATTTTATTTAGACGTTTTATGTTGTTTAAAACACCTACTACATTGAGGCATGGTTATGATCTCACCTAGACCTCTAGGATGCTATTGACAACGCTCTGGGCCAGCGGGTCAGTGACCGAACTATACGTGTCCTTAACCCTGCCCTGACCGTCGTTTCAGAATCTTGCTAATTAAACAAGATCTCTTCAAGAAAGGTATTTCTTTATAAATTACTTTGTTGTTAATTATCTCCTTTTTTCCCTTAGAAGTAACCGCTGGTAGAAAATGATACTGGTTTACCACTAAAATGAATGAAAAATTAGAATTTTGATAATGTACTCGGTAGAATGTGTTGTCTGATTACATCTTTGGTGGCAAGCGTGTTTGGGTAATGTGAGGTACTGGGTTCGATTGCCAGGTTGGGCAAAGTGTTGATACCTGTTTGTATGAATTTCTCAGAACCTCGGAGGCTGGATTTGTGCCGGGTTGATGGCAATAAGCTCACCCCTATTATACGGGAATCAAAATTAAAAGTACCTAAGTGGTGGTGTGTATCACACCGTCCAGCCGTTGCGTTATTGAGTAAAAACTAACCACACACACAAACTTACTCATTTATTATTTTTTAAGTAAGATTTATTAATACCATTTCGATATTACCAAGGCAGAGTCGCCCATTACACTTCGATACGAAGTCATCAGCAGATTGCGTAGTGAACTATGATTTGAAGCTATGATTGGTCTGTAAGAAATTGCGAACATTTACTACGAAACAGTAATCGATTGCAATTCGCCGAGACCGGGGAAATTGGAGCTATTTGTCACTTTTTTATCGCCTGTGTAATTGCAAATGCATCGATTTGTGAGAGGTCAAACCCTGTTGTAGCAGGTATATGCAAGTAATTACAATTTGGTAAACATTGATTGATTGACTTCCTGTCAAGCTGTTGGTCCCGGCTGACATTTGTCCATCTTTGGCAGTCGTTACAGGTAGTCAGTGGCCCAGATAGTCTGACAACCAGTCTTACCAAGTGGTATCGTATTACCCAGTATTAACTGGGTTGTGGAGGTCAGATAGGCAGTCGCTCCATGTAAAATACTGGTATTCAGCTGGATCCGGTTAGACTGGAAGCCAACCCCAACATAGTTGGGAAAAGGCTGGGCAGATGATGATTGATTGACTGCCTCGTGGGTCTAGTGGTGGCAAGCGCGACTGCTGAGCATGAGGTCCTGGGTTTGATTCCCGGGTCGAGTAAAGTGTTATTGGGTTTTTCTATCAGGATTTTTGCAGTAGCAACAATGTGGGTGTACTTTTAGGTGTGTACACCTCTGCCTCATCCTCCGCGGATTACAGGCGTGTTGTTTGATTGATTAGGTTTTAGGTCCGTGTTCACTGAAAAGAACGGTCTGATTGTCTAAAAACAGCTGTCACTGTGACATTTTCCCAAACAAAAAATGTGTTTTAATTTTTAAACAGCTGTTTTAGATAATCAGAGCGTCATCTTTTTGGTGAACATGGACCTTAGTCACTAATTGCTTTATCACTTTTAACAACCGATTCCCACTAAATGGAGCTTCAGTAAAGTTAAAACTTAACATAAAAGTAAGTAATTGTTGCCTGTTGATTAATAACTTATGCAAAATCTGTCAAATGTAGAATATGATGTCAAAAGTAGAATCTGTCAAATGTAGACTAAACGGTTTTTTTTTAAAGGTTAAAATTGCCTAACTTACATATTGACCAAGTGGAATTCGCTTTTATGATCACTTTAACAGGGTTGATTTTTGTCAATTCATTACATTTTTAGTTTTCCACAGCTCTTATCGTTACCAAAACATGGCTTTATCTAGTCCATATTGTCCTTTTATCAAGTGACAGTAATTAAACTTTAAGATTTAATATTTGAATTGCTTTTTTTCTTTTCTATTTCTTCATTGTGCTCTCATATAGAAGCAAAAATATTGTACACTTAAAGTACTTACGGGATAATATCCGTGATTTTCTTTAGTTTCCATGTGCTTCCCATAATTCGACGCTGTTGCAAGCATCATGATCGCGGGAATATTGAAGAGGTTTTAAGTGTAGAGAAAAACCGTGAAAGTCTCAAACAGTGCATTAAAAATATTGTATCCTGGACTGTGTATCTATGTCTAGTTTGATTTAAAAAGAGTATCTATAGAGTCCCTGTTATTCTCCTTGAAGTCTTCGTTTTTTCATTTAAAACTACGCGTAACTTAAGGATTTACTAATTATTCTACCTATTTAATTACGAATCTATGTCTGACCAAGTTAAAATCTAAGAACATAAAAGTATTGTACTTGTGATCTAGTGAGGTGCGTGTATCTGAAGCACGGACGGACGAAGGCTGCGCGCGCGCCGTGTCACTGACACCGCCGGCGTTTGGTAGCGGGCATGTTAGTGAACGCAAGCGGGAGCGGGTAGCGAGCGGGTTACATAATTTATGTAATTCAATGATCAGAAGAAATGTCATCTTTTTGAAAGGATTGCGATCGTTGTCTGTTAGACTGGGTTCTTTTCTTTAGAATTCGATGTCTTCACTACGGCAACAATAGTATGCGACAAAGTCCTCGCTTTCAAGTAATCTTACGTCCTTAGTTACTATTGTAGTTTGGGTTTGGCCAAACCAGATGAATTCATGTCATCCTCATTAAGCTTCTGTTTCACCATAATTCATTGAGGGTCAGACCTCATGTCTTCTTCTCCCAAACATATCTTAATCGATATGTCTTCCTCACAATCGCTCATTTTTGTCGTCCTCCTATTTCAAATGTCCACATAGTATAATAATCTTATGCCTATATGAATACATATCCCTGAGAGGGAATCGCCTACATATTTAAGGCGACTACACGAGCTAAACGCGAGTTTTATAATTACTAAAAGTATATGATTCACTGCTATAAACAAGACCAGAAAAATATATGATATTCTTCAGGATATATACTAGCATGATACTGTTTTGAAAACATAATACAATTAATTTGGCTCGATAAAAAGAAATCACGAACTTACCTCTAAAAATATCTTTCAAACAATAGAAAACATACTAATATGCATGCGATCATTCTGATTTTTTGGCAAATAATTCTGCAAGCAATATATTAGCATGATACTGTTTTAGTTTTTTAATCCAATCAATAGTTTTTTTGTAAATCGATCGAAACCACTCATTTCGCGCTATTTGGCCCGCAGTGGCTGACGTAACAACCACTTTGTAGTGCAAGCTGATTAGAACTTTATTCTAACAGCATTTCAAACGAAGTTTGAACCACCACAAATAGAGTTGCTAATTTAGCTCGTATAGGCGCCTTAAGTAAAATGTTTCATTCTTAAATCACATCATCATTTTCGCTCTCACTAAAATCTGTAATTATAATAATAGTTTAAGGATAACTTATTTCATTTCGACTTTTAATTTAAAAAGTGGCGGCTCCCGCTGAATATAACCATGCTAATCAGATGCAATATTAAACCTTTATCCCATCATCAAGTGCCTTATGAAAAAACGCTTTCATAAAATCGCTACCTCCCATCAACATACCCGCCCCCCAAGTATCCCAGCAGACGTTTCCCCGAGCGGGTTCCTCCAACCGGTTTGAACACACCTTTAACTTATTTGTTGTGTTATGATTTATGTTAATCACTGATGTTGACTATTCTGTCACTCCTAGAACGAACCGACACTTAATAGAAAATGAAAATAGACATAATCGTAAAAAAAACCTTGTACTTCTTACCTAGACTTGTTTCTCAAATGGGTCCACCAAAAGCCTATCTGTTATGCTTTTGGCCCGCCACACAATTTCCAAACCACTGCAACTCCTGAAAGCCCAAATCAACAGTGGCGACCACCAGAAAAGCGCCGAGACAATAACGCTAGACGAAGTCCAAAGGAACGATATCGAATCAGAAAAGAATAGCGGAGGAGTAGGAAAAACATATACCACTATCCTCCATATCAGCAGGAGACAGACAAAAACAAGGCCAATAGGCACAATGGGCCTTGTTACGCAAACAAATGACAATAGCTTACAAAACTATTTTTGTTTCTTAGACTTGCAAAAACATAACGGTGTTAGCGATAAAAACATAAGGTAGCGTATTTTTGTTCCATTCCTTTACATTACTTTGTGCCTTTCTAGTTAGTTATACCTTGCACGACACTTGCAAATCTTCACTACCATATAAGAGTCTGCCTCCTCAGATGGAGCGAGGCGGAGAAAATAGTGCAAGGGAATCTAGACATAACGGTCTCACTGAATTTGCACACACACTGATAGCAAACCTGCTTCTGTCTGCGTTGAAAATCAAATGAATTGGACAATTTGCATTTCTAGTTCTATCCTATCATTACTCCTGC
Organism: Xestia ashworthii; assembly: GCA_950022955.1. NCBI lineage: Eukaryota > Metazoa > Arthropoda > Insecta > Lepidoptera > Noctuidae > Xestia > Xestia ashworthii. The sequence continues at coordinate 4,912,506 of OX465573.1, forward strand.
CCTTATTCCAATGTATTTGGTGTCGGCACAGCATGTCTTCTCTTTCCATACTTCTCTATTACTCGTCATCTAATCGGACACCTTTCGTGCCTTAGCATCCTTTATATAGTCCATCCAAAGTCTTCCTCTACTCTTATACTCCTCCATATTCACACTCAAAATTTCCCTCACGACATATTCCTCTGAGCATCACATATCAAGCCAACAGCTAACCACAAAACTTTTACCACCAAGTTGTAAACATTTTTCCGAAAGTCTATCTTTGAGAGTATGATTTGAATTCGTTGGTAGGCCGTCGTCGCTTGGTATGACCGAATTATCTTGTACATTAATATCATAGAACCCACATTCTCAGTAACCCTCAAAAAAAGAAGAAAAAGAGTACCCACCTTAATGAATACCAAAGTTAAGCCGTTCCTTTCCAATAACCAGTTCCAAGGCCCATCTCTATGTATTTGTTGTACGAAGAGTTATGGTAATCAGTGCTGTTGACTTTGATGCCACGTGGGTGTTGGTGTTAGAATCCTGTCAACAGACGAGAGGTGGAATAACTGAGGTGTTTATTTGTCCACAGTGTGGTTATGGCGCCATCTATAATAAATACAAGACAGTAGGACGTTGACCTCTTTTCATTCACTAACTAGAAGAGACTAACATAGATCACCATCGTTGCGTGTTGTCAATTTAAAACTATTAATTTCACTTCAGTCTTGCGAGTTCTTAGGTTTGAACACTAATAGGGCGTTTACTTTGTGTTAATTAGTTCATCACCACTACTTTCACAACTGTGGATGAAAATACCGTGAGGAGCCTCATTGAACTGAAATTTTGAAGTCACGTGACATTCAAATATTCGTACTGATCTAACTTGGTCGATTATTTAGATTAATACAACAACATCAATGCTACACTCCGCGGTTATGATTTTTCTTTTTCCAGATGTAGGTAAACCGGAGCGGTATCGCGAATTTTGTCGCCGAGCTTAATATCCAATACCCTACGTTCCATCGCCCTTTGGCAAACCTTGAGTTTGAGTGAGAGACTGGCCGTAGAGAAGAGTGGAAGGCTGTGAGGGTTGCTTTTGTCCAGCTGTGGGACAATATAGCCAGAAAAATTCCGAAGTAGAAGAGCTTTCCAAATTTTTTCACACTAACAGTTATCTACTTATCCATATAGTTCGGAAATTACATTAACAGCCAGTTTTTGAGTGTTTGAAACTTACTAGGTATAGGTATTAAATCAAGTTTAAAAATACAGATTTTATGAAATTATTTTAAACATAAAATTGTTCATAATTGGAGTTGACGAAACGGGTCACTTAACTACTGACCCTGACCAAAACCACACAATCCTTTGAACAATCAACCATACATCTTGCCATATAAAGCTCATCTTTTTACCTGTCATCAATGTCGCAACTCTCATCCATACGAAGGTCAGCCATGATGAATAGCATTCAATACAACTTGTATGTCATTCATGTAATGACAGGAGGTGTGTCTTTTAACATCATCGCATATGTTTTGTTGATTGCAAGTTTTTTATGTCCCTGGCATTTTCAATTTGATTGTGGGAAAAATGTTGCTGCATATGACGACATTACGGTAAATATTGTTACGGATTTTTCGCCTCTTCTTTTGGCGCGCGATATTTGAGAAAAGTTTATCATGCCTTTTACAATTTTTTTTTGAGGGTCTTGGTACGCCTGCAAATTGCAAGAAACATAAGAAAATTTTAATTCCGCAGGCTACCCTGACGTCCTGCCGGGGTTGCGGGACTGTTCGAAAGAGATACCGCGGCCCCGGAACATAAAGGGCGAGGAAGGAACATGGATGGGTTTTAGTCAGTAAGAGTCTGACACTCCCTCCCGCTCCGCCCAGAGTGGGAGAAGTCATTTGATGATTTCCCATCCTAAAAAAAAAAAAAAAAAAAAAAAAAAAAAAAGGCTACCCTGACGCTTTCACCTTAAGTATCATGAAATCTATTTTATGATAGGACATAGGTCAGTGTATGTATTATTGCTTACCCAGTATGAATGTTTTCAACAGTACTAACCAAACCCTTTAGACCACCGAAGTGTGCGAGTATTACAACCGCCTCACTGAGTTTGAATCCTAAATGTGGAGTGTGTCTTGTTATTCACTGGACAATCTGAGTAGTACTGATTCGATCATGTAAGCCTGTTATCTTAAAAGAGGTAGGCAGAGTGCCTATAGTAGTCTGATTAGTATACGGAAGCTGTTGGTGATCATTATTCTCTTGCCCTTTAACAATTTACTTGTTTAAACACTTACATTATATCCACACTTCTCAATTGCTCGTTATCTCATCAGACACCTCCTTTCCTGATTCTTCACACAGTCCATCCATCGTTTCTTTGGTCTTCCTCTACTCTTATATCTTATACTTCATCATTATCATTTCAGCCGAAAGACGTCTACTGCTGGACGTAGGCCTCCCACAAGTGTCGCCACATTGACCGGTCCCATACGACTCGCATCCAACGGATTCGGATCTTATTCTTGTTGGTGACCAATGTGTTAATAAATTAAGAATTAAAACTCACATTTGGCCGGTTCTATTTAAGTTCCATGTAACTCCATTACGTGGAAATTAAATAGGGGTGAGCCTATACATATTGCCATCAACCACAAACAGATTAAGACTCCGTTCTATATACCACTGAGAATTATCTGTTAAAAAAAACCCAATACCAGTATCTGGGGTTCCTGAGATTAGCGCGTTCAACCAAACAAGCAAACTCTTCAGCTTTATAATATTAGTATAGATTAGGCGTGTTCTAACAAAACACCCTTTTAAAGCTGTATTGAGTACAATGTGTATATCAAGGGAATGAAAGAGAATAAAACAGGTCTAGTCAGTCCAGTCCAGTCTGAACATGAGATCCTGGGTTCGATTCTCGGGTAGGGTAAGTTGTTATTGGGTTTTTCTCAGTAGCAGCCATGGATTCTGCATTTGTGCCTGGTTGATGGCAATAGGCTCGCCCTCTATTACATGGGACTTTAGATCATAACTGGCGAGATGTGGGGGTACTGTTAGGTACATCTCTGCCTAACTCTTCGGGCATTACAGGCGTGATGTTATGGTATGTGTTTTTGCCGTTACTTCTTAGGCCACGTTTCAACTACTTATGTCGTGACGATTAATTATCTTTGGTTTTAGTTTGCAAAAGTCGTGGACGACAGTAATCGCGTCGTCCTATAAAGAGTGACTGGTAATTAGTGTATGATATTTTAACACGTGTTTGTGCTCATGATAAAAAACAACTTTTACTATGGGATTAGAAAAAAATCAGCTGTTCAGTACATTAGGCGAATATACATGTACTGAACAGCTTTTTTTTTTGCGATTTCCGCTCTGGTCCCATAGTTAAAGTTGTTTGTTATCATGAGGTCAAACACGTGTTCAAATATCGTACACTTATTACCAATCACCCTATTATGTGAACACCTCCATTTAAATACACAAGCCATGACACTTAAAACTACATGATTGTCTGTCGTCACGACAAAGTTAGAACGCGGTCTACGAGTGAAGAAGTGAGTAAAAACCACTGAACTGATTTTAACAGACCTGTACAGGAACCATACCGAAATCTTTCACAAAAAAAAATAAAAGATCACTGTCACACTTTGATTTTGACAGTAATACAAAATCAAAGATAAAATAACTGTGAAGATACTTATGTAAACCTACCCACGAACACTTTGTTGCTACACTTGCTACATTGACCACTAAACCAATTGGACGTCCTCAATACTTCGGTATTCCAGCCGATAGTCAAAGAGCTCACCCGGACGAGCTATTGAGCCATTTTGTGTTGCTAATGTACCCAGTGCCTTTTGTATGTAAAACGATGTTTTCTTGAGCAGTGTACTCAACTGAGCTCAACATACTTCCTCTAAAAAGTACCTAGGAATGACCTCTTTTCAAACAGGAATCGTCTGGAAAAAGAGGATGACCTTTGAAAGTCCCTATTTACATTGAAATTATAACTAGCATAATGTGGCTTCGCCCGCCTAGAGGTCAATAATTGTCCCACGGGATTAACACATAGGATATACTTTTAATCTCGGTAGATTTTAAGTATCCAATATGTTAATCCAATTTATAAACTATCTGTTTGCTAAAAATTCAAATCCGTTCAGTAGTTTTAGCTTGAAAGAGTAACAAATATCCGTCTATCTTCACAAACTTTCGGGTTTATAATATTAGTAGAATATGCACGTGAATAAAAAAAAACATGCAGGGCAGTCTTTGGGGAGTGCCGATTTAAGTGAAAACTCGTAGCCGATCACTACGGCTACGTCGTTGCGGATCGGCTACGAGTGCTACGAAAAGCGCACGCGACGGTCACGCGAGTTCCATGGTTTTGTACACTCAAAAAGTCTCCAGCGCGCCTAAAGAAGTTTTCACTTTAAAAACATATGCGCCGAATACATAAACTTCTGCTCTTTGGAAGTTTGTTAAAAAGGCGGCTTCTAAGTTTAAAAAATATGCGGCGCACAGTAGAAATGTTTAATGGCAATGCCTATTCTTGTCTTTTTAAACTTTCACGATCAGAACACATTATAAATAAATAGCCGTCTTCATATGTTTTATAATGCCTATTATTTGTCCCAATTTGCCTAGAACCCTGTTCACGTGAAGAGTCGACCCACTACTTGGTGATATCCCCTTGACCGGTATAATACCAATACAGGTTTTTATTCCAAGAGAAACAAAACATCAATAAAATAACAAACAATATCTAACACTAAATTGTTCTCTAGTATCAAACATCGGACAAATATATTGGCAATAAAACACGTACCAATAAAACTGTATTGAAATATATGTAAATTGTCTCATAAAAATAAAAAGTAGTGGAATTGCTTCGACTGATAAAAGAAAAAAGGATACATGACGAGAAATATTTTCTGTTAAAATGTGTGTAGTTCGATTTATATATTAACAATAAATTGGACTTATGTCATTAAATGTAAAAAAACCTTTGTTATGGACATTATAGTAAAAGCTGATGCTTTTACTATAATGTCCATAACAAAGGTTTTCTGGGTTTTCTGGGTTCTAATCGGTTAATCAAAACAATTTATAGCCTTTTCCCAACTTTATTAGAGTCGGCTTCAAGTCTATCGGATGCAGATAAATACCGGTATTTTTACATGGAGCGACTGCCTACCTGACCTTCACAACCTAGATATTGTACAGGTATCGTATTACCCAGTACCCCTTTGGTAAGACTGGTTGTCAGACTTTCGGGTCTCTGACTACATGTAAAGGCTAACAAAGCTCTTCAAATGTAAGCTAAACACCAACGGCTATAATCGCCGGAAAATATCTATTAGGAACACATCTGTTCCTATGATCTTTTGAACTCTAAACCTGAATTTCGATGCTGCGACACTACGGTCCATGTTCACAGAAAAGATAACGGTTTGATTATTTAAAAACAGCTCTCACTGGGACTTGTTCCCATACAAAAATGTGTTTTAAACAGCTGTTTTAGATAATCAGGCCGTCAAATCGGGTAGGTCGAGGGCAACGCTGTTCCTCTTTAGAGGTCTTGGAATAAAACGCCACTGATTTTAGATTGAAAAACACTTATTTTGACTATGACCAGTTTTATTTACACAATTTAGAATCAGAATATTAATTATAGAGTCACACAATTTTCACAAATAAAGTACTGATATTTACAATAACTGGCGCAAACTTAACGCAGACTTAACACAACTTAGATTTTGCGGAGCAGGGTAACGGCGACTTGTTACGAGAACGGAGGATGTGAGAAAACTGAACTAAAAAGGTTTTGTTTTTTTTTGTGTAGGGCATCTCGCAGTTCAGTCTATGAAGACTGGCTTCTGCTTAACCGGGCAAGTCCTGTGGATGCCTTGAATTTAAGGCCTCCAGCCAGGGCTAAAATGACTATAAACTAAGCGACAGCGCTCTAAGGGCACCCCCTGTGGGCTACGGACCTCGGCTTAGGGCGTCGCTGGGGGCAGCAAAGGCACAGGCTGGATCTGGTTGTCTTTATTTAGGGACTGTTTTATTACTACAGGCTCAGCATCGCGGGCTGGCTCGAACAAGTGTCGGGGAGGGTGAACTAAAAACGCCAGAAGACGCCTTATTTATAGCAATGCACATAAGCATAAGTGGCTGTGGATTCAAACTTTGTCGCCGCCTGCTGCCCATTCGTTGTTGCGGAGACCGGTGGCGCCTCTCCCTACGTTCCCCGCTCAACACCCCTGTGGGCTACTTTAACAATGGACTCGCCCGACGAACCCGGATGTAGAGAACAAAGGCGAGTTTTAGCCAATCAGCGGGTTTATTATGGCTAGTAGTTGATACCTTCTCACATTAACTTTCATACATTTGTCTACTAGCGCACAGTTTTTAGGCATTATTTAGTATTTCTAGATGAGATAGAGTTATAAAACTTTCAGGTATTATTACTTGGGTTATAGTGATCATTTTAAGTTGGGTCATTTTCTTAATTCTACCAACGGTTAAGTTGTGTTTTCGTCTTATTTATTAGTTTTAACTATTTACATTGCTAATGCAAGCAAGTCCACATATAATACTCATGATCTTTACATAAAAACCTAGCTTTCAACATAAGTTTTATTTACTCAACTAAAACCAACTATTGCTAGCAGAACTGTGCTTCACCTACACTGACCTAGAAACTAAAGTACTTATAAAATCATCAAATTAAAAAACCTAACACATCAAAACTTATACAATACTTTACAATAAGTAGGTAAGCTTTAGACAATAGCTTCCTACCCCGCTTTGTGCAACGATTAAAATATGCAAAACAAAGTTTTTGTCTTACAGCATCCTTTCTTTGCAGGAGTTTAAATACTGTTCGTTATTTCCGACCAGAATTTTATTTATAAATAGATATAGGTGCTTTGACTTTCATAACTTAATTCTTCTTAAGTTATTATCGTTTGGCTCAATTGTTAAGCTTTAGGATTCTATGCCACGTACCGTGTGTTCGATTCTTGTACGAAACAAAATCAGCATTTGCTCGTGATTTCGCCCCTAGAATTTGCCCCACCGGGATGCAGCACCTGGAAAATGTATCATAATTAATCCATCGCTCAGAACCAAGTGCCAAACTTACAAATCTGTTCAGCCGGTCGATTCACTCTCGCTCAAAATGACTTTGATTTTGCATTCTGTAAGCATCACCTAGTCACGGGAAATGACCAGGGAATTACCTTACAGAATGCCACATCTTACGTCATCTCATACTTTATCTGTCAAAATCTCCCTATCAATTTAGTTCAACTCGCTGACACGCTCGCATATGTAAATTTGAACTATCAATCGAGTTTTAAGAATGCCATTCAAGAAACTCACAGCGGATTCAGATTCGAAGTTTAGAATGAGGTCTTGAAGAATCACAGCAGCTGTTAAGACGTGAAAAGGTAACAGTCAGATAGACAGACTTTGATATGTAATAAAGATGATGATAAACCTACAAAAACGATTCCATCAGAATCTTGTTCCGGGTTTGATACGTGCTTTAGAAATGTCTGTAACAACACCCACGATACTGACGAATTGGCTAGTTTATAAAGTTTCTTCGAAAAAGATTGAGTTACTCATAGAGGTATAAGACGTTTACAGATTTAAAGAAAAAAATGTTCAATATAAATCGTGATCTCAGTAAAAATACGATGAAATTGCATTTATGGATAGCATCGCACGATTTTGTATCGTTGCGACTAATCGCATAGCTTCTGTAACTACTGCGCTAGGCAGGATTGAAATTGATCGATCATGTCATATCAACACAGTACACAATTCAATTGCAGATGATATTAATTAACAATCAGAATACGCTCAAATGCAAATAGACATCACTGCACAAACCAAGGAGACGCAAAATTATCTGCCCCTTTCGACACACTGCTGAAGGAATTTGTATGAAACTTAGCACATTGATAAACCTTACTTAACTAGGGTCAGACTTCCCACCCCTCCTCACTTCATCAATAAAGCAGAACATCTTCCTCTTGGACAGGAACTGCAGTGCCCAATCTGAAAATTTCTTAACCGTTTGCGGGCCCAAGTTGGCCGCTGTAGAAATAATCTGACCAATGGGGTATCTTCGACCCGTCCTAAATACAATGCCAGTGTGGAGCCCCTCTGCAGGATATACCGCACCTTTCTTGCCCATCCTGCACAACCACGGCATCTTCCAGTATATAAGCGAAGCCAACGAAAGAGTTGTGCAAGTGGTGTACTGGTTGGGTATTATTAGAGTCCATGGACACGCAAAGAAGAACACTAGGGTTAGGTTAAACCATGACCATAGTACTTTCTTGTGGGATAATTTACTTGGCTTGTTTGGAAGTAACTTTGATCGTGGGGTGTGAATAAGCCCCCACGATCGAAGTTTCTTCCAACGCATTTTTTTACGAAACACGAAACTCACTCCACTTTAATTCATAGTGCAAACACTAAAAGCCCAAACATCATACATCACCATTACTTGTCCCAGGACACTATTTCGAAATCATATCCCATAAGGGTGAAAGTTTCCCCCAAAACTCTTCTATTGACAAACATCTTAATTTAATTGAAAACCCCCATTTCATAATTGACTTTCCCCCTTCGATCATTTAGCTTGAATTGTGAAGGCGAGGCGCACGTGTCGCAGGGTTGTCAACCGTTAATGTCATTGTCATTGATCGTATTGTTGAACTGTCTGATTTGTAGAATATTTGGCGATAGAGCTGTGACTTGCGAAAAAGTCTGACAACCAGTCTAGGTATCGTATTACCCAGTACTAACTGGGTTGTGGAGGTCAGATAGGCACTCGCTTCATGTAAAGTACTGGTATTCAGTTGCATCCGGTTAGACTGGAACCGACCCTAACATGGTTGGGAAAAGGTTAGGCAGGTGATGAAATTATTAGCTATTTAGTATACCCTTGTTACTGATATCTGCCAAAGCTACCATGACTGCCTTTTCATGATATCCAATTGTTTTACCTATATTAAGGTCCACATGAAAAAAAACAGGTTTAGAAAAAGCAGCGTAGGTCTGGCCTTCATGGCATCTGGGTCTATTAGACTAAGGGCCAAAAGGTCAAATTACAGCGGGATATTCATAATTTCACTGACACCTTTTTTTTTTTTTTTAGGATGGGAAATCATCAAATGACTTCTCCCACTCTGGGTGGAGCGGAGCGGGAGGGAGTGTCAGAGTTTTACTGACTAAAACCCATCCATGTTCCTTCCTCGCCCTTTATGTTCCGGGGCCGCGGTATCTCTTTCGAATAGGCCCGCAACCCCGATCTCACTGACACCTTTTTTTTTTAGGATGGGAAATCATCAAATGACTTCTCCCACTCTGGGCGGAGCGGGAGGGAGTGTCAGACTCTTACTGACTAAAACACATCCATGTTCCTTCCTCGCCCTTTATGTTCCGGGGCCGCGGTATCTCTTTCGAACAGGCCCGCAACCCCGGCAGGCTTCGGCCCTTGCGGGCCCCTCCCCTTATGCTGACATCTCTTTGAGGCGCGCGTGAAACACGAACGCGCCGTCGACACGGCCTGTCGTCATTAGACGGACGGACGGCTACCTAGCCCAAAGCAAACCGTCCACAGGCCCGCAATCTCACTGACACCTGGGATTACTTTTTTTCGACGACATTTCTTCTAATTAAGCCTCTCTCCTATCTTAAATGTATTTGCATGAATTTCATATCAAAACCCAAGAATGCAATGCTAAACATCGTAAACCGTAAATTCAACATTCCCAGCCTCAACCAGAGCTAACGTCTTGCATGATCTGTCAAGAGCTTCCGTGCTCTCAAAAACAGTAATCTATCTCAATTCTCACAGCCGGGCGTGCTATTGAATAATTTCTCAAGATATTAGGAAACGCATAGTTTGTCAACGGTGTGAGGAGCCTAATTGGATGACGTACCTTCTTACTGGGTGATTTATGGTTTGTTATTGTGGTAAGTATGTGTAATTATGAAGTTGAGAAGGCAATTAATGGGTATAGAATATTGGTACAGTGTTCCTGGGATCTTTGGACGCTTAAATTGGCACTGGCGGAGATCGTAGATGGTAAACAGTTCGGGAAACATATGACATAAAATCATGCTGTATTCGGAAGGGTTTTTAGAGGTATACCTTATTAGGTATACCTCTAAAAACCCTTCCGAATACTAGTGTACTATTGTACACTCACATTTAAAGAAAGAAAAAGCATTTACTTGCTCGTACAGGACAAAACACATAAAAATTTACATTATTTACGACTGTTGAAAACTAAACATTCCGCCAGTTATGTTTAAGTCCCATGTAATGAGGGCAAGCCTATTGCCATCAACCGAGCAGGCTGAGAAATTCCTGATGGGAAAACCCAATAACACTTTACCAGACTTGAGAATCGAACCCTGGTTCTCATGGTCAGCACTGCTTCGACCACTCGACCAACGATTTCAATTCGCGAAATGGTGTTGAGAACATAAAATTGCGGTGTGAGTTACGTAGAATATCTTGCTTTTGCTGGCAGTTATATAAATCCAGCCCATGATCTTTCTGTGTGCCAAGTTTTATCCAAATCACTTTGTCCGTTAAGGAGTGAAAAGGTTACAGGCAAGAAACATACTTCCGCGTCCACAAATGGAAAAGGAATTTGTAATTTCGCACGAACACTTATGAACGCAACTTTAATGCATCCTTCTGGTTTTTATCTTGTAGGTATTCCATCTACCGATGTTTTTGTTATGAAGCTAGATCAAGAACTAAAATATTATGAAAACGTTTACAACGTAATATTTTATCTCACCCCCTCTCCATAGCAAATAGGGTTCCATATCCGACTATAGTAAGTGTTAATGCTATCCCACGGGAGTCGAACCCCGTTACAACGTTAATGACATATTCACTGGGTACGGGGATGCATAGCAATTTAGATTACGGCTGTAGAACATGCGGTCACTGTGGAGAGAATTCAGAAGGTTCGAAAAGATTTACGTAAAACTTGTATCATCATTTTAGCCCAGACCAGATTCAACTACTGTTGGGTATAGGTCTCCCCTTTCTTCTGCTCTACTCCTCACTGTTCTGGTGCGTCCCTTATCCATCCATTTCCTGCGATCGCTTTTGGCTGGCCCTGGTTTCTGAGACCCAACCCTGACCACCACTCGGTCAAAATCTTACTCCATCGGCCATTTCTGCGACTAGCCAAGATGTCTTACCCAACCCCACTGTAGGCGTATCACCCTATCTCTAGACGCCGATGTCGAGACTTTCGTCCAACGACGTGTATAAATAGGGCTTTTGATATAGATAACTGCTGATCTCTTCTAGTTTGTTGGTCTGCATACTATGCTTTGGCTGATTGTTAAGGCATTTCATTCACTTGATTTTTAGTAACTGCCTGCTGTAGTTTTAGTATAGTGCTACGAGTTCAGAGATCATTTGACGCGTTGATAGTGGGTCATTTGTCGCGTGGCCAAAATCGGAACTAGCGCCACGAAAAAGTGCATACCAAAGTACACGAACAACAAGCGCCAAAAGATATTTGTGGCACATAATACTTTCTTCTTTCTGTAGCCCTAGGTTTTTAACAAAAAACTTTTTACTTAAATTGATAAAAAAAGTTTCCAATACGAAAATGTCAAAAACGTAGTTGACAGTGACATTTTCTTGTTGTGGCTAATTTTTGGTCTCTCGTGTATTAAAGTACATCGATATATTTTCGGCATCAGCTTGAGAGAGATACAACGGACTAATACTTCTGGTAGTATATCTATTAAGTGTCGGTACGTGCAAGTTGAGTGATTCCGCTGCTGTTATTGATGCAATCGGATCGCCTGAAAGTGGTGCGAATTTCATGTTTAAGTTATTGTATGAATTTGTATTGAAGTGTCGGTGGGGAAGTGTTTAGTGAGGTGAGGTGTTAAGGAATTTATTTAAAAGGTATGTGTAGATAGCGATATAGTGCGTTATGTTTCATCATTCTCTTGCCCTGGTCCCAATTTTTTTAGATCGGCGCAGGATGTCCCTTCTTCCATACTTCGACGGAACACGTTTTCTTACATTTTCCCCTGTCAGATGGTATCAATCACTCCGTTACCTTTCTGTTTTCAACCGACTTCCAAAAAGAGGAGGTTCTCAATTCGACTGTATTTTTTATTTTGCATGGTATGTTAGTGTCTAGTCTACTATAACATGCAAAATAAAACAACTAGTCTATTACTACATATATTATCACGAAAAACACAAAAGACAAAAAATATTTTGTTAATTTAAATTTTATTTTGTATAAAACCTAGTTATAATAGTATTTGTTTCGTGTGTCTATGGTTATTTGATTTCCATGTGTATATTATAACTCATCTATGGATCTTTGTGTCTGATGCAAATAATTAAATAAATAATATCTTCAACAACACAACTTTAACTACATCCCATCACAACCCAGTCTGCGCTGAAAAGTGAATTCTAAAGCACTAAGCACTCATCTCATTCGCAACACGCTTGCAAATTCAATTTGAAATACTTGAAAGATAAATACGTCTATTTACGCGAACGACCCCTTTACACCCCCTTTAATCCCCAGTAACTGGTGTTACCGATAATGCGATCCTCTGGGGATAAAAAGACGTCGTTTTTGATATTTTGCGCACCTGACTTAAAATGGGATGAAAGGGTGTGATTTTGTTAGGATTTAGAAGGCGTACTGTTGTGTGTGATATTGGTTTAATTTTGCTTGGATAAGCATTCGTTTAGGTTTGGATCTGGGCTTTGTTTAGTGCTAAATTAGGCAGTGTTCTATGGTCAAGGTTAGGCTTAAGAAACCTAGGCCGTCCTAAAGATCGTTAGGTCGTCGATGTCGTCAAAGTCGCGGGAAACACATGGGTAAGGGACGCATAGAATTGGAAAATGTAGCAGAAGAAATGGGAGACGTATCTATTCCTTGCAATAGGCGATTACGGACTGAAAAGATGATGATACAGTGGTCGTGTTCATCATGGGTTTCGTGTTTGCATCATCGGTAGAATATTTTGTGGTTATAAAACATATGGAAACGGGTATTCACATCCGTAACCTCACTAATCCAGGTCCAGTTGAAAACCAGAGCGTCTGGCACTAGTTGTCCGGCATTTTGCTGAACTGGGCCTATTTATTTGGTGCAGCCGGTGAGGCACAAAGTGTCACACAGTTGTTTTTTCTGTTTGTTTAGTTATAAGTTTTTTTTTGTTTAACGTTTTTTAGTTTATACTGCGTGCACTTGTGGCATGTGCCAAATAAATGTATTTTCTTTCTTTCTATTTATCGCGAATTTTTACCTTTAATATAAGACGGTTTTTTTGGTTGATATTTTGTTCCATACATAGTTGGGAAAAGGCTGGGCAGGATGATAAGATGATGATGTTTTGTTCCGTGAATCTGTTCATGTCTTACTCTATTGCAGAATATGTTTTCTAATGATTTTCTTTTTGCCTTTGTTTCAGGTATGTAATCAGAGAAAAATAGTAACACTACCTTCCTACTTGCAGTTGCGTGAGTATTACAAAACGATACAAAATATTAAGTTTTTAAAAGAAAATTTTTCAGTATCTTCTTGGAATTGTCGATGTGCTTTAATAAATCATTGTGTACTCGTTGGTTTCGTACTTCCCTGGTTTGAACTAAGGGTGCTCAGGGCTATAAACTTCCGGTCCATCGTGATAAGTCCGGGATACGAACCCGTGTGCATTTTAGTGACGTATCTCAAGCTGGCCGGTGTTGCCAATTAACACGGTTCATAAATTGTATTACCGAAACAGAAACCCGGACAAAGCTTTGTTATTGCACTTACTGTTGTCCAGTTTCTCAGAATATAACTGTAACCTGTAGTTAGTAGTTCACTACTTCTTCTACGGGATTACAGGCGATGTTATGTTTTGTAGATAAAATTGTGTCTACATTATAAAACATATGACATCCGGGTATTTATCGCGAATTTACCTTTAATTTTATCCCGACGTTTCGACCGGATTGCACCAGCCGTGGTCGCGGGGAGACTGAAGTATTGGAGGTACCGCGACAGCAAAGTGAAGGTTGGGTGGGTGTTCTGATCGTGAAAGTTTAAAAAAGTCAAAATTGTGTCTTTCAAACGGAACATTTCCTTGAACAGACATGGTCACTAATATTATCACAAAAACGGGATGTTTACCATGTTTACTATTGTTTTGAGTTACGAGTACCTTATCATTTTTAGTAGAGTATGGATATAGGAATGCCCAGTCAATGGCAAAAGGCTCGCTTTCTGTTTCTTCTAAAACGCAAGTAAACAAAGACGTCATACTCTCATTCTACTAAATGTAGGTAAATATCCTTTTGGATACTACATATCATGCATGATGTACATAACTGTTGTACTCGTATGTTTATTTAATGCAGTCAGTGTGGTCTGAACCTAAGACCTTTAGCTTGTCAATCGTCCATATCATATGAGTGTGTGGTCGATGTAAGTACCAAAATAAACATAGTGTACTTCATCACTCTCGAATACTCGTAAGATAATAGCTAATTGGCGTTAATTGACGTCTATATGACTGTGACAGAGAAACAACATCGATCAATTATGTTCAAAGTTATTAAGGTTTAGTTAAACTCATAATGGCTTTATCATTTTTGACTAATATATCTGCAGCGACTCATACGAACTACTGAAGAATTCTAGATAGCGATATCGGAGTTATCCGCTACATTATTATGTACATACAGGGTGGATACAATGCTTCGGGACTGCTCAAAAGAGATACCGTGGCCCCGGAACATAAAGGGCGAAGAAGGAACATGAATGGGTCTTAGTTAGTAAAAGTCTGACACTCCCTCCCGCTCCGCCCAGAGTGGGAGAAGTTATTTGATGATTTCCCATCCGAAAAAAAAGGGTGGATACGATTTAAAATTTTCGATATCTGGATTTTATTGATAGTTTAATAATAACAGTGTTTTCATTTCATCATCATCATCATCATTTCAGCCGACAGACGTCCACTGCTGGACATAGGCCTCCCGTAAGTGTCGCCACATTGACCGGTCCCGTGCGATTCGCATCCAGCGGATTCCCGCAGCCCAGATCATCTATCCACCTAGAGGGAGGCCTTCCAACACAAGGTTGTCCGGTTCGCGGTCACCATTCCAGAACTGTTCGGCCCCATCAGCCATCCGATCTGCCAATGTGCCCTGCCCATTGCCACTTAAGTTTGGCAATTCTTCGGCTTACGTCGGTAACTTTGGTTCTCTTGAGGATGTCATTACTTCTGATTCGGTCACGCAAGGAAATTCCGAGCATAGTCCTCTCCGTTGCCCATTGTGTGACTTTAAAGCCTGAAGAGAAGGAATAGAAATACTAAACTCACCAGACACATAAATCTTATATCAACCCCCTAGCGTCGGAGATCAGTGTCAGCATCAATAATCCTCTCATAGCTAGAGGGTAGGCAGAACTAATGCTGATGGATGGATAACCCACCACTGGTCGTGTGACTTGCTAGGTCAGTAGGTCAAATCTAAAGGAATATTGAAAGTTAGAGCCACGATTAGCATCAGGTTTCTGAAAATCTAGTTGAGTAAATGTGTTGTACCATGAAATCTAAATTATGTTTGGTGAATCTCTTTAAATTATGAATCAAATACAGGCAGCTTAACACTGACCGACAAAATGCAAAAAAACTTTGAAACGCGAGCTACTCTGGTTCTTCAACCTCAACAAACGAAAGAAGCGGTTCTCAAGACATCATCATCATTATCTTGCCCTTATCTCAATTTATTTGGGGTCTGCGCAGTATGTCTTCTACTTCTATACTTCTCTATTTACTCGTCATCTCAGCAGTCACCGCCATGGAAAGGATTCCAGCCATATCATCCGCCCGCGTAACATGACCGCCGTGGAAACGAGCTTTGTCGACAACGAATCGACAAAATGACAGACTGATTTCTTTTGTTCATCTGTCATTTTGTCGATTCTTTCTTCGGAGAAACCCGTTTCTACGGTTTTCTTGCTAAAGGCTGAAGAGGTAATCAAATTGACGCGCGTTTTTTAAATTCAGAATACAAATAATACGAGTACACAAAGAAGAGTAATGTAACTACCAAGTTATGTATCTTCAAAAACTACCACAGATATAAATAATGCACAAACATCTCCAACCTAAGTCCCCTCCACACAACCCGTCCCCTGTCCCGGGACTGTTTGTTGTGGCGTGACCTTTACACCGCGATATCCCGGGATTACGGGATCATCCCGAACTTGCGGAGTAGTCGGCGACGTCTGTCCGTCTGTGTTTAGGACTTATGTGTTATCTATCTACGTGTATATGTGGGTAGTAAGTCTGTGGTTAGATATGTAGTTAGTGTAGGCGTGTTGTTTAGTTTTAGTGCTAAACTTTAGTTATCTGTATTGTGTTAATTAGGGAGGTACTTATTTCCACTAAAAATTAAATCATCGCCTAGCTTCTTTTCAACTACATTGGGGTCGGCTTCCAGTCTAACCCAATGCAGCTAAACACCAGTATTTTACATGGAACGACTGCCTATCTGACCTCCATAACCCAGTTAGTACTGGGTAATACGATACGCTTTGGTAACGTTGACAGACTTTCGACCTACCTGTAACGACTGTCAAAGATCCACAAATGACAGCCGGGACCAACGGCTCAACGTACTTTCCGATGCACGAAGGACACACAGTATACCATACACACCTGGGTAGCTATATGAAAACATACCAGTTTGGAGGTCAGATAGTCAGTCGCTCCATGTAAAATACTGGTTTCAACTGTATCCGGTTAGACTGGAAGCCGACTACAGCATACCTACTTGGGAAGAAGCTAGGTAGCTGTTGAATGTTTAATTAATTCTCAACTATATTTAAGATATACCGCAATACCGGTCATTGCCCTTTCCCTAATATCTCTTCATACAAACCAAAACAAATGAACCATGTATCGTTTTTCATTATAAACAATGTTGAAGATCACGATAGATGACGATTCAAGATTTGAATAGGCTTATTTTTGAATTTCGAAGTTAAGAAAATAAAAAAAAGACAACGAGTCAATGACCGCTATTGCGTTCTTAACTGGCAGTAACACGATATAGCATTTCTACACAATATTCCCCACTCATACGAACCAGTAGTTTCAAGTATTGAATACACAAGTAAGCAGCGTATCAACAATATTAGGCTAACTTGTACCAACTTAGCTGGTGCTTTGACAAGCTCTTATTAGCTTATAACACGCGCAACTTGGCTCTCAACTTAGAACTTAGCGGAAACGGTAATGGTAATTAAATATGTACCAATTTGTACTGTACATATTATGTACATTAGTTATGAGTAGTTGAGAAGCTGAATTAAGTAATGTCCTGATGAGGACACAACATCACGCCTGAAATCCTCGTAGGGTTAGGCAGAAGTGTACCTAATAGTACTCCCATATTTCGCCAGTTACGTTTAAATTCGTGTAATAGGGGTGAGCCTATTGATGATCTTTGTGGCTGCTACTGAGAAATTCCTAATCGACAAACTTAAACAAAATCAAAATATTTTTATTTCACATAGGCCTAGATGGGCACTTATAAAACGTCGAAAAAGGTGCACGGTTCGCGTTGGTCGATTTCATGCAGAAGAACCAGCAAGAAACTCCATGGTTACAATAAGACTGTCCGTCAGTCAAATCGAACCCAGGATCTCATCTTCAGCAGTCGCGTTTGCGACCACTAGACCTATTTTGTTTTACGGTGTTCTACTAACCCGATGCATGAAATGAGTTCTCAACTGATTTTATTCGATTAAAAGGAATTTGTACAAAAACAACATATTGTATTTGTAATTTCAATTGAATAAGCGCTTCCAGGATACCGGGTTCTTAAATAATAGCTATACGAACTCAAAAACAAATTATTTTATTTCACATAGGCCTACACTTATAATAATAATAATATTAATTTATCTATCACCACCGACAGGACTGTTATTGCCAATAGGCCTCACATTGTGGTGATAGATCGATTGGAGCGTCGCACAATGATTGTTGATATAACGGTCCCGCATGACGAGAACCTCGTGAAAGCAGAGCAAGATAAAAAAAACAAATATCTAGATCTGGCTCGCGAGGTTGTCGACATGTGGGATGTGAGTACAGCAGTCATTGTGCCGATAGTCGTGTCGGCCAATGGCTTAATAGCCAAGAGCCTCGACCAACATCTTGGAGGCTCTCGCTTGGCAGCTGGATCAAGGGCTTGATTCAGAAAGCAGTACTTCTGGACACGGCGCGTATTGTTAGGAGGTTCCTCTCTCAAGAGCCCTGACCACCGGCAGCTCGGACCCTGTTCCCGGCGCTGGAGGACTACTATTTTTTATATTTTTAAATGTTTTTTATATAATCTTATATTAGAATATTTAAAAATGTAAATTTATATGTAAATAACGGAATAAAGGAAATAATATTAATTTAATAATATTAATTAAAATAAAATTCGGGTTGCTCGTTTCCTTTGAAGAAGGACCGGCAAGAAACTCCATGGTTAATCTTTTAAAATTATTTGTTTTTACAATCTTAAGGTCGTGGCACACATGACAAGCACCGGTGTGGGATTGGGAGGTTACGGAGGTGGTGAAAAAAAAGCAGTCATAGTACGCAGGCTGAAACTTATTTATAAATACTTTACATCATACTGAGCTTAAAAATATCAGCTGCATGGTGGAAGGGGCATTATGTGTCTGCCGCTCACATGAACTTGTAAAAGAAATAATATAGTACGCCGGATGAAATTTAACAAAGTGATGTCAAAAGTACGACGTCAACAATCAGCTGTGTGGGTAGCGGTCTTTGCAAGTTCATGCAACCTATAAACGACACCCATCCCATGACGGAAAATGAAAGAGAAAACTCTCGAAAGATTGTCAACCGAACATACTGCTTAGAATTTAAAGCATAATTATCTTATTTTTCATCATGGGTCATCGTTTTCATGGTTTTCGGGGTGGCTGATAACGAAAATGACGTTAAAGTTAACTACGTCAAGTATAATTATATAATCTATGGGAGTCTTATCGAACTAGGTTCAGTAAAGTGGGCTCTCTGACTAAATATGTGACTGTACGTTGTTTTGCGGGCAACTCGGAGGCGGCGCGCAGCCAGCGCGCGGGCGACGCGCGGTCCACTAGCTTGCGGCGTGTGGTCCACTCGCTTGCGGCGCGCGGTCCCCTCGCTTGCGGCGCGCGGTCCCCTCGCTTGCGGCGCGCGGTCCACTCGCTTGCGGCGCTCGGACCGCGCGCGGGCGCCGAGTGGCCCGCGAGGCGAGTCGTATGGTATAGCGGCAAGCGCGTTGACCACCCGCCGTAAGCTTTTTCATATGGACATTATACAATTGGCTATGCGACACACGATTTAGTGCTCAAATTTGAATGGCAAGTTAATTGCTGGGTTGGAGCGGTGCCGGTGCGGTGCTTGTCAAGTGAGCCACGACCTTTATTATGTTACAGTCCGACATTAACTCCTTGTTTATTTTAGAAAAATATAAAACAAAATGTGTTAACAACCGTCTAGGAATCTACCAAAATATGTACTCATAACAAAATTCTATATTATCATTATTATACTAAAGCTCCTATACTACAAGCACCATCATAATTATTTTAATTGATCGTTTTTCCAAGTAGTATAATATCTGAAATAAAGAATTTTTAAACACAGTAAAATAAATATATACAATACGAAGCAGAAAATATAAACAAAACACAAGATAAGACGAACGACGCCCTCTTAATAACTCTGAAACTTTGCTAATTTTATGACAGAACAAATGCTATTCCACCTAATTTGATTGCACATTTTATCTGATGTATATCTCCTCGACTAAATTACTTGCAATCTCATTTTTGTTTGAAAATAACAATATTAGAGTCGCAGTTTTGTTTAATGTGATTTCAACTATGATCACCATCATTTGTATAGCTTTTTTTCCAACTATGTTTGGGTTGGAACCCAGGACGGCGCTTTTTTTTTTGTTAGCCAGTACTGTCCCACTGCTGGGCAAAGGCCCCTCCCAATTCCTTCCATATGCTCTTTTCCTGTGCCGCCTCGGACCAACCCTCACGGTACGCGTCCAAATCGTCTCGCCACCATCCCAGCTGTCTTCGTGCATGCGACTGAAGCATTACTTTGTGTAATTTGTTTCATCACCGTTGCTCTCAAAACGGTGAATGAAATCATCGTGAGAAAACTGACCTGAAACCACAAAATGCGAAGACATGTGACATCTATCAATCCGCACTGGGCCCGCGTGGTGGATTCTAGCCCATTCCCTCACGTAGAGTGGAGGCCTGTATCCCAGCAATGGGAATATTAATAGCCTCATGATGATGGTGATGGGGTTGACTTCCACTGCTGGGCGTTGAACTATTTCATGTCTTATCTCCACAACACTTACTAGGTAACGATACCCTTTGAAAAGCCTAATTGTCAGACTTTTGTTAAGTAACAACTTGTTCAGGATACAAAAAAAAAATCGAGAGCCCCTATGCATATATTGCACACAGTCGATTCACCTTCATCCGAGTAATAATTCCTTTTTTGAATTTAGTTAACAATTTCAAGGGTTTTAATTTTTATTCCACGGAACCCTAGTTCTTTTTTTTGAACTAAAAGTCTTAGCCTGAGTTGTCTCTATAACATCAGCTATCTGTCAGCAAAAGTCCCGTCAAAATCGGTCTAGCTGTTCCGGAGATTGGCCGGAACAAACAGATTTACAAAACGTTTATTTTTTGTTGCAAGTATTTTATTTCGTTCAGTAAAAAGCTGTCACTTTAAAATTACAAACAGACAATTCAATTAAGTACAATACACTTCAAAAATTATTTGTATACTTACCTAGATTTAAAAAAAAATACTCAATAATCTTAATTGTACAATTCAGAAAAAAATCTCGAAACAAAACAAACTGCAATGAAAGTGAAATAAAATCGATGAAAAAGCAATCGATTTGCCAGAAGGAAGGGTCGGACAAAAGGGAACTGAAACTACCCTCATTAAGACAAGTATTTCCAGTATTGTACAACGAAATGAATTTCTCTCGACAGTGTAAACGCTTTTCAGCTTCCATTGTCTTTAACTTGGAGTATGCGGATGAGGATATGGAAATAGAAGATTTTTTTTTATTTTTTTTTTTACGGGAACTCAACCGTGCACTTTCCAAGGTATGGATGACGTTGAACCTAGAAAAAGTTTTATTATTGTTATAATAGTACAATACTCTCCTGGGTTCAATTCCCGGGTCGGGCAAAGAGATAATGGGAAGACTTAGTAGAATAACGCCCGATTGATGGTAATAGGGTCCCCTCCTATTACATGGAATTAGATATAACGGGCGAAGTGTGGGTACACATCATAAAACATATGGAAAAGGGTATTTGTCGCGAATTTTACCTTTAATACATATATGTGTGTGTGTGTGTTTAATATGTGTTATGAGTGTGTGTGTTTTTACCTTCTTATATGGGTGCATCTCTGTCTAATCTCTGGATTGTAGGCGTGATGTTATATCAGATAGAGCATATTCTTCGAATTGAAATCACTAGTAACAAATAGTTACTACCCAGTACACTGAAAAAGATTGCAAAAGATAGAGATTTACTTTAATTGCAAAAGTAGAACCATCTCATCTCCAACCATCACAAATCATTACTAACCTCATCGTTGTCACATTACCATATACAATTACCATAGCTCATTTCGGCCCTCCATCCCCTTGTTTTTCCTTTCCACCCCTCCCTGCTCCAAGTCTTGGAGCAACTATACCTACTTTATTATTTCAGCTCGCTGTTTGCATAAGTTTTATGAAAACGCTTGCAATAAAGCCTCCCAGACTCCTCATTGAGAGCCATTTCTTTAATATCGGACACTTTCAAATTTAAATCTTGCCGAGTTTATCTTGGATGACGAAAATATTTGGCGTCGGCATTATAAGTTGGTAAGGTAGAGCTTTTTGGGATTTCAGGTGTGGTTTTGAGGATTAGAGCGATATTATCTTTTGCTGATAAGTGTAGGCCGAATAATATGGCAGGGTTTTTGCTGGATAGTGATTATAATAATTTATGTAAGCAACGACCTATTGTCGGGCCTACGCTGTGTCCCCATACTTAAGTACTAATGCTGTAACATAATAATATTGTATTCCAAATGATTTGAAAAGAGTAACCATGGAATTTCTTGCCGGTTCTTCTCCATGGAAACGACTAATGCGAACCGTGC
The DNA here is from genome assembly GCA_950022955.1 of Xestia ashworthii. Taxonomy (NCBI): domain Eukaryota; kingdom Metazoa; phylum Arthropoda; class Insecta; order Lepidoptera; family Noctuidae; genus Xestia; species Xestia ashworthii. Next base: position 4,934,817 of record OX465573.1, read on the forward strand.
ACCTTTTTCGACGTTTTATAAGTGCCCATCTAGGCCAATGTGAAATAAAAATATTTTTATTTTGGATATGCTAGTGGCTGAAAAGTTGTGTGGTAATTGGTGGGCAAAGTACGAGTATGAGCATGATGTGCGTGCAGAAAAATGACGAAAATGTCTTGAGAAAAGTTTTGACTAGAGAAACGAATGGTAGACTTTGTGAAAGATGATATTGGCTCTAGAAATTGATGACTCATGAGATGACTAGTAATAGTAATAGTTACGGTTTTTTCCTACTCCTCCGCTAAACTTTCTGATTAATTTCGTTGCGGGATCCAAGACAGTTAAATTCATTCTCTGGGACTTCGTCGAGCTTCATTGTCTCGGCTTTTCTGATGGTCGCCACTGTTGATTCTGGCTTTCAGGAGTTACAGTGGTTTGGGCGTGTCTGGCATTTATTTCAAGTTCAACTAGACCGTTCTTTGAAAGGCAAAAAAAATAAAATAAAGTCCCATCAGGTACGAGGCATTATAACTTGTGAAAGTACTGTAGTTGCCCATTCCAATGCGACAAACAGTGGTATTAGTGGTACGGTCGAACAAGCTATTTGGAAGGTCCGTGTAGTAAATAGCTCCGGATGTAACCTGTACACTATCCAACATAATATTGCGTTCATTTTGCCAAAGACTACACTCCCACAAAATGTGATGTGCAGATTGTTCATATTTGCAGTCAGATGTTGAACATTGACAAAAAGGCGAGTCAACAAGCTTGAAGGAAAATAATTTACTCTTAAAGTTGCCATGACCCGTGAGAAATTGGGCAACACAGTGATCAACCTCCAGCCATGTCCTGTCCAGCCGCTCACGAACGGATGGAAAGAACTGGTGGAGGTGTCTGCCCGATATGGAATTGTCCCACCTACATTGCCATTCAGATAAATGCCTCCCAGACGTCGGTCTGTGGTTTGAATAATCTAGAAATCATAGCACGATCACGTATGGTTAAAAAGTCTGCGTCCGTGGTCTCACGCGCTTGATTTTGAGTTTATCGTTATTTCATTTTCAGAATGAAAATCACTCAATTTATTTTTTATATTATGTGTGATCTATAATATGGAATTTCAGCCCTACACGCTCCATTTTGTTTGCAGAAAAACCCTTTGAAACATTTATTTGAAACTATTCTTGGGCTCACGTAAAATCAAGAAGAAAATCTACTTTATATCCAAATACGTACGTAGTTTTAGTGAAATTGAAAGGAACCCTCGTAAATGCCATTCAGCTGTCTGCCCCTAATTTATTTTTAAGAAAAAATAACTACATATTGACTATATATTTATTGTACATATTGTTCAATTTGCTTTGACGTTTCAACATTTGACAGCTGCTGTCATAAACTTTTTTTTTTTTGACTGGCATAGGACTAGCACTTTAGTATTGGCAGGTTTTATGTTTTTTAGGGTTCCGTAGCCAAATGGCAAAAAACGGAACCCCTTATAGTTTCGCCATGTCTGTCTGTCTGTCTGTCCGCGGATAATCTCAGTGACCGTTAGCACCAGAAAGCTGAAATTTGGTACCAATATGTATATCAATCATGCCGACAAAGTGCAAAAATAAAAATTTAAAAAAACATTTTTATTAGGGTACCTCCCCCAGACGTAAAGTGGGGAGCGATTTTTTTTTTAATTTTGACCCTGACGTGTGATATATTGTTGGATAGGTATTTAAAAATGAATAGGGGTTTTCTAAAATCATTTTTTGATAATATTAATATTTTAGGAAATAATCGCTCCGAAAGTCAAAAACAATGTGTCCCCCCCCCCTCTAACTTTTGAACCATAAGTTTAAAAAATATGAAAAAAATCACAGAAGTAGACCTTTATATGAACTTTCTAGGAAAATTATTTTCAACTTGATGAGTTGAATAGTTTTTGAGTTATATAGCACTTTTTCAAAAAAACGCAAATGATAACTTTGTTTTTCATACAAATACTATGAAAAACAAAGTTATTTTTGCTGACGAAAAATGTTGGTATTTTTAATGGTCTGGGAAGCTACGGAACCCTACAGTGAGCGTGGCCCGACACGCTCTTGGCCGGTTTTTTTGGTGATTATTTTTGTTGAACTGAGTGCTAATAAATGTATTATTTTATTTTAATCATCGAATTCATTGTTATTGTTTTTGACGAATAGAGTAAAAACTCTAATTTCGTTTAGAATTATTCAGGTGGCCCAGTTAATTTTATAGAGTTTTATTCATGAACGCTGCTAAAAACTTGGTTATTGTTAATACTTGCCCAACCAAAACACGCAATTGTTTGATTTTTTAACGTTTTAACTATGAGCAATTTTAAATTAAATCCACTTTTATAAATACTGCACCTTTTTCACGAAAACAGCTGAAAGTGCGTAGTAAAACCAACGATAGCTTTACAAAAAAAAAAGGTTTCATAATCACATATCAAATATTTACCAAAAACTTATACCAACAGAATGATTGCAGTACTCAGCAACAAAAATAAAAGAAAATAATAGCAATACAGTGGTGTTTGCTGTAGTAACGTAATCAATCTGTTTGCAACGGATACTCCTAATCAAAAACTCCAACGCGAATCAGTTCAGCAGAATTTGTTGCTCAGATTCGGGGTTTATTTGTATTTGTTGTGGTCTAAGTGGGGAGATTCAAGCGTGTTAAGCTTGTATAACTGCATTTTAGAGTATTGTACTCGTAGTATTCAATCCCACTATTCTTCTTCTTTCAATCTTATTCAAATCAAGCATGTCAGTCCTGAAAGGCAAGAGCCGAAGCCTGCCGGGGCTGCGGGACTGTTCGAAAGTGATACCGCGGCCCCGGAATGTAAAGAGGAAGGAACATGGATGGTTGTTAGTCAGTAAAAGTCTGACACTCCCTCCCGCTCGGCCCAAAATGGGAGGAGTCATTTGATGATTTCCCATCCGTAAAAAGGAGTGATCACCGATCCACAGACCAACCTAGGCAAGCACAGTTTAACCTAAAGATCGACCCAAACTGCTGTTATTATTGAGCCACGAGCTTCACTTTATGAAAGAGAGCGATGACCATTTTAACATACGAGTATCATCTCTTTTTTAACTTAACCTTTAATTACCTCTAATTGCATTTAATGAAGCATTTAGATACCTATCTATGTTTGCTAATACAGAGTAAAATCTCAAATCTCTTTTAACTTTCAACACACAAACGCAACTGTATCTTAACATTGTTTTCGGACACCCATCCCGAATTTGACAACAACCCTTAAAACGAACCCGGGGTCTTCCGGACCCGACCGTTGTTCAGCGGCCATCTTTGTTTCTAATTATAATTGTTTTACTTTAATGTAAATATTGAATTTACGCCTTTATATTGAGCTCATTACTCATCTGAAGTTATTTGACTCACTGATTTGTTCAGCTTGAGTAATGTGAACCTGTTTATGTGGTTATTGAGAATGTATGTTCTTATGTTATATATTATTTTCTTGGTTTAAGAAATACTTCGCTGAATTGGCGTGATTGGTTTATAAATTAAATGTAATAAAATGTAGAACTTACTTTGGTGAGATAAAACATTAATTTTCTTAAACATATACACCTTAGTTGTGTGATACACATATAAATTAGTTATGTTTTGTATAAATATCCTAATTTTGTCATGTAAATATTTTAATTTTTAAGCAACATTACAACACGACATGCAAAGTTGAAATCGTTAAGTTTTTATTCCTTCAAAAGTACTAAAAGATCGCTCAAGTACCTCTCATTCCCAAAGAACCGTCTTCCTTTGACTGAAAACCACTTGATCTTAAATAAACATCGACATAAAATCAGACCTGAAAAATAAAAACAGTTTCAACAAATATTTAGTCCCAAACAAATTGAAACTCAACCTTCTATATCAAGTCATTAATCTTTATAGTTATACCCAAGAAAAAAAGTCAAAGAATAATGGCAGAAATCCGTACGTCTCCACTAGTAACAGGTGCCCTAATACAGGATAATCGCCGACCATTGTCCTCCTTTCCTAGCAAATAAACTTGAGCCCAAATTAAAGGATGCCTGATGTCATTCGTAAAACAAATCCTCCGTAAAAAAGGCTAGTAAAAAAGCGGTCAAGTGTAGGTCGGACCTCGCATGGAGAAGGGTTCTGTAGTTGGTATGAATATACGCGTGGACAGTATTGATTTTCAATTACACTCCTATGTGCATTTTTTTTTCGTCTCTCAGTTACATATTTGCTACATGTTGGTTTACTTGAGCCATGTATGTGGAGTGCTAACTATCGTATTGCTTCTAGTCTTCACCTTCTCTCCAATTTTATAGCGCCAAAGTTTCTGAAAAAAAAAATGGTAGTGTGAAATCTTGACGGGCTAACAAAGTACGAACATAACGACGTTTTTTTTCATGTAACAACGTTCTTATCCATACTTTGATCATTGCACTAATTTTCATAAATAAAAATAAATGACAATTTGTATGTTTGCCTATGCAATCCTAAACTGTTGATCCGTTTGTGATGAAACTTTGGTGATTTCCTCGTGTCATTTTCCTTGTGTCATTGTGTTTGCCTGCGAAGGTTACTGACCTAAAAATCTAAATATTTACGTGACATTGTACAGCTAGTTTAGCTTAAAGCAAGTTTGTACAATTATTAGTAAACCAAAAAAATTCAATTCAGTATTTGGCCAGTTGACTGCGGAACCCTAAAAGTGCAAAGAAGAAATAATTAAAACCTCGCAGGCGGTCCTATGTACCCCACAGCCACGGTGAATTTTTTTTAATTAGGATTTTTAATGATTACAGCGAAATGCTTGTGAAGTCGAATTTTTGATCGTAAATTGTGATGTTATGAAATACTTAAGCTGTGATATTAAATTTCTGTGGTGGCTTCATAACTGGATTCGTGGGTTGATTAATGTCTCGTTAAAATGTTGGATGGATGTGGAAAAATGCGTTCATATGCGATGCGATAAAGTACACTGACATTTTTTATTTTTTGTAGAGCATTTGTTAATACGGATTTTTTTATTTTACTGGTTGAGAATGCCTTTTGGCATTAAGTCCGCCTTTGTACCTTTAATATACATGAGGTTTAAATAAATAAATAAGTTACTAGTACATAGTATTGCTTCCATATTATTCATAGATTTAAAATGCGAAAATATGTCTTTGTCCGTCTCGATCTGTCCATCTGTCTGTCCCCTTTAAATGACTGAACATATTTCGATGAAATTTGCCTGGTTGTCTGACCTGGTTAAGGACGTCTGATACATTATTATCACGGTACTACGCTTAGCAGAAGCTAGTGTGAAATATTCGAATAATATAGGGTAAAATAAATTGTAAACCAATAAAATCTAAAAAGTCAAAGTCAAAGTCAAAGATCTTTATTGTGAGACAAACAAACAATTCACTGAAACATACTAATTGAAACGTAACACAACACTATTTACAACAGAACACCAAAGAAATATTATAATTAACAAGAATTAATAAAAAGCTCCACAATTGTTTCCACACTAGACACTTACGACATTTATAACATTTACGAGCTATAACTTTGTTCGTACAAGCCATAAACTGTAAGTAATTGGCTTTAATTGGTACAATCATGTCGTAATGACCATGCTACCCGGCTATTATTTTGACGTTAAACAAGACTCTGCTTTGTCAATAAAATATTTTTCTTATATGACTTTCATCTTGTCAGAAAAGTTGCTACTAAACACTTAAAGCTTATCGTCTGCCTAGCCTTTTCCCAACTATGTTGAGGTCGGCTTCCAGTCTGACCCGGTGCAGCTGAATACCAGTATTTTACATGGAGCGACTGCCTATCTGACCTCCACAACCCAGTTAATACTGGGAAATACGATACCACTTGGTACCTAAGACTGGTGTCAGACTTTTTGTGCCACTGACTACCTGTAAAACGACTGTCAAAGATGGACAAATGACAGCCGGGACCAACAGCTTAACGTGCTTTCCGAGGCACGGAGGAATCTCGGTATGTAAGGGTGGTCACCCATCCACAGACCAACCTAGGCAAGCATGGCTTAACCAAAGATCGACCCGAGCGGCTCCTTGGTAAGACTGGTTTTCAGAGTTTTTCGAGCCTATGACTGCCAAAGATCTGTAATTGACAGGCGGAACCAACGGCTTTACACTTTAAAGTTTTCAATTCATACCAATTCAATCATCACAGATGTGAAAGTAACTCTGGCTCTCTGACTGTTTTCACCCTAACAGAATTTAACGAAAAGTTCGAAGTTCGAGTGAATTTGTTTTTTCTTGGCTAGCGTGTTCCACCCTAGGCTGCATCACCATTCCACATCGCAAGTTGCGTCCCAACGTAAGCCCATTTAGAGTAAAAATACAGAAAAGGCCTCCACGCAGACGAAACTGCGGGCAGACTGGTAAAACTGTAACTTGTATTATTCAAAGAGTATCATCATAACCGTAGGTAACTCCTTAATTTGTAAGAAATACCTCTTCTTCTGCAACCCTTACACAAAAATATAGGCCCGACTATCAAAGACTCTTCAAAGAACTTCAATCAAGAACGAATTGATACTTACGTTACTTTGAACTCTTTGAAACGAGCTGCACTATAAAAATACGGTCACGTGAAGAGTGAAGGACTATTGAACGAATGATTGAATGAATGAAAGGTCCATTAGAGCGATTAATATAAAGTAGTAGAATCAATATAAATGAATGTTAGAATCAATGACCCACTACTCACTAGTCAAAAGACCAAGTATGTGCTACAATTCTATTGTTTAATGCAACACTTGGTTGGAGTAGCTCATGGCTAAATAATATCAGCCGCTCGGGTCGATCTTTAGGTTAAGCCATGCTTGCCTAGGTTGGTCTGTGGATGGGTGACCACCCTTACATACCGAGTTTCCTCCGTACCTCGGAAAGGACGTTAAGCTGGTGGTCCCGGCTGTCATTTATCCATCTTTGACAGTCGTTACAGGTAATCAGTGGCCCAAGAAGTCTGACACCAGTCTTACCAAATGATATCGTATTTCCCTGTATTAACTGGGTTGTGGAGGTCAGATAGGCAGTCGCTCCATGTAAAATACTGGTATTCAGCTGCATCTGGTTAGACTGGAAGCCGACCTCAACTTAGTTAGGAAAAGGCAAGGCAGATGATGAATGCAACTTACTTACTGACTTAACTTGGTTAAGTCTTATGTAATAAGGCGCGCCTATTGCCATCATCCGGACACAGATCAAACTCCGAGCCAATATCCCTATAATGTTCCCACTGCTGGGACATACGGGCTCCTTTCTAATATGAGAGGGAATGCGTCATAATCCACCAAGCGGGTTGCGGTGCGGGTCGATACTTAAATGTCACATGTCTTCGACTTTCTAGGTAAAAAAAGGTTTCCTCACGATGTTTTCCTTCACCCTTTTGAGAGCAGTGGTGATTAAATGAATTACACAAGGTAGCGCCTGCACGGGTTTGAACCCGCGACACGCCCCAATGGGTCACCGTTGCTCTCCGAGCAACGCTGAGAGAGAAAAGCTCGGTTATTGAACCGAGACATTCTAGTTGGAAAAATTCTATACAGTCTACCCGTCCCGGGTACTGATTCTAGGATCTCATGCTTATCGTACCACTCCTATCCTTGGAAAAAAAAACAAAGAAAATAACAAAAATCTAGCACTCATCCATGACCCCTAAAAACAGAGAAATTCAAGGAACCATCGACACAAAATTAGCTATGTTAAAAAATATAGTGTTACCAGTTCATAAATCGCAAAAGGTTGCCCAATTAACCCACGCACAGCACTTTGGATTCTACGTCAGTATTTCTAGGAGACATTGATTCGAATTTATCACAGCTTGAATTCAATTTATGAATCATTCGGAAACTGCAGGACTGAATGCAAAAAGCACTGCGTTATGTTTGGCCTGCGGCTTTGCTCGCGTTTAGGTCGGAAAATATCCCACAGGAAGGTTTAAGTGTTATTTGGTTTTTAGGTAAGTACACCTCTGCCTTACCTTATGGGATTACAGGCGTGATGTTATGTGTTTGGAGAATAGGACCAGGTTGAATCTTTGTCCTGGTTATAGTCTACCTGTAAGCCTCATCGTTCATCGTCACTTCAGCCGAAAGACGTCCACTGCTGGACATAGGCCTCCCCCAAGTGTCGCCACATTGACCGGTCCCGTGCGACTCGCCTCAAACGGATTCCCGCAACCCTCACCAGGTCATCGGTCTACCTAGTGGGAGGTTTTCCAACGCATCGTCTTCCGGTTCTTGGTCACCACTCCAGAACTTTTCGGCCCCATCGGCCATCCGTTCTGCGAGCAATGTGCCCTGCCCATTGCCAATTTGCCACTTAAATTTGGCAATTCTTCGGGCTATGTCGCGGACCGTGTTCCTAATTTCATCTAAATCCGTTCAGCTGTTGGAGTAAAAGGTCACAGACAGACAGACTTTATTTAGAATTTATAATATCGGTATGGGTTGTGAAACTGGTGTAGATGCAAAAAGTATAGGTTCAACTTTGAGCACGATTCGAAACTAGAGATGCTTCGGAATAACAATGGTTTGAATTTGTACCTGAGTTATTTCTATTGCTGGTCTAGAAATTCTGAGTTTATTTGTTTTGTACCTTAACTTGTATCAGTATTTTTCAAGAGAGGAGCTCGTTTCTAAATAGGTACAGCCGCTCGGGACGGTATTCAGGTTAAGCCCCGCTAAGCTAGGTTGATTCGTGGATGGGTGAACACACTATTACATACTGAGTTCCCACCATGCCTTGGAAATCACGTTAAGCCCTTGGTCCCAGCGTTCCGGCTGTCATTTGTAGATCGTTGACAGTTGTCACAGGTAGTCAGTGGCACGAAAGTCTGACAACCAGTAACCAGTATTACATGGGTATTATGACGTACCCTATATACGTCAGGTTAGGCAGACCTAACCTAGGGATTATTATGTCCTTTTTCCATCGTTTCTTTGGCCTTCCCCTGGGCTGAGTCGCACCGGCCCTAAGAAGCCTCGCGCGGCCCCCAGCCCCCACGCACCTAGTCTCCTAAAGACTAGTTTAGTTTCTACATTCGGCCAGCAGCGGCCCGCGGTGCCGCGAGCGGCCTCGCGTCGCCGCTGGCAGCCGCGGGGATAACCACCGACCAGACGCACGTGTTGCGTGGCTGCTCGCTTCAACGCGGGCGGCCTCGCCTTTTCAAGCGATACTAGTCTTTTAAATATGTAGACAAAGTTTAAAATTATTTCACACTGAAAGTACTCGCCGCGTCGCTGCACACGGTCCTTATAGTCATTCTCATTTGTCCTTAAAACATAAAGAACGCAACTTATATTAAGTATTATGATCTTCTATCTCAAGAGCCTAAAAATTACTACATCAACCTACCATTCTCTGTAATAGCAACGCGTAACAGGTCCTCTCTTGTGCTGTAAAATATATCACAAGTAATAAATGGTTGGGATTTTCACTAAAAAAGAAATTTCGAAAAGGTCGAGCGAACACACTGATTTATGAAGATACTAGCTACTCGCTCTGGATTCACACGGTTTTATGACCTCACCATTTATTAGTGTAAAACACACAAAAACCTTCCAGAATTTTGTTAAGGATGACTGCTTCAAAATCTGTTAGTATAGTTCAGAAGAACATACTGGTCATACAGACACACATAATTATTATTTTACTAGCTGATGACCCCGGCTTCGCCCGCGCGGATGTCGATTATCGTAACCAAAAGTAATCATGAAATTATTATCCCGTTCCAACAAATATCATTGCATACAAAAACTTTACAAATTAGATACTAAAACCTTCCCCAAGACCAAACCTATCCATTGGTGAAAACAGCATGTAATTTTTGAGTTTATCGCGAACAGACAGACAGACGACGCGGAGGACATTGTTTTATAATATGTAGTGATGTAGGTATAGAAGATTAAGTATACACTCATTCAGGGTTGATGTTCTTGCTCAAGAACCTCACACATTAGGCCTTCTACAATATTGCTAGGGTGAATAAAAGATAAGAAATATTCTGAACTTAGCCCATTTTAGACTTTTGAAGACAGACGTGACAGATAAATATGGCCTTTCAGTTCTAGACTACGATACACTTGAGGTTTTGAGTGTGACCCTCGTTTGGGATGAAGTTTTATTACTTTTTGTATGAGGGTACTCTTGTGTAACACGGCTTGAACTTGTAATGCTGTAAGTCCATCTGTCTCAAGTTTTGATATCTGTAAATCTGTCCATCCGTTCTAGTTCTGGGTGTAAATGTGGATGACTAGAAGAATAGAGGAATACCAAAGAAACGATATAGATGGACTCTAAGGATGACATAGCTAGAAAAGAAGTGTCAGAGATTACGATTAATAGGGAAGTATGGAGTAAGAAGATATGCGGCGCGGACCCCTAATGATTGGTATAAGGGCAAGAAAATCATGCTGATGCTGTCAGTCTATCTCTATAATTATAAATTCAATAGTAAGTCTGCTACTACAGATTTTCATGTGGCACAGGTCGATCATGCCCGGTGGTCGTCACAACATTTTAAGAAGCAGTGGACTTGTTTCGGCTGATATGGTGATGATTATGAAGAGTTTGGGTTAGGAAATAGGATAATTTTTATCCCAGTAGTACTTTCCTATGGAATAATTTTAGACCTCCAGTTGGGCAAGGCGACAATCATTATTATCGTTATATTAGCCCGGAAGCCCTCACGGCTGGGTATAGGCCTCCCCTTTTTTTCTTCCACACTTCCCAGTCCGTCCTTTATCCCGGTGTTACCAGCAACTTTGGCACGTGGGATAGGAACAAGCTAGTCGTTATTTATTTACTCATTAAAACCCAATAGGGTTGTTAACTTAAAAAATCTAATTAGTCCGTCACTAAGATTATCAAAAAATATTTGACCCGTATTTTTTCTTTTGTCACATAAACCAAAATTGACGAAGATACGACGCTTTTTAATTTCCCAATACGTCACTGTTCGGTATCATTCGTAGTGAGTACTGACGTCACGAGCCCCCACTCCCGAGTTTTTATGCGTTTTATCTTTGTCAATATTCGTTGATTTACAAAAACAAAAAATACGTGTCCATTATTTTCTAATACTTACTCTAACTGACGGAGTAAATAGATTTGCAATTTATTGATGGTGAAAACAAGCCTATTAGATCATAAATTGCTGGTAACGATTCAATCATTCTTTTTTTAAATGTCATGTCCTATAGTATACCACTGCAGATTCTCTCGCCATTATAACATAAGTGCTTGTAAAGCACTTACAGATACGTAAGCTCTTTAACAACCTGAGTTAAAACTTTTACTGCAGTAAAACAGTAAAATTCTACCTAAGTGTATCTAAACAACACAACTTGAAAGCCCTGTATCGGAAAGTGCATGAAGCTCTTACCGCAGTACGTTTGGGCCATCAAAAGATAATGTGCAAATACTGAGTGCAGACCATTTGAAGAATCGATTTCTTATATAAAGTGTGCGTTACTGATTCCCTTGCATAATATTTGGTCCGGACAAAACGATACCCTGTGGAGGAAGCGATAAGTTGAAGCGGTGCGTTTTCTATAATGCAGGGTGTTTTAAAACCCATCGCATAGTTATGTACGCATTCAGGACGTAAAACTAACCGACATTGTAGGTAGGTACAGAACCTGCTGCCGAGGCTGCGGGACTGTTAGAAATAGATACTTTGGCCCCGGAACATAAAGGGCGAGGAAGGAACATGGATGGGTTTTAGACAGTAAAAGTCTTACACTCCCTCCCGCTTCGGCCAGAGCAGAGTCATTTGATGATTTACCATCCGAAAAAAAAGGTAGGTACAAAAATGATTGCTGGGAAACGACTTTAATTTTTTGGCCAACACACTGTAAAATTTAACACACGGAAAATGTTATGCATGTAGGGTAGTTTTCGTGATTTTTCACCTGCAATATATCCGTAACCAGAAGGTTCCCAGGAGTAAATCGACGCGGAATCCAGGTGCGGATAATAACGAAATAGATCGCAATGACGGCAGAAACATTGCGTTATTTTTAAATCAAGCAAGAAACGGACCAACAAGTAGGACTTTAGGACCAATATACATATAAAAACCAAAGGACTCAAACACAATAAGCCTTAAAACTGACGTATATTTAATAAAAGCACAATACTCGTACTTATACTAAAACCACGTAGTTTGTCATGACACGACCTTCTCAAAATAATGTTTGTGTTATAACATTGCCTTCGAAATAGCCTGTTCAATTAGAGTCCGTAATTTCACCCCGCTATATTTCGCCCTGCTATATTTCGCCCCGCTGTATTTCGCCCCTTTGGCCATCCTATCTAAAGTTCAGTAAAGTGGCTTAGTCAAATGGCCGGTGCACTAGACCCTGTATTTTCAGCTACAGCACTGTTTCGGTGTCTCCCGAGCACATCTACTTCACAAAATGTTTTATAAAACCATTCAGATTTTATGGCACAGACGCCATTTTGAACGAATTGGGAATACTAATTCTGTTCTTAGTGTTATGGAAGGTTGAAGGTCGGGAGAGTATATTTTTGATATTTATTTTTGCTGGAGAAAATGAATGTTGAAATGTTGGATAGCTTCTTGGGGCATTGTCAAGGTTACGACAGGACACGAGTCAAAGTTCTTCGTATTCTTTTACTTGATTAAAGACTAGCTGTGCCCCGTGAGTATTCTGCAAGAAACCCAAATTCTTTTTTTTTGTAAAAGCCTAAGATACTGCTTCTAAAATTGGTTATATTTCAGTAAATGTCCCATCATGTCAGCCAATCAGTCCAGCCTTTTCGAAATCGACAGACAAGAAGACAAACAAAAAATATGTGGTTTTTGTTAAGTACAGTCACGTCTAATAGTATGTAAACACTTAAGATTTTTTTTAATTGTGTTTCTCCTAATGTACTTATTAAAATTTAATGTTATTACGTACATAGTATTCTGGAACTCATATTTTTATGAAAAAGATCCAATCTATTAATAAGCTATTTTCGCGGGAAATAGCTATAACATTTAGGAAAGTGTATACATATTATTAGACGTGACTGTACCATATAAACTTTCATATACAAATTCAGTAAAAAATATTTTAATTTGAAATAATAAACAGACACTTTAATTTTACTTATTGGTGAAGGTCATTTCAAATGATCATTAATTTATTGAATGAAATTGTCGATTTCAAGCATTCCCCTGCTTTGAAACAAACCTCACTTTGATTCGGGGAATCCCAACTATTATTATAGTTCGTGAAAATCAGATTTGAAAGTACTAACCACAGTATAGTATTCAACCACAGTCCATGTATGATCGGGAACTCGACAGTTGAACTGTCCGTTCCGATCTACCTCCTACGTTGTATAATTTACAAATGCTTCCTCTCTCCTAACTCACTTATTTCGCTGTGCCCGACAGAGTCCATGTGATCTAGTTATAAGTTTACCACCTAAGAATACATGTGGAATGCAATAAAGTATTGAGTATTGAAATATCTGTCACAAAAGTTCAATTTAATATTCAGAAACATAGTAGTTACGGTTACATCACAAATCACTCATATTATGAGAGTTATCTCCTCACCTTTGCTATGGAATATTTACACTAACAGATCTTAAACGCTATTATAGATCACATGATCGCGTTCAATTTCATTACTGAAATTGCTCTCTAAGTCTTTTAAATCCTCGAGTAATCCTAGGATTCCTCAGCATCATCAACTGCCTTTTCCTATATTGGGGTTGGCTTCCAGTCTAACCGGATGCAGCATTACAAGGAGCGACTGCCTTTTTGACCTCCACAACCCAGTTAGTACTGTGTATTTCGATACCCTTTGGTAAGATTGAGATTCCTTTTTCTCACTTTAACAAATTCTGTCCAATGTGTAGTCCTAATATTGTTTTAATCTCTTCTCTTTTGCCAGTTTATTCCCTCAGTTATGAGGTTTTCAAGATTAGTAGTCGCAGAGTCGTTTGTCGAGTTTCACTTTAAAACATAAAATGTTGGTGTAGTCTCTACTGCATGTTGGTATTTTAATATTCTTTGATATGAGTGTGTGTTTGTATGTTTGCTTATTTTTGTAATCATACTGTGAGTGAGGGAGACTTTATTTATTTATGAGACTGAGTCATTTTCTTTCTTGTTTGTTTAAAGGACGGATTGCTTGCTTTGTTGATATTGTATGAGAGGGTAATGAAACTGTGTTTTTAAAGTGAACTTTCATCAAATGAAGAGCCAGGGCTTGCTTTAGTTATTAAGTTTTCTAGTTAACGGATTTTTACATGATTATATATTAGGAGAGAGGAAAGCAAAGGTTTACGCCCTTACCCAGGATTGGGATGGTATTGGCAAGTGGCTGAGTTAAAAGTGATAATTTTGACACTGGTTCGATCACTACTTGGAACTATTATATAAGGTTACACAGGTGCACATAGGTATATCCTCTTCTACAAATCTCGCAACTGGAATTTGGTTTGCTGTAAGAAAACCCAAATCTGGGTTAAGCTCGCCGTTGGACATGAGCTATATTATTGCAATTTGTGTGTATATATTTTTTGTGTGCATTTTTGTCCCGGTATTTTTTTACGAGATTATGCAACTTAATATTCCTAGTTTAGGTAAAAATAAAAACTGGTTTAAACTGAACACACGCCACGTAATCGTCAGTACTCTAGCTAATTATCTACAAAGTTAATCTAAACTAAACAAATAGTAATTACTCGTATAACGAAGCATAGGATGTTTATGTCAAACCGCTTCTTGAAGCAAGCACTGCTAGGATAAAGAGAATAAAGTAGAGGGCTATTAAGTCTACCCCTTGTTTCTGACTGATATACCACTACTATTTGCTCGCAGGGAGGGTTCGAGTTTGTGAGTTCGGTTTTAAAGTGAGTTGGTACGTGTTTGAATTCGAGTGATAAGTGAATAGAGTGAGAGGAGAAATGCAAAGACGACGTCTAACAACACCTGGTGTCGCCGTCCTTCTTATATCCAGACCCAGTCATCTTCTAGTGTCATCTAGAAAGTATCATAGCCAAAAAAACGTGCGTTTTCTGCGTTGCCTTAATTAAAAACTTGTTGGATCTGCCCATGGGATAGGCAGAACCTAAAGAACGTCACCGACTACGACCCTGACGTACTGTTTTGTTTCCACGTTCTTACGTCATCTGGTCACACACGTACGCCGGTTGCAAGTACTACACACGAGACTCTTCTAAAAAATTTCATCAACAAGGCAATGTATGTCCTTCTAGGGGATCCTACAGTACTTTCTACTAATATGTGCCTTGTAAATATCGTTTTTTGACTATATGACAAACCATCTAGGCAAATCTCTTTTTAAATCCCCTGCAATTGTAAAACATGCGCATACCTTGCATTACTTTGTGTATTTTTTTCATTACTACTGCTCTCAAAACGGTGAAGGAAAACATCGTGAGGAAACCGGCATGTCTTAGAACCAAAAGATTCGAAGACATGTGACATCTACCATTCCGCACTGGGCTCGCGTGGTGGATTATAGCCCATTCCCTCTCATAGAGAGGAAGGCCTGTTTCCCAGCAGTGGGAAAATTTATTAATTTAAAACCGCGTCATGCCGCCACGAGAAGCACTCTAACCCCACTTCTTGTCGTTCGCATCATATTAGAACTGATTACTATTTAAACTCGCAACGGTTTTAACAAGATCTAATTTGCATTGTAAACATTTTCTAATAAATAATAATCTTATACCAGGAAAAGGCGCTTTATTTACCCTGAAGAACACGGAAAACAAACATTGGTCCTTCGAGCCGGATATTTTACCAATGGTAGGGGTAGCAAGTGAAATAATTATGATCTCGCTCCGCAGCGTGAAGTATACTTAATGGGATTGGCTGAATCTTACGTAACTATCTTATTTTCTGTTCAAAATAAGATACTTTCTTCTAGTTTGTCCCCGTACTGTGCGCGAAACTACTTTATAATTGTGTTGTTTCTTGGATATTGTTTATTTTACGACTGACTCTGGACTAGTATAATGAAAAAAAAAAGGTGTAAATGATAGCGTAACAGTTGACAGACGAGAATGGAAGAAAAAAACGTGTTGTGCCGAACCCAAGTAACATGGGACAGGGGCAGGAATATGATGACTCTGGTCTGGTCTAGAAGGTAGTTGAGCGACTCATCATCATCATCATTAGCCTATTAATGTTCCCACTGAGGGAATGGGCTATAATCCATCACGCGGGCCCAGTGCGGTTTGGTACATGTCACAAGTCTTCGAAATTTTTGGTTCTAGGACACCGTTTTGAGTGCAGCAGTGATGAAATAAATTACACAAAGTAATACGCCTGCCTGGGTTCGAACCCACAACTTACTGTTCGCAAGTCAGGTCCTTAACCACTAGCCCACCGCTGCTCCAAGTTGCTGAAAGTTAAAAATAAAATTAAAAGTAAAAAAACCTTTTTTAAAACAAGCTTTTATTGAAACGCGCTAAAAATAATAAAATAAGCTTTTCCTTTAAAACTTTTACTATCAACTTAAAACGTCATAACACAATTAAAATGATACAAAAGCTTGTCGCGAAATTTACGTACTCGCATTTATTTAGATCGTTTTTTTTTTTAATTAAAATCAATTGGATCAAGTTATTTAATTTACTTGTTTATCTAAACAGGTAAATCTCGCGACAAGCCTCCTCCAATCCTTGTACACTTGGCTAGTTCTGTTGTTGTTCTGTCTACCTATATGATATTATTGTTTACTTCCACTTGAACACGGCGTCAATAAATGAAACCTAATGACCTTGAACCTCCTTACTTTGATCTTGTTAGGCACGAGGACTCAGGGAATGAATTAAACTGCTGAATGTTTATTAAAACGGCGTTCCTTCAAACTTCAAACGAAGAAAGGTCTTCCATGTTCCTTGAAAATTGAGTGGTTTGACCAGGTATTTAGGAAGTTTCTTACAAAGTATTTATGAAAACTATACTGACATAGTGTTATTTATTAATCCCCGACGCAAAAACGATGGGGTGTTATGAGTTTGACGTGTCTGTGTGTGTGTGTGTGTCTGTGGCATCGTAGGTGCCGAACGGATGAACCGATTTTGATTTTGTTTTTTTTTTTGTTTAAAAGGTGAATTAGTCGGAAGTGTTCTTAGCTATGTTTGATAAAAAAATCAGTCCAAGATGGCCGCCGCCACAAGGTGGCGGATTACATATTTATTCAACAACTCCCTTAATATGGATATCAAATGAAAGGGCTTGGCCTACGGCATTTCGTTACGTGACGATTTCAACTAAATTACACTACCCATAAGAAAAAAAAATACTTACCTTGAAATTATCGCACTATGTGTCGCATGGTTTTTATTTTTTTTAAATTTAATATACTAAGCTTGTTTCAATCACCTGTTCCACGAAAAAACTTTTATGCAAAAAAATAGAACCGACTTCAAAAACGTGAAAAATAACTTTAGCTTCAGAAGTCGGTGACCATTGTTTGATTGATTTATTAATTTTTTTTGTCACCGACTTCTGAAGCTAAAGTTATTTTTCACTTATTTGAAGTCGGTTCTATTTTTTTGCAAAAAAGTTTTTATTTTTCACTTTTTAGTGGTTCACTTGTGCTTACCCCTTCACAGCGTACCGGTGCGGTGGCGTGATGTTATGTTATGAACTGGTGTAAACAATAGACAGACAATAGATTTCAGCAATCCCAGTCCATTTGCTATCATTTATTGAGGAGTTCCGTTCCATGTCTCCGAAGTTCGGGATCAGATCATGACAATATTTCTATGGAACCAACTTGGAAGTATACCCTTTCAAACAAAAAAGATTTTTTCAAATCGGTTCAGGCGTCTTCGAGTAATCGGTGAACATACATTAAAAAAAAAAAAAAATACATACAGTCGAATAGAGAACCTCCTCCTTTTTGAAAGTCGGTTAAAAAGGAATTCCTCCTGGAATACTTCCACGTGTTGCCAAAGTGTCAGGTATCGTAAGCGCGTGTCTGTTTTGTTTACTTACTTAATTATCCACTCATTTCTTTAGCTCCTGATCGCGGTCGTGGCTAAATAACAACACCCACACGGGTTGATATTCAAGGTTGTAAATAAAAAAATAAGGTTGTTGTTTGTGTTTTTGTACTTACGTTTTTGACTATTGTAATCCAAAGTTTTATCATAAGTTCTATCCGAATAACTGCATAGCCTTAATTTGGAGGCTTAGCATGCATTTTCGCCTTTAATTCGTATTATTTAAAGCTTTCTGTTTATTTTAGTCTTTTAAATCTTTGTTTACTTTTGTTTTAGTTTTCTTTTTAATTTATTCCTGTAACTAGGAGTTGTAGGTTGTATACATTTTAGGTTAGACCTTCTTTGTAACCATTTTATTCTTCTATGTTCTAGAACATTATAAAAATTCATAACTGCATGACGACGGGAAGCCGAGCCTGAAAATTCAGTCTATCCTTGGTGCTCGAGTTGGTAGGAAGGTTGTCGGTGCTCTGAATCATTTGATGTGGTTGCTAAGCCGGCGAGATCTAGTCCTGGCGTCATTTTAAAGTCTTGACATCCTTGAAAATCTGCTACTGCTACTAGTTTTACTACTACTACTACTACTACTACTGCTACTGCTGCTTGTACTACTGAGAGCCCGGACGTTGTTTTTCACTAATACTACTGAGGACCTGGACACTGACAACGGGTGACCCTCGTCTCTCGAACCCTCAGCCCTCGGGTAGCATCTATACCCTGGGAGATTGGCGTCTGCGAGCGAGACTGACACATCGGCGAGCGGCTTCTGCCAGCTGCGAGCTTTGGACCTTGATCATTATCGTACCAGCTTCGTATCGGTTTCCCTAGTATTAATAAACTAACATCATCACTTCATCTCCTGCCATTTTTCTTTTACACTTTACCCAATGCGACCTTACATTTTCCTGTCCAAGAAAACGTAACGTTACAAGGTTAAGCAACACTTGCCAAGGTCAGTCAATGGATGGGTGACCATTTCCAAGTTTTAGCTGTCTAAGACATTCTGGTTACCTCATAATTTCCTTTGCCGTTTTAAGATCATAGTTTTGCCATAGTCATCCACTATTCTACCTATGTCTCGCTTTCAAAGCGGGCGTATCGACAATGCGCCCGTTTGTATTTGCCCAAATACAAACGGGCACATTTACGCCGCTTTGACGAACGCGAAGTGCTCATTTCATGCGGCGTACTTTGTTTCAGCCGAATTGTAATCCACTGAACGTGACGAAGCCGCATTACATAACGGTGACTTACTTCTTTTACAATCCGGCGCGCCTTTATGTAATACGGCGTGTTGTGTGCTGCACACTCTTGATTTTTTGTATATCAAAGTAAACAATCAGTTTGCCAAAACTGTATTTAATTTGCGCATTTGTAAATTAATAAATCATTTTCCTGACATAGTATTGACAAACGTAGCAGGTCCAGTTTGTCAACCTTTTCAATATAAATCCAGTTGATTTATTTATCGTTCAGGTCAAATTGCCTGTCCAGAATGGAACTCCAGCAGTTTTGACAACGGTTTACAATTTCAGGGAATTGTGCCAGGTTTAGAAAGGATTTTTAATAATAATTTTCCTCAAGACTATCTCGTTGGTCTAGTGATTGCAATCGCGACTACTGAGCATATGGTCTTGGATTCAATTCCCGAGTCGGGCAATGTTATTGGGTTTTTCCATCAGGGATTTGGATTTGTGAATGGCAATGGGCCCCATTACATGAGACTTAAAACATAACTGGCTAAATGTGGGTGTACTCTTAGGAAGGTAAATCTCTGCTTTACCCTGCGAGGAATTCAGGCGTGATGTTATGATTTTTTTTTCAAAAAAAAAATTCCTTTCATTCCTTTCTGGTCTATCTTGTCGGGAAATAGCAAATGTATACCTAAATAAAATACACCGACGTTTCGCTAGTAACACTCAAATCCCATATAACATTGGGCGAGCTTATTGCCATCAACCAGGCATAAATAACAATAAAACTTTGCCCGACGATCAACTAGGTACCTACTCATAAGTATTCATCTAAAACAGATTGAATCGGCAAGCTTTACAGAAACCTGTGCTAGTATATAATTTACTACCCTATTCGATCGCTATGACCGTATTGCAGTTAAAATTATAAGTTATTTCGCTTAGTTTGCGACTACTTAACGTAAACGTCAAATAAAAAGCCGAGTTATGCGCATACAATATCACATAAAGTGCAAGGAACCATGTTTTATAAGATATTAAATTGAATGTGGGCAGGAACGGACTTCGCAAGGTTTTTATAAAAAAAACTTTACAATCTTTTCAATTTTTTATTTAGTATAGAGTCATAATCATACTATAATATTCACACTCCTGAAGAGCTCGGGCTTAACATTAACAGCCACTCGATCTTTAGGTGAATCCGTGCTTGCCTAGGTTGGTCTGTAGATGGGTGACCACCCTTACATACCGAGTTTCCTCCGTGCCTCGGAAAGCATGTTAATCTGTTGGTTCCGGCTGTCATTTGTAGATCAGACAGTCGCAACAGGTAGTCTGAAGCTATAAAGTCTGACAACCACTGTCTCATCAAGGGGGAACGTATTACCCAGTACTAACTGGGTTGTGTAGGTCAGATAGGTAGTCGCTTCATGTAAAATACTGGTATTCAGCTGCATCCGGTTAGACTGGAAGCAGACCCCAACATAGGTGGGAAAAGGCTGGGCAGATGGTGATGACTCCTGGGACACACGCCATTTCGCTATTTGAATGATAGGACCATGATTTACCACCAGGTCCGAGCGGATTGATGGCATGACTTTCAATTTTAAAACTAGGTGGGGCCGGTGTTTCGTACCCGACTACTCTGAGAAGAAAGAGCCGAAACAAACTCAGAGGGTCTCTTTTAAAGTCCAGACATTGCTCAATTCACATGAGGGCTATGTAGATTAATACATCTACTTAACAAGTTTCAATAGCATAGTTCTTATACTTTCGGAATAAAGTGCCTGTGACATACGGACGGACAGACAGACAGACAGACAGACAGACTTGACGAAGCTATAAGGGTTCCGTTTTTTGCCATTTGGCAACGGAACCCTAAAAACCATCTCGTTACAGAAAACCGTCAACTCTAAATTAATTACCTTCAAGCAAGGAGTTGTCTAATTATGTCTGAAAAGTGTCTGGAAACTTGTTTGTAATGTCAGATGAATTATTTCGTCTAAAAAGGTCTTACAATTATGTAACGTTTTGAGTATTTTCTTTATTTATGTAAAGAACTTGTTTTTTTTTAATTTTTAATTGGCTTTTTCGCTTTTTAAGGGTAGATTTGAACCCGTCAAGTCTATGTAGACTTTAAACATTCAAAACTGAGTGTAAGCGTGTTGAAATAGAGGACTGTTTATGTTTTTAGTTCTACCTCATCATCATCATCATCATCTCAGCCGAAAGACGTCCACTGCTGGACATGGCCTCCCCCAAGTGTCGCCACATTTACCGGTCCCGTGCGACTCGCATCCAGCGGATTCGCGCAACCAATGTTTTAGTTGTCTGTTTCAAATTACGTAGGTACTAGATTTTACGGTAGATATTCATATCTTCTTTAACAAGCATTAGTATCACCATTTACCATTCCATGTAGCACTATACCTAAGCATCGACCTCTTAAACTTGTAAATTTATACCCGGGCAACAACCTAAGAGAAAACCTAAATACAAGCGCTGTATTTTTTAATTCTGTCGGTGTCTAATGTTAACACCGAGAGTTAAAATACCAATTCCATTTAATGCCTTTACCAAACTATGTTAAATCGGGGTCGGCTTCCAGTCTAACCGGATGCAGCTGAATAACCGTATTTTTTATTATTATTATATCTGAGAGAGGAGGTTTTTGCTCAGCTGTCAGGCAATATAGGCTAATTAAAAAAAAAAAAACTTTCACAACCCAGTTTGTACTGGGTAAAACGATACCCCTTGGTGACAGTCAAAAGTCCAAGTATTCAGGTTTTTTATTAGCTTGTCTTGGTGAGCAACCCACCTGAGTCTCGTTTTAGTGACAATAGTATTACCACTACACAAGAATTCTCATCGAACAGAAAATACACACACACAGAACAGAAAATTGCGTTCCACATTGTATACCTTCCCACACTTCAACTCAAGTATTTTATCTCCCCCTCACCAGACTTTTATGATAGCGTAAAATTACTGCATCGGCCTGTTTACAACTTCATCTCATGTATTATTGAAATCCACTGAAAATTTTGCTGAAACGTTATATAAGAAGTGCGAGGAAAATGTATGGTGTAAAAGTGGCCTTGACCGAAATTTTAGTGCTGCGTTGATGAGTTTTAAAGCTTTGACCTAGTTTTAATTGTTATTGTTTTCAAACGAGAGCTTATACTCGTCCATTTCACACAAAAATACACTTTAACTTAATTTCTGTGAGTTTAATTTCAAAGTTACTTTTCTGAGTAATTATTATGTTCCTTATTTGAAACCAGCCCTACCAAGGTGTATCATATTACCTAGTACTAACTGGGTGGTGGAGTACAGATGGACTGTCGTTCCATGTAAATTACTGGTATTCAGCTGCGTCCGGTTAGACTGGAAGCCGACCCCAATATAGTTGGGAAAAGGCTAGGCAGATGATGATTTGCACAGATTATCACTACCTATACTGCAAAATTTACGTTTAAACTTTACCTGTATAACCCCATTGTTCGATATCTATGCTGTTGAATTGAGGGTAGATTTACATCACTAAACTCATCACCAGCGGCGAGCCGCTCGTGAGCCAGGTAGCATTCGCGCGTCGAACTGAACGGATGTTTTTTTATTTGATCGTATCAAAACCTCATCTTTGGACAATTTAATAACTTTATTGTGTTTGTGGATTCACTGCCGTGTAGTGTGCTTTTTCCGAGACCTATTGAACCTAGGTCAGCCGTGCTTTCCCTGGAAACCCACCCTGGACTCTGTGGTGTGCCGTGCATGCCTGGAGCTGAGCTTCAGCCCCCCTGGTAGAACGGAGGTAGGTGGTGTTCAATCAGCCTTCTTGGAGACAGCAGGAACGAACTTTTCCATCCTCAAATACTTTACACACATCTATCCAGACACACAAAACCTGCCAGTAAAAATCTCTCAAAAAGATTGTAAAAACTGCACAATCAAATTGGTCCTTCGACAGCCGGATAGGTTTCTGTGTGTCTAGAACTCGTAGTTCTATTCTAGCAGTACTACATTCATTTTTTTCATACCTAACACGTGGTTAGTGTAAGGTACAGACGTTCTGTACTTCCCTATATTTCTCGTTCTGATCGCATCAGATATATAATTGTGTATTAACGAGCTCGTAGCTTGACAATACGACGTAAAGACGTTCTTTACTGCCCTTATTTTGTTACAATTACATTGTAAAACTCCTTGTTAAAAAACCCGTCATTCAAAACTTTTTGTCTTTACTGGCAGCTTCATACTTATATATTTTCACATATCACACACATATATTTGTCGTACATATATTATTTAGTGTATTTGTGATTCATTTGCATCGTTTCATTCGTTAATCTCAGCTTATTTTAAACATTTATTTGTCCACGCCAACTGCGTAGTTAGGTAGTTAAACAAAATGGCGGCTCCCGGTACAAGGAGGTTGAAAAAGCTTGATGAACCGGAGGAGGTCCATAGTCATGAGTTAACCGTGTTAATTCACAAGAAACAACGAATGTTCGAGCAAATGCAAAAAGCATATGATTTATCAACCAATATTTCGGATGCTGAGTCGATTGATTTCTTTTTGATGCACGTGGAGCTAATCGATGATTTACGTAGCTCATTTGAAAGCATTATCTTCCAAATTCTAGAAGAAGAACTTGTAAATGACCCGAAATCATCACTTCGTAGTCATGACTTAAAAAGTTTTGATGATTTATATTTTCGAGTTAAGCTTAGTGCATCGAAATGTAAGCCTAGTACACATAGTAATAAGGATGAAATTTCCTCTCGCTTAGTAGAATCTCGACCACGTCTTCCAAAGTTAGAACTTTTTACATTTGATGGAAACATTGAAAATTTCAATACATTTTACGAGACGTTCTGTTCTCTGGTTCATAATCAGAAGAGTATTCCGCAAATAGATAAATTCCACTATTTGTTATCGTGCACAAAAGGTGCTGCGTTAAATATTGTGAAAAGCGTACCTATTTCTGCTAGTAACTATGAACTCGTTTGGAAAAGTCTCCTTGATAAATATCAAGATAACAGAATGTTGTTCGGTAGGTATTTAGATAAAATGCTAAGCTTTTCGCCGCTTCAAAAAGAATCTGCTGATAATTTAAACTCATTCATTGAGAACTTTGATCATTCATACAAAGCTATAGAAGCACTAAATATTGATAACTTGAGCAGTTACGTAATGTGTCACGTTGCACTGAGGGCCTTAGATCCCTACACTCGTAAATGCTTTGAACAGAAATTAGATCAAAAATCTATTCCAACTTTTGATGATTTGATAATGTTCGTGCAAAATCATATCAAGGTCTTAGATCATTCTTCATCATATTCAGCTAGTTCAAGCTTGCAACAAAATAACCAACGAAAGTTCACTGTACCTAGGCAGGGTAAAAATAATTATTCGCATGCATCTTCTTCTAACACAAAACTTGCGTGTTTGCATTGTGGAGACAATCACATGATTTTCCGTTGTGATAAGTTTCGTAATCTGAGCAACGTTCAGCGCATTAGCCGTGCTAATGACCTGAAGCTATGCCACAATTGCCTAAAACCTAATCACACGACAAAAGAATGCAAAAGTGAATTTAAATGTTACGTGTGTAAACAATCGCATCATACACTATTGCATCGTGAGCCGAGCGCGAGCGATAGTGCACCGAAACCGGTTTGCTATTCCGAGTCCGCTGCGACGGAGCCGTCTCCATGCGATAATCAAGCGCACACACTCAGTAGTAACAACCACCTTGCGTCTACGCATAACTATGCAGTTATTCTAGGGACAGCTGTTGTACACGTAATGGATTCGTTTAACAACTACCAAGCTTGCCGCGTTCTAATTGATTCTGGCGCGCAATCGAATTTTATGACACTTGACTGCTTTCAACGATTAGGATTATTTGCTCAAATTTGCCCGTTCAATATTTATGGTCTAGGTGGCGAAAATGTAAAAACAAAGGGGATGGTATCTTGTACCATTAAGCCGCGTAACTGCGCGACTCCTTCTTTTAATTTAAATGCGGTAATATTATCTCGCTTAACTTCCGAGCTACCTACTGTTCAAATACCTAACAATGTTATTCACCATTACAAGGATTTAGAATTAGCTGATCCGTGGTTCTATAAAAAATCCCCAATTGATATAATTTTAGCTGCTGACATTTTTCCGTATATTTATGATGGAAAAAAATTAATTATTAATCCCGATGTTCCAATCGCGTTAAGTAGCGTTTTTGGGTATGTCGTGACGGGAAGACTAGAAATGCAATCTTCTAGCAACAATTGCCATGTTGTAGCGGCTACCACATCGTTGGTGTCGTACACCGTTGAAGAGAACTCACTTAATGAGACTCTCAAACGTTTTTGGGAGGTGGAATCTTCGCCGTGCGAAGTTCCCATCGATCCGTTAGAAGAACTAGCGGAACGAATGTATGTTGAACAACACTATCGTGATGAAATCGGCCGATATGTTTCCCCGATTTTATTGAACCCTGAGCATAAACCACTTGGTGACTCGTATGACACCGCTCTGAAGCGACTCACTCAGGTCGAACGCCGACTTGCTCGATCTCCGGACCTTCGTAAGGCCTACGTCGACTTCATGACAGAGTACGAAACCCTCGGGCACATGGAACCCTATGAGGGTACAGAACCCTCAGGTTATTTTATTCCACACCACTGTGTGTTACGTCCGTCGAGTACTACGACGCCCTTGCGCGTAGTTTACGATGGTTCTGCCAAAACTACTTCCGGAGCCTCGCTCAATGATACACTTTTAACCGGCAGAAAGTTACATCAGGACATACTTAAAATAATAATTAACTTCCGACTATACGATGTATGCTTCACTGCTGACGTTTCTAAAATGTATAGAGCTGTGATAATAAATCCGGTGGACCGGAAGTACCAGCACATACTCTGGCGTAACCATCCTACGGAACCAGTACGTACCTACGAACTTACTCGAAATACGTATGGCCTCCGTAGTGCACCATTTGTCGCGGTACGCACTTTACACCAGCTGGCGTCGGATGAGCTGGCTCGCGTTGACCAGCCGATTAGTAACTCGCCTCAGCTAGCCTCGGGTGAGCTGGTTCACTCTGAACAGCCGAGAATCAAGGCAGCAGAGATACTTAAGAAAGGGACCTACGTTGATGACGTATTGTGGTCGTGTCAAAGCCAGGAAGAAGCTTGCACGTTGCAAGACGATTTAACCACCCTACTTAAAAGCGGAGGTTTTGAGTTACGAAAATGGGCAAGTAACTGTCCTGAGTTGCTAACTAGAATGCAATCGGACCAAGTTACTGCAATCAACTTTCAAGACGATACGTTATCGTCATCTCTCAAAGTCTTAGGTTTGACATGGTTACCCTCGTGTGACTCATTCTCGTTTAATTACAACTTGACTGACGCCAAACAAACTAAACGTTCTGTTTTAAAATTGCTCGCAAGCATATTCGACCCGGTAGGTTTTATATCACCTTGTACTTTTGTCGCGAAGTGTATAATGCAAGATCTCTGGAAACTTGGATTGGGCTGGGATGATCAGTTACCATCTGAATTGACTTCCCAGTGGAACAGGTTTATTACTGAGTTATCAGCGTTAGGTAACCTGCGAATTGAGCGTCATGTTTTAATATCGAAATTCAATGAAGTTCAGCTGATAGCATTTTGCGATGCGTCATCGCGCGGCTATGCAGCGTGTGTCTACCTTCGTAGCGTAGATAGGGATGGTCATGTGAAAGTAAGGTTGCTGACGAGTAAATCTAAAGTCGCGCCTCTTAGTCCAATTTTGTCAATACCAAGACTTGAACTTGAGGCAGCCGTGCTCCTCTCTAAGCTTGTTAGTTTTGTCGTACAAAACTTATACGATTTTAAAGTTTCGATCATCGCGTTGGGTGATTCGAACAACGTTTTGGCGTGCCTAAAAACGCCACCTTACAAATTAAAAACTTTTGTGGCTAACCGTGTTAGTCAAGTGACCGCTGTGGTTCCATCAAACTGTTGGTTTCACGTGAACAGCGAGAATAACGCTGCCGATGTTTGTTCGCGAGGTGCGATGCCGGTTCGTTTCGTGGAAGGTGCTACGGGGTGGATTCACGGCCCCCAGTGGTTGTATGACGATCAACAAAAATGGCCAATTAAATCATTTTTTGTAAAGCATAGTTTCAAAATTCTTGACATTAAATCAAATTGTGATACGTTTGTTTTAAATTCCTGCGATGATAAACATATGATTTTAAAAAATGACTTAGAAGAAACATTTAAAAAATTATCATCTTTTAGTAAATTGCAACGTGTTATAGCATGGTGCCATCGATTTGTGTCGAATTTAAAATCTATAAAATCTGATAGGTCAGGTGGGCCCCTCAGGTCATCAGAGCTGAAGACAGCTCATGACACCATCGTTCGGGTGGTTCAAATGAATCATTTTCACAATGAAATCGCATTGTTGCGTAAAAACAAATATGTAGCTTCCTTGCGTAAGCTTTCACCCTTTGTAGATTGTAATGGATTCCTCAGGGTGGGGGGTAGGCTCGTGCAGTCCGACCTACCTTACAATATGAAGCATCCCGTGCTTTTACCTAAATGCCACACAATCAAATTGATCATAGAATATTTTCATCGATTATACCTACACATAGGGCCGCGTACGTTACAAGGCTTACTATGTAAAAACTATTGGATAGTTAGTGCTCGTAGTATTATTAGATCCGTGTTAGCTAAGTGCAAGATTTGTTTTCGATGCCGTCCAAGCTCAATTCAGCCCGCTATGGGTACGTTACCCGCGCCTAGGCTTAAACCAGATAAGGTTTTCAACCACGTTGGTTGTGATTTGGGTGGGCCTTTTTTTGTGAAGGAAAGTTTGAGGCGTAACGCAAAGGTCTACAAGTCGTACTTGTGCCTCTTTGTTTGTTTCTCAACAAAAGCTGTGCACTTAGAAGTGTTAACTGATTTAAGTTGCGATTGTTTTTTAGCAGCATTCGATCGTTTTGTGGCTCGCCGCGGTCTTTGCAGTTGCCTATATTCAGATTGTGGCACTAATTTTATTGCGGCAGCAAAACATTTGAAAGAAGTCGTAAACTTTTTAAATAATCAAGACAACAATGATAAGATTATAAATGGACTGACAACTCGTCACGTAGAATGGCGTAACAACCCACCCAATGCAGCAAGTATGGGTGGACTTTGGGAAGCAGGAATAAAATCTGCCAAACATCATCTGTACCGTGTAGTAGGTGATCGGTCACTCACCTTTGAAGAATTGAGTACTGTTTTCTGCAGAGTTGAAGCTGTTTTAAATTCACGCCCTCTGTGTTCCTTATCGGACAACCCAAACGAGTTTGATGTTCTAACCGCGGGTCATTTCCTAGTAGGTCAATGTTTATTAGCTGTCCCGGAATATGACTTGGATGATGTTCCTCAGAACAGATTGTCACGTTGGCAATCCATTCAGAAGGCTTCCCAGTCATTTTGGAGGCGTTGGTCAGATGACTACCTTCACACTCTCCAGCAGAGAGCGAAGTGGTTTGAATCTCCACCAAACTTGAACATTGGTGATTTAGTTTTGCTCAAGTCAAATCTGACTAAACCTCTTCAGTGGAATTTAGCTCGAATTGACAAGGTACATAGTGGCGTTGACAAAGTACACCGCGTTTTAACTTTAAGAACCAAAAATGGTTTAATTCAGAGACCGACTAATAAAGTCTGTCCATTACCCTATGCAAATTAATAACATTGCATGAAATATATTAGTTAAGTTACATTAATTTTATTATAGTACACATAATTTTAGGTACACCCCACTTTTCGAAATTTTACACATTACTCTTATTTATGGCTTCGTAAGTTTATTTCAATTCTATCTCATATGTTTGTATATCTACACATATACTTCACCTTTCATGCATTTTAGGGAAATCAATCATATTGATTTCGGTGAGGGGTATGTTCGATATCTATGCTGTTGAATTGAGGGTAGATTTACATCACTAAACTCATCACCAGCGGCGAGCCGCTCGTGAGCCAGGTAGCATTCGCGCGTCGAACTGAACGGATGTTTTTTTATTTGATCGTATCAAAACCTCATCTTTGGACAATTTAATAACTTTATTGTGTTTGTGGATTCACTGCCGTGTAGTGTGCTTTTTCCGAGACCTATTGAACCTAGGTCAGCCGTGCTTTCCCTGGAAACCCACCCTGGACTCTGTGGTGTGCCGTGCATGCCTGGAGCTGAGCTTCAGCCCCCCTGGTAGAACGGAGGTAGGTGGTGTTCAATCAGCCTTCTTGGAGACAGCAGGAACGAACTTTTCCATCCTCAAATACTTTACACACATCTATCCAGACACACAAAACCTGCCAGTAAAAATCTCTCAAAAAGATTGTAAAAACTGCACACCCATATTATTTTAAAAATTACAGTAAGAGAAATATCCAATCTAAAACCATAAAATACTCCAATTAAAACAAATAATATAATAATATTTTTTGAAAAGAAATAAATACATATAGTATAGTAATCCATAATCAAACTCTTGACTTGCTCCGAAAATCCAATATACTACTCACAACACTAACCAATCCATTGACTCAAGAACATCGTCACGAAATTCCCCGAAAAAAGGACCAAAAATATCCTCCCAAATCCGGCCCTTAAATACATAAGATACGCAATCGGGCGGTATAAATAAAGTAAGGACAAAACAAAGGGGGACACTTGATACGATTAATGTCGCCGATTCGAGTCCCGGCTGCGTTTAAATACAATATACCATATATTGCGAGTAGTTGTATATAAAAATATGTGGGGTATATTTTTATTGGGTCTTTTATTTCCGTAGTGGGGAAGAATTGTGAAAAGCATTGTTTTGAATTCGTTTACAGTTTTAAAATCATTTTGTGTTCGCTCTATCTTTTATCATCACTACATATTATAAAACAAAGTCCTCTGCCGCTCCTGTCTGTTTGTTCGCGATAAACTCACTACTGCATCGATTTTCATGCTGTTTTCATCAATGGATAGAGGTTTTAGTATATCATTTGTACGCGGGCAGAGCTGCTGGTATCAGCTCTATAATGATCTACATGAATCGGTGACAGTTAACAGGATTCAAATGCTTTTTACAAGCTTTATTATACTACAGCCACAGCTATAATAATCTTAGATACAAACTGAACACACACACACTTTATTTAAGGGATGAAATTACAAAAACCCTTAATTAGATTTCATCGTTGTTATTTGTTGTTATAGAAGCTATTCCTTGATCAAAATATCATGCTTTTACCATTGATATAGAGTGTGCGTCGTCTGTCAGACAAGTAGATAAATTTAAGGTGGATGTTCCAGAGGGTAGCCGGCGAAATTCAATTTTCTTACCTTCTTTTGCAATTTGCAGGCCAGTGCTTGGTTGCTTGACGATTAAAATATGATACGCGACTGAAAAACGTATGTAGTCACTGAATTATAATCATCAAAATCATCAAAACAACCCCCCAAGTTCATGAAACTCGATTGAATGACTTTTTCATGAAATAGTTATTGAACGTAAGAAAATTTGAATTTCGCGGTCTACCCTGGACCATCCACCTTAAGTTCTCCATTTGGTAGATGATAATTAAAAGGTTGGGGTATCCTGATTGGCAAATATCTCTTAATTTCTTCATAAGTATCAAAGATTTTTAGGCCACAATTGATTACAAATTGTAATTGATATGTCATTCGATAACTTTTACTCCAGTTGAAGATTTTTTTCCCTTATATTTTACCGTAATCTCATTCAAAATCGATTGTTACTCAACAAAAATCGATCACGTACTTCAAGACCTTTTCACATAACTCCCCTTAATTACCAAAGTCGAGATCACATCTATCGTCATCGGTCAATTTTCGAGATCCGATCTTTTCGACCGTAATTTATTAAAGAAGGTAAAAAGGTAATTTTTAGGGATACGATGCGAATTCTGCATTCCGTTAGTTAATCGATTCTCGATGCGATGGACGGATCGAGATTAAGAATCGGGATTCGGGAGTATCGGGTTCCGTCATCGTGGATTTTGCTACACCGGATCGTACCAACAGAAAGAGGAACTAGATTATTTATTTAGACTTGTTTTTAAATATTTCTGTGTGAAAATTGAATAAAACGTCAATCACAAATATATATATACAAAAAAGTCGGTGCCTTTTCATTGCCTAATTGAAATAAATGATTTGACAATTTTTTAAATGCTGAATTAGGTAGACTAAGTGAATTAATGCAGCATAATCAGACTGTAATGTTCCCACTGGTGGGACACAGGCCTCCTGTAAGGGCGAAGAGGTTGGTTATCATAATAAGGATTATCATAAGAGGTCATAATCAGCGGAATAAGCGGACTCAGGACTATGGTAGATAATTAAAAACCTACGCATAGGTACTTGCAAGTCAATTAATATTTTACGAGTATAACAACTATTTAATAGCAGAACCATAATAAATTACATTACATGTATACTCAAACAAAACTTAAACCTGATCTTCCCGTTAATAAGTAAATTTTTATTAAAGTAATTACATTTTATTTGTTACCTTGTAAAAGTCGACTAAATTATATGTAACATTGTATTTACGGTATACTAAAGCAACCTATAAACTAACTACCAAAGTTAAATTATTGAGTTAAAATGCCTATAATTAGTGTAAAATAACAATAGTCATAAAACGTAAGTGTACTATCGAATACACTTTGTGAAATTACTAAAGATTTACTACTGAAATAATAGATATAATAGGTTACTTGAGTTACAGTTCATCTATTTTTAATGATAATAATGTGTAATAAGGAATTCATAAAATTATCTAAAGCTTTTTAATACTAAAAAAGTTTGTTGTATTCGTAGAAGTTTTAATTAACTAGAGTACTTTTATTTTCGATAAGTGCATTGTTTTCTGATAATTAATTGTCTAACTAAGTCTTCTGGATGTACTTAAAACTTTGTATTAAATCTATCAGTTATTTACTATCTGAAAAAATAAGTGATTTTCTGAACCAAAACACGCATTAATTACAACAACTTGAGCAAAATTGCATAATATTTTGCACTCTTCAGTGTAGTTCATAACGTTGTAACAGCCAACCTATAGGCATCAAGGCAGTATCAAGTTTTCGGTGGTTTTATTCTGATCCCGAACCGAAGAGGCGTTCCTTTTTAAATTCGCGATGGTCGTTACCGATGTAAACTTTCCGATGTAATTTCATTCGTCTCGATATTTTCACGAAGTTGTTTGCATATCTATCGATACTCGATTATTCGATTACTCGGTACTCCGTAATTATTGGGCGCATCGCGGTCGGCAATCGGTAAAGTTTTTCGGGAAATATTCGAGATTTTATTGTGATCGCGTGAATTTGGTTGAAATTTTTTGACTTTGAAGATCGGTGCCCTTAGATTGACGTTTTTATGCGTACGATGTTACTCGAATCCTTTTTGATTTTAGATACGAATTTGACTTAAAATGTATATTTTTTATCACATTTTTATGCGTTTCACCTGTAACTAACTATACAAAAATTTGACCCATTCTCCGGTTGCCGATCGAGCTGGAATTTTGCAAATATGATGACAATGCATGGTCAACTAAGTGACGTCTATCTAAATCCAATATGGCGTTCTGCGTTCGCATGATATAGGTATCAAAAGAAAGGACTTGCTGACAAAAATACGAGAACGTGTGTTTTTTAGTTTGCAAAGTACTTATATCATATTATTTCATTCTCCTTTTCCAAATTATCATAGTAGCCTTCGTTACTTAATTTCGATGAAATTAACCCAATTATTTTTGTTACAGGTAACACTTCAATATCTCCTAGTCCTAAGGGGAAAAGACAGCCCAAAAGAGATTGTATAGAAAAACTTGGCAAGGACGATAATATCGCCGCGAATCCGCGATTCCCTCGCCCTTGCAGGCGGGCCCATAAGTCTCGAAATATTTAGTAAGTAAGTACACAAAACTTTCATCGAAACTTGACATTTAGCCGTCGAACCATTAAATACAAGTATTTCTAATAATGAAGGATCAAAACTTTACAACTTAACCTTTATTACGATTCTGAGGTTTACCGTAAAATCTTCAGTTTCAGTATTAGTTAGTAAGAGTTAGTTGGTATTACGATTCGAGTTAATACTTAGTACCTAAGTTGAGTACTAAGGTTTGTGCAATTACAAGACCTCAGAGGTGAATTCTTTTGTGATTAATGTCAAAACTGTCATCAAGAAACACGAATAGTTCACCTTGGTGTGACTGCCTGTCACTGACGCTTTTTTTTTAAATCCATATGTTTGTGAAGAATGAATGATAGAATGTGATGAAACAATCTACATATATAAATAATTACCCAGAACTAACTGGGTTGTGGAGGTCAGATAGACAGTCGCTCCATGTAAAATACTGGTATTCAGCTGCAGCCGGTTAGACTAGAAGCCGACCCCAACATACTCGTAGTTGGGAAAAGGCTAAGCAGATGCTGAAGAGCTTTTCAAACTTTTACCAATATGAAGTAAGCGATCCAAGATATTTGAGCAAGGTTCCAACATAACATCACGGCTGTAATTTATCCCCTAATGGTAAAGCAGAGGTGTTCCTTATACTACATCCAAATTTCGCCAGTTATGTTTAAGTCCCACGTGATAAGGCGACCCCATTGCCATCGACCGGGCACCAAACCAGACTCCGTGGTGGATACAATACAAATAAATTTCTTATGGAATTTTCTTTTCTTCTTTCTTTCTTTCTTTCTTTTTTCCTTTTAATTTCTTTCTTTCTTCTTTTCTATCTTTCTTTCCCTATAAAACTTTGTCCGACTTGGTAATCGAACCCAGGTCCTCATGCTCAGTAGTCGCGCTTACGACTACTAGACCAACGTGGCAATCAGCAAGATTCAAATTAAACAAGTAAAATAAAGTTTAAAAATTTAAAAAACCCCCGACACATGTACTAAAAGTTAAATATAGAAATTAATTCGTAAATTCGCCTTTTTGTGGTGGCGGCCATCTTGGATATTTATTTATCATAGTGTATAGTATTCTACTAGTCAAGCCGTTTCATTTTATACCCATATTTAGGGAATTGTGAAAAAATATGTTATCCCTTGATCTGTCAAGCCTGACTGTAACGATCAGACGCCATTGTTTAACTATTGTGTCTACTTCGCTGATAGTTAATGAATTATCCGCTATTTTGTGGTGGCGGCCATCTTGGACCGATTTTCATTAAACATAGCTAAGAACACTCCCGACTAATTCACCGTTCAAACAAAAAAAAAACAAAAAAAACAAAATCGGTTCATTCGTTCGGGAGCTACGATGCCACAGACACACACACACAGACATGTCAAACTTATAACACCCGTCGTTTTTGCGTCGGGGGTTAAAAATAAACGCTGCAAGCTATAAAGTAGGATAAAGCAAAGACACGTTCAATGAAAATAATCCATTAAATGAATTTGTGGTGCCTTCAAAAGCGGAGTAGTTGCGAAAAGTGAGAAAATGCAACTTGGGCTTGTTATGGAACTTTGTTTGACCGCTTTACGGTGGAAATATAAGGGTGGGTAGATTGAATAGGTGCTCTTCCACTTTAAGGCCTGAATTCCTTTAAATAAAACGCTTTCTCGTATTCCTCTCATCAAACTCTTTTATTTGATTTTATGGACTTGCATGAAATACCCTCATAGCCGGCAAAAAGTAAGTTTATGTATGCCAACTATATTCAAGGATATGGAATAAACGGTAGGTACAGTCACGAGCACCAATAAGTATACACTTTTCTAACCTTAAAATCATTTTTTGCGAGAAATATCGATTGAAACTAAGAGATAGGATATTTTTCATAAAAAAATATGAGTTCCAGAATACTATTTTCGTAACAACATGACATTTTAATCAGAACAATAGGAGGAAAACTTTTAAAAGTTACCAAGTGTTTACATATTTGTGTTCGTGACTGTACAGTCAGCTAAAGCTACCCTCTCATATAGAGGAGGCCTGTGTCCCAGCAGTGGGAACATTAATAGGCTGATGATGATAATGACAGTCAGCTAAAAACCGTCAATTCGACACTTTTTTTTTCGCTTTCGTGCCTAATTAAGCAGTTCCGCGTAAGGACTTAAAAAATCCCTGGAGCAACTGAGATGACGTATGTAAAATTAAAAACACATATCATCATCATCTGCATAGCCTTTCCCCAACTATGTTGGGGTCGGCTTCCAGTCTATCCGGATGCAGCTGAATACCAGTACTTTACATGGAGCGACTGCCTATCTTATATCACTTGGTGTGAAGTGGTGTGTCTTGCTTGTGTGTTTTATTTAAATAAGTAAAATAATAAATATTTTCTTTTAAAAAAATCTTTGTCTCTGCTTAAATTTTCTTAAGAAAAACCGCGACTCATGATCCTTCCTGTATGTTTCCAACTTTTGAGATAGAATACTAGTTATGAATTTCAGTGTTTTGCGAGTAAATAATTATGCAGTGAAAAGTTTCAGGTTCTATGCACACCGGCGACGGTTAGTTACTATAACTACTAACTAGAGATAAATTCTGCTAAACCCCGGATTCATTAGTAGAGCGAGGAATATGGTAAACGGTTTCAGGATTACCAGAAGTGGGAAGTTTTGTTTCTATATCTTATAGGACGTAATGAATAATTCTGACGAATCGTTTTCCTCAGATCTTTAGCTTTAAGTATCATCAATTCATCATCATTTGCGAGACTTTTTCCAACTATGTTGAGATCGGTAACTAGTCTAACCGGATGCTGTTGAATACCAGTATTTTTGCAAGAAGCGACTGCCTATCTAGTACAGAATTATAATAATTACTCGTATAATACGAGTATAATCATCAATGCAATCCTTTAAGTTAGTTAAACTCCACTGAATGTCTTTTTCATGGAATAGTTTCACATAATAATAGATACGTACCTATGTATTTAAAAAACTGAAAGTTTCAACAGTTTCACTGTAAAACAAAAATGCTCGAAGTTTAAACTCGTTCCATATTTATGGAGGGTATATTTCAGTTTCAGACCGTCCATATATCCGGATATATACGTACACTCTGTATAGTATCGTGTATTATCTAGTGAGCTTATGTTGTGTGTGTCTAGCTTAGCACTCTGGACCTAAGTGTAGTCTAGGTTTTAGTGCTAAATTCTAAGTCTTCGCGTCCATTGTTGATCTCTGTGTGTCCATTTTTTCAACCTTTTTGCACACGCTGTTATAATATTTAATCCTGTATAAAGTTTTAAAATTTATTCGTAAAAAGATTTTTTTTTGTCTTTAGGTTAAGCCGCGCTTGTCTGGGTTGTCGTGCGAATGGGTGACCACCCATTACATACCGAGTTTCTTCCGTGCCTCGGAAAACACGTTAAGTTAATTGGTAATTTATAGATCTTTGACACTCTTTACAAGTCAGTGGGCCGAAAGTCTGACAACCAGTCTTACCAAGGGTTACCGTACTAAATGGGTTTTGGAGGTCAGATAGACAGTCGCTCCATGTAAAATACTGGTATTCAGCTGCATCCGATCAGACTGGAAGCCGACCCCAACATAGTTAGGAAAAGGCAAGGCAGATTATGAAAAATAATTTTAGACCTTTTTTATATTAAGTATATTTTTGGAGTGTCAGTTTAAATCGAAAATTTAGAATGATTTACTAGAGCAAGGCTGCTCAAATTACTTTAAAGGTGGGCATGATTTTGATTTCGTGTCGACCGGCGGACCATCTAGTAAAAAAAAAGACTTTCTATAGTAACGGTAGTAACCTACCTACTTACTTACCTTTCAACATTAAACTTCAGTTAGTTGCTTATTATTTTTTGAACATTGGCTGGCAAATAACTGAGAATGGGTTCTTATGGAGCATTATTTTTTTCAATATATGTTTTGTCAGTCGCACTAGCTCTACAAAAATAACTCTTATTGTTACAACGATGTACTGTTAACACAATAAACACAAATATCTGCATATTTTCAAATCTATCCATCCCTATTGTGTTCAATATCATTCACTTCCGTTTTATTCAATATTCACGATACATTTTCTGAGAAACTCTATAAGATCAGTACGGATGATAACTTTATACATTGAGCTTCAATACTAGGAAATTCTACTTATACTTTGATGTTTCTGTTTTATTATTGAATTGTGTTGTAATGTATTTTGTGTAATACTCGTATTTTTCTGTTGTTTATTTTGTGTTGTCTTATATATGTCTCCGTAAAACACGATAGATTGTAATATAACTAAAGAGATTGTAAACTTTCGAAAGATTGACTTAGTAGTAGTAGTATACTTTAAAAGGTTTTTCAATTTTAAATTTCAATGACCTCTATAAATATTTGTACGCCTTCGGGCATAACATAGCGCGCTTGTAATCTTTTAAAACAACTATTTATTGTACCTATGTTAACAATTGATTAAATGACTTATGACTTATGACTTATGAACATACTGCTTACAATATAACGCATTATTTTTCGGTAGATTGTAATCTGTCGTAGTGAAACCGTAATATTGTAAAATGAATGCGATGGAAGTCAACTCGCGCGGTGTGCAGGAAGGGGAGGGCAGGAGGGTAAGGAATGAGAGTGGTACCATTCCTGAGAAATATCGATTAATTTACCCTAACCTCAAAACACTTGATATTCCCCAAAAAAGCGGTTTCTGTCAGTAGGGTTTAAAGGAACCTAACTAAGGTAAGAGACCTAAGGTGGGGTACCCCAAGTCCCGATTATGGGGCAGAGATACTTCCGTCGCATGCATTTCACAATATTACGGTTTCACTTCGATAGATTACAATCTACCGAAAAATAAAGCGTTATGTTGTGAGCAGTATGTTCTGTTGACAATATTTCGAGAGTGTACAATCTCGCTAAAGAGATTACAATCTAACGTGTTTGACAATTTTACGGTGACATATACATAATAAAACCTCGTGAAAGCATAATACAGGATGTAAAAAAACTCTTCACGAAGCCGCTAACCAAGCATTCTGTACATCATACTAAGTAATCCTGCGCAAAAACTGTTGCTGGGAAATTATTTTTGTGGGTTTTGGGGTGAAAAATTACATTTCACGATAAAACTCAATGTAACACCCTCGATACATTGTGCTGGTGGATGGTCTGAATAGTGTGGGGGACGTGGAGGTATTTAAAGTTCTTACTTTAAACACATGTATTTAAAAAAAAAAACTTGTGAAAAAGTTAGAACTTTAATTATTTTCAGTCTGTTCACAAACTAAGTATTTTCTGCACTGTTTTAGACTTTCACGGTTTTTCACTTCACTTAAAGTACTTACGGGTAATATCGGGTGCTCGAAAAACCGAAACAAATTCACGGATATAATCCCGTAAGTACTTTAAGTGTAAGTATTTTCTGTCAGTAAAAACTATCAACATTGCCAAACACTTTATAGTCAAAATATAAAGGTATATCACATTTAAAGAAACGCTACAAAAATATCTCGGGATTTCATAGGGATGTGCAAGCTTATCCCGGGCTCACGGGACTCAGTCCAAGCGTGCAACTCGGCCCAGTTATTAAAGCTCTTAGCCCGTCTACTTGTGACTCCGAATTCTAGATATTGCTGGCTTTAATGTCCTAGTTTTGAGTCTAGAATTTCTGGATATATAACTAATTTCATTTGGATGTTAAATTCGGGAGTGGTTTCCGTTTCTTTGTGTGATGTACTGATGTTGAACGTGGCCTATATTTTGCATGAGTGAGTGATGGTAGCGTTTCCGGAGAGAATGTGGTACGAATGTGATTAATTTTAGAGTATTGTGCTTAAAATAGGTATAGTGAATAATTTTGTGACATTTGTTTTAATTGTAAAGGTATGTTTCTCAGAATTATGCAGTAAGAAAACTTTTAACCATTAGGGGAAGGTTCCCAGGTATGGTGTAGAACAAAGAAATGACCGCAATGACGGAAAAAATAAGTGCCTTTCGGCTTCGTAAAGAGGGGTTTACACCCTTTATTTTTTAATATCTTTTTTTAAATTTCAATTAAAACAAAGCTGGAAATTATATTTATAATATGACTGTTGATGATGAACACTGACCCATTATTTTTTAAATCATTTTACAATTTCAAGGAAAAAAAACCCGTACTACACAACCCTACCAAAAACAAAATATAAACAACGTTCCAAAATCGAATTTAGAAAAGCCGATACTAAACCATGGCATAATATAAATATCAATATGGTAAACATGACAGTACACACAATCCCTGTAATACCACGATTACCATCTGTCCGTCGGAAATCGGCGAAAAAAGCCGAAGTGCCCCGAAACAATAATCCTGCCCGATTGAATTGCTCATAAGTTGGTAATACTTTATTCGGCAGATCCACGGGGGCTATATTATGCGAATATATTGGTGCTACCATGATTTTTGGTGGGACGTACTCGTGTTTAGAACGTGAGATGGGATCGAGTATTTCGATACTTTTGATTCCTTTTGAGTACCTACTTCTGAAGATGGCAAATACTAAGTTCTCAAAATAATTTAGGCATAATTTAATTACGAATCTCATTGAAACTAAGCAATTGAAAGTACGAGCAGTCGAGTACGTTTGGTAAATACGAGCATAAACATATAGTACTTAGCTTCTGCCAGCGGCTTCGCCCGCAAGTTTGAAATTGACCCATGGGATCTTATTATCGGGATAAAAAATATTCCTATGTGTTATTCCAGGTTATAAACTATCTGTGTGCTAAAGGACATGGCTAAATTGAAGTATGGACGACTGCCCCCGCAATGAAAACGCATGTATAAACATGGTACCTAGCAATATATAATGCTAAATAGCTGAAATTAGTATTTTGTAATTTAAAAAGGTTCAGGAACTTTTAATATTTGCACAATCCTAAAAACAAAATCGCGCAACTCCTACGACAAAGGTACAAAAACTTCAAACAATGACATTGCTATAAACTTTTATCGAGGCGTTTTAATGTGTCTGCGACGATTTTTATTGATAATTGTGTTTTTGACTGGCGATTTTGCACTAAGCTACTTGAAGTAAATATCTACATAGGGGTAATTGCAGCAAAAAAAAACTTGATACAACGAACTTTCGGTATATAATTCCCAGCTCTCCAGCAAAAATCAAAATAATATAAGTATTCTGTTGTAAAACCTAAACTACTTATCCAAATGAGTTGAAATAAAGACAGTAGGTATTCACAGACAATGTAAATAATATTATGGTTGAAATGATGAACGTATTTGAAAAAGATCTTATATTAAAGCTAGAACTACATTAGACCGACGCACACGTGTAACACGCCTGATTTGTACGTGAAATGCCGCCGCAGTCTTTGCGTGGCTACACCACAATTTATGCACCGCATGATTGCAATTCAAGTCCGTGTCGAGAAGCGAGAGATCAGTAGGTAGGCGAGCAATAAGTCCAATAAACAAGCGAGGGTCAATGAAAATTCAAAATAAAAAGCACAACGTACAAACAAACGGCAGAGCGTTCAAACGACGTCTGACGTTTTTTTTTCATAGAGTAGAGATGCAATCTGATTTAAAATGTAACGAAATCGATAAAATAATCGAATGGACTGAAAAAAAAATGAAATTGTTTTTGTCAACCTCGACGGACAGAACATGTTAAGATTGTGCGTCTGAAGTGTTAGTAATATGCATAACCAGATACAATTAATCAATTAAGTAGTTTCAGAAAATAAATCGTTTTGATAACTGTTATTAAATATCGATTGAAGTTCAACTTATTCGATTTGGCATTTTGGTAATGCAATATGTCTCTTCTCTAGCTGTCAGTATTCCTTGACCTTGTCAAGTCAAACCAAAACAAAGCATAAATACAATTAAGAAACTTTTTTATGTTTATTAGTTCACGAAAGTTATAAGAAATTATTAAACACTAAATAATTCATGAATTAATATTTAAATATTACTGGTTAGTGTGAGGTTCCTATTCGTGCTAGTCATGTTGGGGGCAGTCGTTTAGCCATCTCTTTTGA
Organism: Xestia ashworthii; assembly: GCA_950022955.1. NCBI lineage: Eukaryota > Metazoa > Arthropoda > Insecta > Lepidoptera > Noctuidae > Xestia > Xestia ashworthii. The sequence continues at coordinate 4,976,107 of OX465573.1, forward strand.
TCCAAATACGTTCAGTAGTTTTTGCGTGAAAGAGTAACAAACATCCATACATCCATGCATACTCATAAACTTTCGCATTTATAATATTAGTAGGATTCATATATCTACTCAAAAAGCTCAAAATAAAGCTTTGTTTTGTTAAGTCCTTTTATATTCTAAATGTTTGTCATGCGTTGGTGTTAATTGTTTATTTTTTCTGATTTTGTATGCACAAATAAATATATGTTTTCTTTCTTTCTTAAAACGTTAAAAACGTTAAAACGTAAAAGTTATCGCATAGCTTTAAAATAAACTTGGAAAGGTTTAAAAACGAGTAACTGCTACTGCAGGCTAGCCTGCATTATCCCACTTGGGCAAAGGCCTCTCCCCATGATTTCCAGTTGTTTTGATCTAGGGCCAATGTTCATTGGTTTAGTCCAGCTCGTCCTGTCATCTTTTGCGAGGTCTGCCGCGACGCCTTGCTCCAGAAAAAAAAGTAGCAGCGTTTAATTAGTTGGAAATACTACTGTCATAAAGTACTCACCCAAGCGAGTTCTCATCGACTCACACCCGCCATTCGAGTTCCAATAGTACCAGCCTGTAATCTAATAGTTCTATACCCGCGTTTCGGTGAAATTTGATATTTTTACCGGAATATCATTCCTGATCAGTTCGCTTTTACTTATTGTGTAAAGCCAATGTATTGTATTAGATAACAAGTATGTATTATGTACCGAAAAACAAGGAAAAATCCCTCGGAATATCGTGTTTATATAAGCTTTTATATAAGCTCGTCGCGCTCTGATGTACCTTTGATTGTATTGTTATGTTTTGTGGGAACGGATGTATATTGAGTTTTGGTGACAGAGGGTGAATAGGTATTACACTAGAATATAATGGTACATATTTATGGTCTTTACAATGCTTTAAAAGTCATCAATATGCTTAGCCTTTTCCGTAATATGTTGAGGTCGTCTTCTAATCTATCTATAATGTATCTTTGAAGCAGTGTATTCAATTGTTGGTGAGCCAAATAAATAAATAAAATAATCTAACCAGATGCAGCTAGATAAAAGTATTTTACATAGAGCGACTGAATATCTGACTTCCAATACCCAATTGTATAATACAGATTTAATGTATTCTATCATAGCGACGTTTGGGTAAAATGACATTTTGGCAACAGGCGATTTGTACCTACATTTTGACACTAGGACAATGTTGCCCTTTGATTGTTTGTCTTTGTAACATTTAGTAACCGGCGTCCCAGTTAGAAACAGTAACTGTAACGACTGTCAAAAGATCTGATCAAGGAGTACCCTAATTTCAATCGCGAAGACGGCTTCAAACTCTCTTCAGCTTGGAATCCAGTGATCACTAAGTGTACTCGTCAAGTGAAATCGCCTCAGTATACTGACACGGTTAGTGTAGTGAACTGTAGTGTGCTGTCCTAGTGCGAACCGGCCCTAATTAACATTTATGAAGATCAAGTGAGGGTAGTTGAATAAACACCTTCACTTTGCTGTGGCGGTACCTCCACACTTCAGTCTCCCCGCGACCACGGCTGGTGCAATCCGGTCGAAACGTCGGGCTTAAATTAAAGGTAAATTCGCGATAAATACCCGTTTTTATATGTTTTACGACTGTCAAAAATCTAGAAATTACCGGGGCCAACGGCTTAACGTGATTTTCTTCTAATGGTTGATCTAGGCAAACGCGATCAGTAACTTTAACAAATTATCTTAAACATACCTTGGTAAAGCTAAGTAATTACATACTTTCTTTGAGCATTTGACCTTCCTAATTACTAAAACTTAAACGCACACTTAAAAAGATATTACCTACTTCAATAGTTATTAATTTTAATTGCTAACATAAACTTAAAGGTTCCTTTCTAATTAATATATGACTATCTGTAAACAAAATTAGTGTTTTGTAGATTTATGGCTTTCTTATATGTAGTTCTATAGTTACACAACATCGCGACAGTAATATTTAAGGGTTAGACAGAAATGTAACTACCTATTCGTAGTTCAATCATATTTCTTTAGCTATTTAGTTTCTAAAAGTGCATCATGTTTTAATGGATGTATTTTCTTGGTTTATCATTTAAATTGTACCTGTATCCATTCCTTTTTAATATAAATGGTTATTACTTTAAGTGTGAAATTGCATAAAATAACGAGCCTAAAAGAAAAATATTTTGTAGTCATTATTTGTCATTGAAAATAAGTACACCACTACTATTTTTAAACCAAGGTACTAAAACTACTATCACTAAACTACACCCAGAGTCCCAGGCCAACAAATCTTAAACTTTTATTCCCATATTTTCATTAATAACTCCACGTGACAAACAAAATCTCCTTCAATTAGTCCTCGTCCTTAGTTTTAATGATAATCAACGGACAAACACACAGACACAATAAATTATCACTTTTAACGATCGAACCTTAAATTCCTTTCATTATTTATTGAACTGGTAACATTACACCATACGGTTAGCTTGCAAGGCGCCTTCGAAAAACAAAAAAAAAATAAGAAAAAATGAAGGAGGTTGTGCGCGATTGTACTTAGGATTTTTTTTCTGTTGATGGTTAATTGTTTTCTTTTTTTTATCCGACTTCAAAAAAGGAGGAGGTTATGTATTCGGCGAGTACCTTTTTTATTGGATGCTGTCTTGGTATGAAAGTTATGGGTGTATTGTCTTATTTCTGAATTATATGGATTCGTATGTAGGTGGTTTAAATTCTTGTGCATTTCTGGACTTAATAAGAAGATTGCATGCAAAAAGGTTTGCTCATTAGGTATAAAAAATTCTGTTAACCATTCAAAATTCTTGTTACTAATTTTGAAAACATTGAGATGAACTTTTCAAAGAACGAAAGGTTCCTTGAAAAGGTCATCTCAATGTCACACATAAGATCATAGATAAGGTAAGTTACTAATAAATCGTGTCCTATACTAGAGAAGCCTTCGGGCATAACATGCGTTATGTTATGTCAAATAAGTAAAGTCGGGGAGGTTGCCTAGCCAATCGCGGTAATAGTGACATTTTTAGGTTCCAAACTGCAGGTATTTAGATACTTAGGGCACTTCATACGAATCAGGGCGGGCAACAATTCAATGTATTATCATCTGCTGGGTCAGGCCTTCTCTCTATGAGAGGGAATGGGTTATAATCCACCACGCGGGCCCAGTGCGTATTGGTAGATGTCACATGTCTTCGAAGTTTTTGATTCGAGGACATGCCGGTTTCCTCACGATGTTTTCCTTCGCAGTTTTGAGAGCAGTGGTGATGAAATAAATCACACAAAGTAATGCGCATGTCAGGGTTCGAACCCACGACTTACTGTTCGTAAGTCGGGGGCGCCCCCACTGGGTCACCACATGCTATTCAATGTATCATTTGGCCCAGTGTATAAATATCTGTATCAATGACTGTATGGCCAAAACTCCATCTTTCTAACTAGCGGTAAGTTAACTATCAATAAGGGGATGTTTAATATTCCAAGCGCGCACTCCCCCCAATCTTGCGCAATCATCTGTATGGCCCACAAATGAACAAATATTGGCCAAGTTTCGGTAGAGGCTGATGTATCAATTGATATTTTGTGATATTGTGGTGTTGAATGAATAGAGCCTTACAGTAGCGAAGGGTACATTCTTGTAACAGGTAAGCCGGTCTGGTGCATTTTTTTAATAATGTTTGTAAAAACCATAAGAACATCGAACCATTTCTAGTTTTAAACATGTTTGGGCAATCACGTCCTAACTGAATTACCTACCTACATTGTTTTACTTTTGGCAATAGTAAACTCCAGTACCACTGTACTGGAATTTAATGCTGGCGGCTTCGGAATAGCAGTGGCTATTCCGAAGAGAAGCCGGTAGATTTCCGAGTTGTATGAACCCCTCGCCACTGGAGCCTTATTTATGACGACCCGAATGGCGTAGCGGTAGTGAGGCTGCCTTTCATTCTTAGGGTTCGGTTCGAATCCCGGTAGAAGCAAATGTTTGTGTGATGAGCATGGACATTTGTTCCGAGTCATGGATGTTTATATGCATAATAAGTATGTATTTACAAACAAAAAGTATATATGTACTCTACTATCAACTATCTGATGTCCACGACACAAGCCTTGCTTAGTGTGGCACTAGATGGCGCTGTGTGTAATGTCCAGTGATATTATTTTTATTTATTTATGTAGGAGTGTGTTCTGCTGCAGAAAAGATGATAGCCTAGTGGTGTGGACCATCGGACTGCCAAATTACAGGTCTCAAGTTCGAACCCAAGGCACACACGTTTGGTTTTCGGATTCATGTAAAGCCAATCAGAGGCCTATGGGCGTCATAAAAACTCTGACACCAGGGCCAGCAGTCTCGAAGATACCGACGCTGTCGCAAACTTAATAAAAACTTTTAAAAAAATCGTCGTTTTTGCTAACGAAAACGTGCGGTTACAAGAACTTCGCTTGCGAGAAACGCATCTTGAATGTAGAGACTTACGTTTCTCGTATCTTGTATCGTGACGACGTGTAAAAGTGTTTGAGAAAACCTACTTGCTGAATAAATATCATTTATCATTTACTTATAATTTAGTATTTTATAGATATTTAAAAAAAACACTTTGTATCTATTGCTTGCACTGACTGGACACAGGTCCACTCAAATCTGTGTGGTTCTTTCTTCAAAAAACCATCTTAGACAATAATCTGCACAGTTCTCATGTGAGTTGACCAAGATTGTGTCTGGACTTTAAAGAGAACGTGACTTCTGAGTTGGTTTCTTTGGTTGTTTCTTCTCAGAGTAGTCAGGTACGAAACACTGGCCCCAATAGTTTTTTTTTATAAAAGTGTTGCTAAAATCCTATTTGCAAATAAACATTTATCAGACTGTCATGTTGAATTTCAAATAAGTATGTAATCATAAGCTATACTAGAGAAGAAGATTTACAAAATTGATTGAACCCAATCTTCCCATTTGAGGGGCGTTGTAAACAGGATATTTTCTGACACTCCCCAAGTAGCACAGAAACGCTGTATATCAGCTGAATCACTGTCTACCATAGAATCTTAAGCTGTACAAGCCTGCTGAACAAGAGCGTTAGAGGCGCTGTTTCAGCTGATATAACTCCGATTTGGGCACAAATTAAACAGCTAATAGTTCAATTACTGTACTAATTGCGTTATATTAGCATTATTTAAGCATTTATAATGGTAACAGTCACCCCAAGAGCTGAACATTGGCTGATTATTAGAGTGGGTGTTACCTATTATGCAGCACAATGGCTGAATTATTAGATGTGAGTTACCTGTTAGTCAGCACAAACTACAGACGTGGATCTTTTTAATTCTTCGGCTGTTGAAAATTGACAAGTGTCAAATTTTTATTTAATACTTTGGTGTTGTATTTGTGCGCCAACCATTTTATGACCAGTGTTTGTGATAAAATATTAGTTTTCGGTAAGTAAAACCTTGATTTTTTTCTTTAACATGCATGAAATTTGATTGGGAAAGCAAGTTTATTGTCAAATATCGTATGATTATAGGCGAAAATTTTCACGCGCTCTCAAAATTTGACTGTTTAGGTGAAAATTATAGAATAAAATAAAATGATAATACAAAAAAAAACCTAGAAATCTCTTTTTATATGACATGTAATTTGACTATATGCTGTTTACTTATAAATAGTTGGTATCCTTTTCAAATCTAGTTGTTATTTTCGTTAAATAAACAAAAATAAATTGTTAGTATTATAATAAATACTTAGGTTAAAACAAGAAAAATGGCGAACACCCAATGTGCACCGCATTAATCACAATTAAACTCTATGTGCTGTATATGAATTCACACGTGGTACATAAATCCGTAACAAGCTGACACGAGTAGTTTTTGTGTCGAACAAGTCAGCCACAGATCCATGTAAAGCTTAAATAGTGGGTAACACGTACGGCACACGTATTGGCTTTTAGGGATCGGTGGAAATAGCATAAATCCTCACTAACAATGCAAATGCAGTTTCTGTGTCTATCCGTTTATCTCATCCGATCAGTTGTCATCATAAATTTATAGATATGTACTTAATATAAAAAAAAATCACTATCAGAGTACAAATTATGAAACACTAGCTTCTGCCCGCGGCTCGAGTGCACATTGTACATTTTCGGATACGGAACCCTGACGTTCTAAAACTCGATTCACCCTTGGACAGTTGTTCACAAAACTTTTAGTGTGTTCAGGGTTCCCTATATCATCTGTATTGCTGTTTAGAATTTTCAAGTATTCCGCATTTATTTTTCGGCGAATCCCGCCAGTTCTTCGTTTAGATTTCCACATTTCTAAATACCATTATATCGCAATGATGGCGGCGCGGCGTTCAACTGACAAGATATTACGCACTAGGCGCTAATAATAGTCCTTCAGGATCTTATTTAACAACATCAGTAGTAGAATTGCCTATGCTAGTACAAGTATTCCGCTCCAAGCAGGATCAAAGGTCACATATGATCTAATTTATAGCAGTTTGCTGTAACTTAGCATCATATAAATTCACCTATAGTGATCATGTGGGCTAGATAAATGCTATTATAAGATTGCATGTAGCAAGCTGCTTAACACTAAAAAAGTTCAACTATGTTCAGCAAGACGCAATATATCTTTGTTAATTGAAGTCACAGAATAACTTATTACATTAAAGCAGTTCACATGTTCTTTTTTAAAATGCAAGCATTTTATGGGTACGTTTGTGGTCTTCAATTCAGAATATAGCTACTTTCAGGTTCACAAAAATGCTATATTGTAGCTGCCGCTACTATTTATTGCTAAATGCTGATTAACACAGACCTGAACACCTATATTAACGCTCGCAACATTACAATGTTATTTCTGTGGTTGTTACTATAGTCAATAAACAGGCGAAGGCGTAGTTTTCAGCTTTTGTAGTTCGAGTGAACTGTAATAAGTCTTCATAAATGCTAATGTTACCGATGTGGACCCTATGTGACATCCTATAATGCAGTTTTGTGCTACTTGGGTCCTCTGGGACGGTGTGTGGAAAAGGTACTGACTTTGAATTGGTATGCGAGTTTCCTTTCATCCCCTTTTCATCTTACGCTTCTTATATTGTGGAATACATGTTTAGTTCAATTGAAAGCCGTGGTTCGATTCCCAAGTCGAGCAAAGTGTTATTACTATATTCCATCAGGATTTTTTTAGTCGATGTATGGGCTTTTGATATGCAGCTGCATCCGGTTCGACTGAAAGCCGCAACAAAGTTGTGAAAAGGCTAGGCTAGGATGATGATGCGTGGATTTTGATTTGTTCCCGGTTGATGGCAATAGGCTCGACTCTTATTACATCATCAATAATCATTGTCCTCATTATTCTCCTGCCCTTCTCTCAATTTATTTCGGGTCGGCGCAGCATGTCTTCTTCTTATATACTTCTCTTGTCATCTCATCAGACACTTCTCTTATTACATAGTATTTAAAATATTTAAATACAAATTTGCCGGTAGTTAGGTACACCTCTGCTTAATCCTTCAGAGAAAACGGGCGAGATATTTTATGTGTTCAATTCGTCGTTAGCTCTTGACTGGGGATTTTCAAACTTTAGGAGGATTTTCAAACTTATTAACTTATTTGTGACTCAACACCGTATTCCAAATTCCACGAAATATTAATCTACTAACAGAGCCTCAATAACATTGAAAAGAAAAAACTTATTTACTTACTGAGGTTTATCAACATCCTCACGAACACACAAAACCATTCAGGTTTATTACCCGGCTACGGCGAGCCAGAGGGGAGGGTTATGATTTTAGAAGTCTATGTATATAATATAAGTATGTATGTTTGTAATTACGTATGATCCTCCATAGTGCCTAAAATATTTATCCGATTTTGATGAATAAGGTGTCAATCGACTTGTTATTATGACCCGGGTAACATAGGCTATATTTTAACCTACTTCAACAATAGGAGGAGTCGATTTTATCTTGTAAACCCCAAATTTAATTAGAGCGTGATTTTTCAGTCAGTATTCGAGTTTTTTCGTTGTAGTATACCACACATATTCTTGTTCGAAAATGAATTTAAATTCCACTACAAGCTAGTGACTCGGCTCTCAGATCCCAGATTCTAGTTCGGAGTTCCCAAATTATAATCTACGAGACAAAATAACATGTTACAGAGAAACTCCACAGAGAAACTCCACATGTTACACTTTAAACTGTCTTTTTCGACGAATAAACCACCGACTGGGTTCCCAGATCCCAGTTAGGAGTTCCCAGTGTGTTAGGGCTGTCACAGACCTCACTTGCAAATCGCATGTGGAGTAATAAGGTTCTCGCTTAGCGGCGCGCGTGCTTTGAGTTGTAATGCGCAACGCCCCTAGATTTTTAGGGGTTGGTTTTGGTGTTGAACAGAGCAGGGGTGTGAGCGATTTCGAGCGAATTCTCACTACTGTTACGAGCACATCTAAATGACGGGAAAACGGAACAGGTATGCACTGGCAGTTATTTAACGCAACTTAGATGTTTGTAATACGTGTTTCTAGGTAAAACATTTTTTCTTTGAATTTATAATTTAACCACAAAATGATTATGACTATATTAATTGTTGTAGAACGAGCATTATTTTTTAAAAGACGAATCGAGCTTCAGCACCTCATTTGCGAAAAGTTAGTTGGTTCGACAAAGTTAGTAAATAACACTGAATATTATTAATAAATAACAGTGAGTGTGTAACTCAATTTCACCCTGCAAATTTTAGTACTAAAAAGAATCTTGCCTTACAACTTATTACAGAAACATAGAATTTTGAACCAGTGAAAATCAGTTTAGCATATCCAGAAATAAAACGAGCCCCAGTCGTTTCTACCAATTGCTACCTCTCAAGCACTCTGTTCACACCCCATCCCAAGCGAATTTACTCCACGCATTGAACGTATGTCATCACACCGGCTCAGATACCAGCTTTGCGTGCTCCTAACACTCTTTATGTATGTGAAGTGTTAAACTTGCATTATGTACAGTCAGGGACGGAAGCGAGCGGTCATTGAACCGTTGTACGTATGTCATCACACCAGCTCAGATACCGGCTTTGCGTACTCCTTACACTCTTTATGTATGTGAGGTGTTAAACTTGCATTTTGTGCAGTCAGGAACGGAAGCGAGCGGTCATTGAACTGTTTGTACGTATGTCACAACACCGGTGATGATATCAGCTTGCGTGCTCCTAACACTCTTTATGTATGTGAAGTGTTAAAACTTACGACGGATGGAAGCGAGCGGTCATTGAACCGTTTGGACAGAAGCAAGAGTTCGTTGACAATTTTCCTTGTTGCTGAGATTATTGAGTTTTTAATTCCTAACCGCCATTTAAATGGAAAAGTTGCTTTATTGCATTAATAAATTGCATTGAATTCTGAGGTACACATCCCACAAATGTTTGCAAACCTATACTTCTAAGTATAGCCAGCGTATATCACTCCAAACTTACAATGTTGATTGTACTTTTTACTGTAAAAATCACTGTCTGTATTGCTTAATTTCTTGCACTAGTGCTCGGCATTCGGTTAGGGAAGTTTGTTCCATCAATTTATAGTTTTAGAACTCGAACCAACTGGAAAAGTACTCATCTTGACTTCGAAAGAATCTTTGCAACATGTTCCTCACGCTGACCTTTAGAAAAAAATAATAAGTAACACTTTTTCTTCCAAAACTTATTTAAGTAAACATTACCAGTTGCCGTATAATCGTCTAGTTTCCCCACTTATTGTTTTCTCCCCAAAGTTACTTCTTACTTTGATACTTCTTCGATATAGTTACTCGCACTTAGGTAGACATGTGTTGATACGGGTAGGCGAAACACGTGCTGCTCGTATAATATCTTTCTTTCTTTCTTTCTGCAATATCTTTGTAAACTTGTAATAACTGGGTCATGTTTTACTGTGATCTTTGTTGAGTTTAGGGTGGGGACATGTCTCCGATTTTCCTTGTTGGCCGATAAATCGGTAGCTATGATGGATCTCTTAAAAATATAGCCTGTTAATTTCCCACTGCTGGGGTCTCACAGAGAGGAGGTATTGCGACGGCTGGTCATCATCAAATCAGCCCGGAATCACCCACTGCTGTGTATAAGCTTCCCCTTCTTCCGCCACAGTTCCTGGTTCCGTGCCTCCCTGATCCAGGTGTTCCCCGCGACCCTGACAATATCGTCAACCCAACAAGCTCTAGGACGGCCCTGGTTTCTTTGGCCAAACTTAGGCCACCACTCGGTCAAAGCTTTGCTCCATCGGCAATCTCCACGTCTAGCCAGATGTCCTGCTCAGGTCTACTTAAGGCGCACCGCCCGGTCTGTTGCATCGGACTTCATTTGCGTGGACATTTTCACAATATGCATATACGTGAGAAAAAGATCAGCCATCCAACTTTCGCATTTATAATAGTAGTAAAATTAAATCCAGGTTTCTTCCTGATGTTTCCTCCAACGATGTTAGTAATATCCAGCATGAAAAGACGTGAGTTTCTTTTATTGTCAGATAGGTACTTCTTCAGACTTGAATTCACTAATCTCGTGCTTCGTGCATGAAACACAAGGACTTGCAAGTTTTCTGTCCTTTTTTCTGCAAATGATCACACAAACGATCTGTAAACAATCAAATTCTGTCATGACGAGATGTCAATAAATTCTCAGTGCAAATAAAAATCCTTTAGTTATTCTGTCATCGCAACTTGGCAAAAAAAATCAAATACAATAAAAATATCGAACAATATTCTATTTGAAACCCCATAGCCTAAGCAAATAGGAGGGCTTGCACAAACCCTTGATCGACAAACTACGAGTACGTCCCACAATACCGTACAATAGGGGTGAACCCAAAATTCTATAGAATATCATATTTTTATGATGAGCCCTGATTAATCATGGTCCTATGTGAGGGTTCGATTACAAACATACTAATTTCAATACACAAACAATTTTAGCACTAATTTAGATGGTAATAAGAGTGGTTGTAAACGCAAATCATGGTTGTCAAAAAAGTATTTGTTTAGAAGCTTATTTTTGGAGCTAAATACCCTTTATTAGTTTTGGTTTTTATGAAAAGGTTCGAACGCAGATGGTTGGAAAGAAAAGAGGATGTATTTGATGTGGTTTTGTGCTCGAACCCATTGTGTGGTAGCGTAATAATATCGATTTCTCTAGTTTTTGGTTATAGAAAATTTGAAATGAATGATAATAAAAAAACGTACTAGATGTATGAAAGTGTTCGAAACGTAAAGAGTTTGAAAGGATCGTACCAGATAGCGAGCTGTTAGTTACTGCAAACCCCGAGGGAAACAAGGCGTCAATGTATGTATGTAACTATGTACAGTCATGAGCAATATGTAAAATTCAAAATAGATTTTTTCGTGTGCTTAGTTTTAAGAATTATGTTACTAGCCCTATAAGAGCCTCCGCTCGAATTAAAGTATTTGAATTTTGAATTTGAATAATAACGGTTTTTACTTTGAGAAAAGAAACGAAGATTTCGTAATAACATTGCTTCCAAATAACATACGTGAAAAAGTAAGACGTTAATCAATACAATAGATCAAAAACCCTTTGTCATCTCTCAATCTAATTATTACTCGTGCAAGTGCGTAACTATTGAGGTGCTTCTGAGTTCGATACCCTTACAGCAACGGTAGATATCTGACAAAATCAAAATCAAAGCATTTATTTCAAGTAGGCCAATAACAGGCACTTTTGAATTGTCGAAACAAAGATGAAAATTAAATGTAGCTACAGTCCCAGTCACAAGACATAAAAACTGTGAAAGTACTGTAGTTGCCCATTCCCTAGCGTAGATCTCTATGGAGAAGAACGGGCAAGAAACTCCATGGACACTCTTTTAAATCAAAATATTGTTACAAAATCTTGGTTACATCACTCATGTTGAGATGGTAAATTATGTGAGAACAATGTAGCAAGATGTGCACGTTAAAAGTGTCCATAGTAAAAACAAAATAATTCATTCATATAAGCCATGGCAACTAAGTGTCTGACTTCTCATTAATTGCGTGTAATGTGTTAATAGGCTTGTGTCCTGAAAAAATCTAATTAGTCCGTTAGTTAGATTATCAATAAATATTTGACCCGTATTTTTTCTTTTGTTACGTAAACCAAAATTGGACGAAGATTCGACACTTTTAAAATTCGCAATACGTCATGCCGTGGTATAATTTTTAGTGCGTTATGACGTCACGAGTCCTCACTTTCGAGTTTTGATGCGTTTTATCTTTTCCAGTATTCATTGATTTACAAAAACAAAAAATATTTTTCAATACTCTAACTGACGGACTTATTAGATTTGCATTTTGTTGATGGTGTAAACTAGCCTATTATAGATACACTTGCCTGACTTTTGTGGATTTTAGGGGAGATGCTAACTTAGAACAAAGTTTATTTATCAATTTTGTTAAGGATTAAATATTTATTACACGGTATTTCTGATCAAAATTTTTAGAACAAAAACTACAACCTGTTTCTAAAACAGAACGGTACAGAATAAAAACAAAGATTTCACATTTTGTATTTACCATAAACTTGAAACAACACAACACGGGTAAAACCCACTTCATTGATTAAATTAATTAATTCCCACCACTCCAACAGAAATGGTTTATCGTAATATTTTTCAAACACGCAAAAATGAATTAATTTGTACGCGTGCTTTTAAAAATGGAACTAATTCGTTGTTCCGTTGTGGGCAATTTTGTTTAGAATAGCTTCCTTTGGCTCCCGGTTCAATTAAAGTCGTTTGTTTTATTTATTTGACTCTCTTGGTCTTTTGGACGCAAGCATGACTGCTGCGCATGGTACTGCGTTCGATTCTCTTTCCCGGTAAAATGTTATTGGTTTTTTCTATTAAAACATTCTCAGTGATAATGATTTAGACGAGAAAACGTTGTAAATATGCTTAAGGATAGACAGAGTTACTTTCATTTTAGTATAGAAGCTGTGATTATATTTGATGTTGATAAGTAGGAAGTACTAGTTTTTTTACGTTTTTCATAGTTTTAAATTGTAAATGCCTACATAAGTTAATTTTTAAACCGAGCTATCGCGTTAGGAACATATCTGTCATGATAGTTGTCAGGAAGATTTTAATAAATAAATAAAAAATGTGTTATTAAGTGTGCCAGCTAGAGCTATTAACCAACCTTTTTTTTTTTAAACTCTGATGAAAAACATTTATCACCACCACAATCGAGGCAGCCCTCATACAAACCAATCAACATAAGCTCAAAATCAAATGTTCCTCCACAAATATTGGCATAAAACTGAAAGGGAAATTCGCCAAATTAATGCAATTACAAGTTAGAAACTGCATATTCATGTGTTAAACAACGTTACACGACTAAACAAGCTGACAACGATGTCTGGGAAGGCAAGGCACGGACAATTAAAACAGGAGCAACCCTGCTGTGAAAATGTGATGATAAAAAGAGAAAAAAGACGAATTTACGGCTTTCTCTTTTCACACTTTTGTAGTGGAATAGATGGTTCTTATTTTCGGTAATGTAGTTTGCAATTTTTGGAATGCTACATTGAAAAATTTGTAAAAATACCCTTAAGCCGAAAGGCAACAGCAACCAGTCTTACCAAGGGATATCGTATTACCCAGTACTAACTGGGTTGTGGAGGCCAGATAGGCAGTCGCTCCATGTAAAATACTGGTATTTAATTGCATCAAAATAGTTGGGAATAGGCTGGGCAGATGATGAACGAAACCGAATGGCAATTGTCTTGTTCTCCCCGTCATTGCGTTGTTTTTTAGCTCCGGAACATACCTTCGAAACCTTCAAGTTACGGAAATATTGGGTGACAAAGTTTCATTTTTTTTTTCTCTTTTTTTTCAACACAAGTTTTAAATGTAGAGCTCATTGCACATTATGAGTTTTTAGACTGACATGGTCACTAACACAAACATTAGAATTAAGGGGCCGGCGGAGCATGCGTTTTTCATACAAACGTAATACCAAAATAATATGAAAATCAAACATATTCTTAAGGTAGTGTGTATTTATTTCGATTGGATTACAGAATATCTATGTTCCCAAATGTATTTTTAGAGAGGACAATGATACAAAGACGAGATATGGGGAATTTAAAATTTCTATAGAAAACTTATTTTTATTATAACTCTTGTTAAAATCAGTGTCTAATCAAAATATATATTTGGGAACCTAGATATTCTGTAATTCAATCGAAATAAATACACACTACCTTAGGAATATGTTAAATTTACAAATTATTTTGGTATTACGTTTGTATGAAATACGCATGCTCCGCAGGCGTCTTAAGAACGGGATATTTACCATGTTTATTGTTTGTCTTCAGTTCATCCGTGACCATGGCGCTTGTAACAGTGCCGAAATATCGGAAACTCAAAACAAACAATAAACATGGTAAATATCCCGTTTTCATTGCACATTATTTTGGTTGTACTTAGCTTTTGCTACTATCTACTAAATTGATGCAAACTAAGCTACATCTGTGTAACTGAACATCTGTCCTCATTGATAGCCCTTTTAATAAGATCTAGCTAACAATATTTGCGACACAGTGTATGAGAGCAGGGTTTTATTATGAACAATATGCCTGATTTGACTATGAAAAGTTCGATTCGGCGACTGTGACTAAAACGTTGTATGATAATCGGTTCGCATAGTATGGCATGTGATGTCGTGATGCGAAGGGATGAGGGTAATTGCAGTAGCGAAGGGTAATTTTTTGTAACAGGTAAGCCGGTCCGGTGCATATTTATAACAATGTTTGAAAAAAATAAACATCGAACCATTTGTAGTTTTAGTCATATTTGAGCAATCATGTCCTAACTGCATACCTACATTTTTTTACTTTTGACAACAGTAGACTCCAGTACAGTGGTTGTTCCGCAAGGAAGCCGGTAGGTTTCGAGTTGTATGAACCCCTCGCCACAGATAATTGCACGAAGAAAGGGTTGAGTATGAATGTGAAAGGGTATAAGAGTAGAGGGAGGCCAAAAAACCGATGGATGGACGGTGTATTCCTAAACACCGTCCATCCATCAGTTTTTTGGCAAGAAGGAGGTGTCTGATGAGTTATAGATAAATATGAAAGACGAAGACATGCTGACTCTGCACCAAATGGGATGGGATGAGGATAGGTCGTTACTACCAGGTATGAAACTATGATATTGGAATTTGTAAAGTCACCAATAGTCGGCGGATAACAATCAATCCCAGATCTTAAAGCTACAAATCAATTGTTGTCATAGCCTTGTGTCCACAGATTTGGTTGTGGTTGTCGGTCTCAAGTTCGAACCCAAGCCACGCACCTCTGATTTTTCGGATTACTTGCTTCTGTGAAGGAAAAACATCGTGAGGAATCCAACGTGCCATACAGATATGTATTTTTTCTAACCACACAATAAAGAAGAACGGATTTGTTGTTATTTCAATCAAACGCCAACAGTTTCCATTAAATCTAGCTTGCAGAAACCGATAGTCACTTTACCTTTGATTACAAGACACACAATGATCCAGGCACAGTGTTTATCTAGTTGGAAAACTGGAAAGCAACACGAGTCTCCCGGACACGCCAATTAAAACCTGTACTCGTCCTTTTGTCATTCGCTTCGTTTGTACCCATTGTACTGGACATTTGGACATGAATGAAGCCGTAAAAACTGGCTTTTACAGCCAATCTTGGTACTTTATTTCTATTTGAAGGGAGGATAAAATTTTGATGGGCGACCGTTTAGTTGTCACCTGCAATTATTTGACTGTGACCGTAACTTGGTTTGTTACAGGAAAAACTGCTCTTGGGTCGAATTTGAGCGGTATTTATTTATATCATGTTGATGATGATTGAAATGATAATCGAGATTTCCTGTACCTAATTTAGCATGCTTTGCACATGCTGACAATCTGAATGAACGATTGAGTTTAATTTACAGTTCCATATGCATTGCACATGCTGACTATTTGAATGAACGATTGAGTTTAATCTACAGTTCCATATGCATTGCACATGGTGACTATCTGAACGAACGATTGAGTTTAATCTACAGTTCCATATGCATTACACTGCTGCCTATCTGAATGAACGATTGAGTTTAATCTACAGTTCCATATGCATTGCACATGCTGACTATCTGAATCAACGATTGAGTTTAATCTACAGTTCCATATGCATTACACATGCTGACCCTCTGAATGAACGATTGAGTTTAATCAACAGTTCCATATGAATGATTTACTTTTGGTACATAAAGCACTACGACCGTTTTACTATAACGCACGCCTGTAATCCCCAAAGGGTTAAGCAGAGGTGTAGGTACCTAATAGTACACCCACATTTCGCCAGTTATGTTTAAGTCTCATGTTATAGAAGGTGAGCAGCACAAATTGAGACTCCGTGGCTGCTACTAAAAAATAACTGATAGAATAACCCAATAACACTTTGCCCGACCTGGGTATCGAACCCGGGGCCTTATGGTCCTGCCGGGGTTGCGGGACTATTCGAAAGAGATACCGCGGCCCCGGAAGGTAAAGGGCGAGGAAGGAACATGGATGGGTTTTAGTCAGTAAAAGTCTGACACTCCCTCCCGCTCCGTCCAGATTGGGAGAAGTCATTTGATGATTTCGCATCCGAAAAAAAAAAATGGGCCTTATGGTCTCATTATCGCATCGCGCTTGCGACCATTGGACCACCGCCGATGCAATCGTTTCTCTAGTACATAATTATTCGTAAATTTTTCTAAGAAAGAAGACAAGTCACTATTTACACGCAGTTTAAGGAACACACTATGATTCAACATGAATGACATAAAAACTTAAAACGCATCGTTTTTAAAATTCCACTTTAATAAAAAACTGTCATCATGACACAGCCTGCCCAATCATTCTTTAACCACTTTTTAAGAAATTCTCATGATTATTTCTGAAGAATGTCAAGTCAGTCAGAGTTTGTCAATGTGTGATTCATTCGTTCATCAAAGGTTTTTTCACAGGTCAGTTGTTTGTTGTCTTTGTCTTTTTGCGTGTCAATGATTCAGGGACTTGTTTCTGTGACTCAAAGTACCAGTATACAAGAATTCAATGTTAATTCTGCCTTACGTAGACAACTCATCATCTTCCTGCATTTGTCCCGTATTAGGGGTCGGCACAACATATTTTTTCCTTCCATTCTCCCCAGTCATTAGTCGCGCTATCATTTACTCCTTTTTCTTTTTCTTTCATATCATTCGTTACTAAATCCATCGCATCTTTTCTTTGGTCTGCCTCACCCTTTCCATTTATCGACATCACTCTTTCACAGTCTTTTCAAGTCACATACACTGAGAAAAAAATGCTACGTACATGACCCGATTTTGTAATGTATAAGCAATTTACTACTTAGTACGATTGTAGCATAAGTAATGATTGTTCCGTTTATCTATTAATGGAGAATCTTATAAACGTGTTTGTAAGCCGGTCCATGTTCCCTAATGGCATTGCAGAAATGTACTTATAATGTTGTTACATACGTATTTCATCTTTATTACCAATGAGCAGTTGATAGTTACGTATTTTAAGTAGCTGCAATATGTACAAAATGTTATATACTTAATCTATCTACTTAGTGCATAAGGTGGCTAGCTACTTAGAATAAGTAACCGACTGCATTATATCAATATGCGGTACATATTAACGCATCTGGCTACTGAATCCTTCCCTGTACGTATTGCGCCTACTAACCTAAGATTGATAAATACGTATTATACGTAGCCGGTCACATTTTTATCAGTATACTTATTAAAGATGGGCCGAATCGAAAAAAGGAGTCGGTGGTTTACCGTTATACGTATTCCGCCTACTTACATAAGGTTGATTCATATGTATTAAAAGTAGCCTGTTACACAGTATCTATATACATACAACATTAAGCAACGTACAATAAAGATGACAAATACGTACGATACGTACGATAAGGTTGATAGCTACGTATTGTAAGTAGCTGACACCATTATTTAAGTATGCTGCATAGTTACAGCATGTCACTAGCTACGTTCATTAAGGAATCTGTGGTTTACCTTTACACGTATTCCGCCTACTTACATAAGGTCGATAGATATGTATTAAAAGGAGCCTGTTACACAGTATCTGTATATTTACAACATTAAGCGACCTACGTACAATAAAGATGACAGCTACGTACGATAAGGTTGATAGCTAAGTATTGTAAGTAGCTGACACCATTATTTCATTAAGCTGCATAGTTACAGCATGTGACTAGCTACGTTCAATAAGGAGTCTGTGGTTTACCATTACACGTATTCCGCCTACTTACATAAGGTTGATAGATATGTATTAAAAGGAGCCTGTTACACAGTATCTGTATATTTACAACATTAAGCGACCTACGTACAATAAAGATGACAGCTACGTACGATAAGGTTGATAGCTAAGTATTGTAAGTAGCTGACACCATTATTTCATTAAGCTGCATAGTTACAGCATGTGACTAGCTACGTTCAATAAGGAGTCTGTGGTTTACCATTACACGTATTCCGCCTACTTACATAAGGTTGATAGATATGTATTAAAAGGAGCCTGTTACACAGTATCTGTATATTTACAACATTAAGCGACCTACGTACAATAAAGATGACAGCTACGTACGATAAGGTTGATAGCTAAGTATTGTAAGTAGCTGACACCATTATTTCATTAAGCTGCATAGTTACAGCATGTGACTAGCTACGTTCAATAAGGAATCTGTGGTTTACCATTACACGTATTCCGCCTACTTACATAAGGTTGATAGATATGTATTAAAAGGAGCCTGTTACACAGTATCTGTATATTTACAACATTAAGCGACCTACGTACAATAAAGATGACAGCTACGTACGATAAGGTTGATAGCTAAGTATTGTAAATAGCTGACACCGTTATTTAATTAAGCTGCATAGTTACAGCATGTGACTAGCTACGTTCATTAAGGAGTCTGTGGTTTACCATTACACGTATTCCGCCTACTTTCATAAGGTTGATAAATATGTATTAAAAGTAGCCTGTTACACAGTATCTATATATTTACAACATTAAGCGACCTACGTACAATAAAGATGACAGCTACGTACGATAAGGTTGATAGCTAAGTATTGTAAGTAGCTGACACCATTATTTCATTAAGCTGCATAGTTACAGCATGTGACTAGCTACGTTCATTAGGGAGTCTGTGGTTTACCATTACACGTATTCCGCCTACTTACATAAGGTTGATAGATATGTATTAAAAGGAGCCTGTTACACAGTATCTGTATATTTACAACATTAAGCGACCTACGTACAATAAAGATGACAGCTACGTACGATAAGGTTGATAGCTAAGTATTGTAAGTAGCTGACACCATTATTTCATTAAGCTGCATAGTTACAGCATGTGACTAGCTACGTTCAATAAGGAGTCTGTGGTTTACCATTACACGTATTCCGCCTACTTACATAAGGTTGATAGATATGTATTAAAAGGAGCCTGTTACACAGTATCTGTATATTTACAACATTAAGCGACCTACGTACAATAAAGATGACAGCTACGTACGATAAGGTTGATAGCTAAGTATTGTAAGTAGCTGACACCATTATTTAATTAAGCTGCATAGTTACAACATGTGACTAGCTACGTTCATTAAGGAGTCTGTGGTTTACCATTACACGTATTCCGCCTACTTTCATAAGGTTGATAGATATGTATTAAAAGTAGCCTGTTACACAGTTGGTATACTTACAAAATTTAGCAATCTACATAAAATAACAATAACAGCTACGTAGAATAAGGTTGATAGCTATAGCTACGTAGTGTAGATAGCTGCTGACACCATAACATGGCACTAAACTAAAGGCGGAAAATAGACAATGTGAATCATTAAAAAGTAGCTTACCTACACAAAGTACCTATACCTACTTACCTACTAATATTTATTCTGTGACACTACACTACCTACATAAGTAACAGGATAAGATAGGGATTGGAGCCTACTATGGGAAAATTCTGATAAAAATCACATTTGATAACATTCTTATGCCTAATTTTTGTTTAGGATAAGATAAGTCTTTATTTGCCTTAAACATGGTATAAAAAAAGAGCTCTTTGTTTTTGTTTTAGGCCAAGATAGAGTCAACCTCAAAAGTAAATGATGGTCGGGTAGTTGGTTTCAAAAATGATATACGTTCCTAAGGTAGGTTGCTAGATACTTAGGTAAAGTTACACTACCTACCTACTTATGTACATTATATATTTTTAGCTAGGTAGGTCCATGAAAACTGGCATAAATGTTCTCATTCACACTAGGTCTGGTATGAATGGGATGTAGGTAGGTACACAAGGATACAGCTACATCTCAAGTTACATAAAAACAAAGAAAAATGAAGATTACCACTAAGACATAAGAACGAGCAGTGTATAGTCTGATGTACGTATCCTTGTGTGAGTAGGTACCTACTAGGTTTAAAAACTAGGTAGTCTGAATCCCATTGATAAGTACTTAGGTGGGTACGCAATAATAAGTCTAGGTTGAATCCTAGGTACTATTACCTAGTAAGTAGTTTAGATATAAGTAGGTACGAAAGTTACGATGACTGTTATGATGTTTGGTCGTTTGGATGTTTGTGGCTCAATCACGCACTTAGGTAGGTTAGGTATACCTACCTACTTGATCATCATCATCTCAGCCCGGTATCAGCCACTGCTGGGTAGGTATACTAGGTACCTATAGGCCTCCTTCATTTTCTGCTAGCCTCCTCTGTAGGTAGGTACCTACTACTTACTTACCTAACATAATCACTTTACTAGACCGTTTGGATTGGAACAAACATCTAAGTAACTCTATTTAAGTAGGCACCTACCATTTTTTTTTTTTTTTTTTTTAGGATGGGAAATCATCAAATGACTTCTCCCACTCTGGGCGGAGCGGGAGGGAGTGTCAGACTCTTACTGACTAAAACCCATCCATGTTCCTTCCTCGCCCTTTATGTTCCGGGGCCGCGGTATCTCTTTCGAACAGTCCCGCAACCCCGGCAGGCTTCGGCCCTTGCGGGCCCCTCGCTTTTGCTGACATCTCTTTGAGGCGCGCGTGGAACACGAACGCGCCGTCGACACGGCCTGTCGTCGTTAGACGGACGGACGGCTAGCTAGCCCATAGCCAACCGTCCACAGGCCCGCATCTACGGTGGCCGGTAGCCACCACGTGGCCCCCGACGCCCGGTGCGTCTCCCGCGGCGGCCGGGAAGTGAGGATCTCTCCCTCTCTCGTTCTGCCACCTCCTTCGCTAGCATGACTGCTTCGCAGAAGGAGGTGACGGCTTCCCATTCCGTCTCGCTCCGGACCATGGATTGAACCAGGGCCGGACGCGAGAGGTCGCCGCCGCCGATCGCCGTCACGAGGACACGGCGGTGCTCCGCCCACGCAGGGCAGACCTCCACCGTGTGCTCCACCGTGTCCTCCGGTCGATCCTCGCAGTGGAGACACCCGGGCGTTTCCTCCCGCCCGATTCGGTGCAGGTACCTCCCGAAACATCCGTGTCCGGTGAGGACCTGCGTCAGGCGGAAGGTGAGGACGCCGTGGCGCCTCTCTAGCCACTCCTCAAAGAAGGGACTTACCGCCACTATCGTGGCGTGCCCTGCACGGGGTTGCGACAGTCGCTCTCTCCATGTCGCCATGAGATCGCGCCGGAGGTCAGTCCGCTGAGCGGCAATTTGCCGCGGCAGCGGAGTTTCCCCCCGGCCGCGGCGTAGTACCTCCGCGCGCCAGTCGTGCAGGCAAGTAGGTACCTACCTGGATTAGAATTTAAGTTGGTAGGTAAGTAAGCGTACTATTATAGGCCGGTTTCAAAACTGGCACGGGTGACGTTCAAATTTTAAACAAAATGCATGGAAATAAAGCGCAACTAGTACCTATTCGCAATTCCCATGCATTGAAATGGCGCGTCATAACCACGTCCGAGCAACGACTTACCGTGTGTCCTAAATTGCGCTTTATTTCCATGCGTTTGGTTTGAAATTTGAATGTCGCCCGTACGATGTTAAGTTAATTTTGATTTGATTGTCCTTTGAGAAACCGGGCGACCTACATAAACTCCCGAAAAAATAACAGGAACATGGAATCAAGTCTAACACGCGGGCGAAATCGCAGGCGGCAGCTAGCAGATTAATACCTAATTGCTGAAAATATGTATAAGTACCTATCAAAGTTTTGTTTCCAATAACCATTTTGATTTCGCTGTGATCAATAGGTACCTAGGTACCTACCTACCTACCTAGCTGAAAATGTGAAGTCACTGCCTTTTATTTATTTATCATCAACAGTACATACCTACATAAAACATTTATCAATAAGAGTAAACATGTTAGGGTTCTAATGTAGGTACGTACCAGATAAAGGTGTACCTAGGTACACAACATTCTTAATACATTAAAGCTTCTTACACTAGAAAAATAAAAAAGACTAAAAAAATAAAAAAAGAGATAGCAGACTTACAATAACAAAGTAAGTAGGTAGTTAAAGAAAAAATAACATAACAAAATATATAAAAATGTATATAATGGGTAGGTATTTAAATGTCGGTTCAAATGAGAGCGCAATAAGGTTTTGAATTTGGGTAGGGAAGGGAGTTCGTTGTATTTGAATAGGTAGGTACACATTCTTGATACTGTGATATTGGTGAGTGTCTCCCTGCCTTTTAATTTTTCCACCCGAATCCGGCGAACCCCGGGCTGATCGCGTCTTACATAATTAGGTAATTTCATTACCTACGTTACCTACTTATTTAGAGCAGTTTGTTACCTACGTACAAGTATACCACCACCATTAGTATACGTATCCCGATTTACCCGATTACTTTTAAGTACCTAGCCCTGTAGACGCCAAATTAGTGTTGCCAATAATGCGACGGCAATTTGTGACCGATGGTTCCAAAAAAATACATCAGATTTATGATCATAAAATAATTATGTTTGAGCATGGATTGGATTATAACTTCTGTTGATTACATTCCCTTCAGTCAATTTGCTTATTCTAAACCTTTTTTTTTTAAAGAATGCTGGGTTGGCTGGATAGAGACGCTCGGTATTTACTTAGCGCGTATACACAAAGAACGCTGGTTTCCAGCGCTGGCAAGCCTGCGCCGATAATAGTTAGAGAGCCCACGACACTTAAACCTAGTTCGATAAGACTCCCGGATAAATATACAGATATAATATTAGTCACATTATTAATGGAACACAAAATAGCGGTGCTGCAATGCAAAAAACCTGGAGGCGTTATTAAATAAAAAAAAACTTGAGAGGTGTCAAGGGACACCCGGATGGAACGAAGTAGACGACAAGAAGACGAAGTAGAAGACAATAGCCTACTATAGCAAAAAGTGTCGTGACAACTTTTCGTAAGAATTTTTTCCGTCTAGCCCCCTTTCACAATGCGCGATAAGGAACTTCGTTACTATGACTCCCAAGTTTCGTAAAATTATTCGTACGTGACCGTGGCACGCGTATTCAATCAGTACAAATCGAAAGTAACCGGGTGATTGCTGACAAAACGCCGAATCAAGCGAATTACATAATTATCATCTGGGAGTCTTATCGAACGAGGTTTAGTGTCGAGGGCTCTAACTATAAGCGCTGACAATTTCTGACAGCCAGCCGCAGGCAGCGTTCTACGTGTATACGCACTTAGGTAGGTATTTACTTTATATATTTACTTACTGCGTACTTCGATCACAGATAGGTAAGTACCTAACTATAGCGTTGCACTAGTCGTAAAAAATGGCATGAGCCTAACCATGTTGAAAATAAAATTAAAACTATTGTGTGTAAGTTTTATCTCTTTCGTGATTTACTGAATAACTTGACATTTTATCCAACGATCGTGAAAAAATATTGTGCATTAGTGCAATTAGATAGGTACGCTTAATAGGTAAGTACCTAAAATATTTTTTTGATTTCATATTTTATAATATTTTATTATTTAAAATATTTTATCGATTTTGAAATCTTGGTTTGGCAACACTGGTTTGCAGAGTTTGCACTTGCCGTAGACAGAACTTGACTTGCAGTTTTGTTTGTTTTTGAGTATAGTTTTGTGCTAGTATATCTGTGGTGCTAGCCGTTAGAACTTAAACCGCCCCTAAGACGACCCACTGACCAAAGTACGTACAAAATAATGGCAGAAGCGAGCCGTGTGTCTGTGTCTACTGCGCTTGCGCTCACAGATGCCGAAGGTCTAAGTCTAAGTGATATAGGTGCCGACGGCGACTGCTCATTAAACAAGAATAATCTTCAATTTCTAACAGATATGAAATTGGAGAACTACGAGCAAGTCTTTCGCGGTAAGTATAGGCAGTGAAATGTTTGCTTCTTGCTATTTTGTTTCTAGATTTCACGTCGTAGGTAAATAATATTAATTATTCTGGACTGATGCCTTGAGTCCAGCAAAGCAGTTAGTTAGGTAGTACATATTTTCATTTCTGTAAGGCAGTTATGTACCGAGAAGCTTACTGTTCATAAGTCTTCATCACCCATTTCCAATTGCAATCTGTACAGGAAAGCTGGTTGTTTGTACCTGTTCTTTATTTTAAATAATTATTCCTCTTCACTTGCATGGGTCACTTTGTGTTGCAATGAACTCCAGACTGTTGTCTGTTATGAAAGCTGATGGTTTTACTGGATGGTCCTAGATATTTAAACTGTAATTAGTTGTGTGCTTGCACCTACTTTGAACCTTTCAGTGAAATAGTCACCACGGTTGCATTTAAATCAGTCTCGGTGCAGATAAATGTAGTCTTAGTTCGGCTTATATTCATGATTCACCACACACATCTAATACAAATGAAAATCAATAGCCTAATTAAGTACCTATCTACTTTTAGAAAACAACATTGATGCTAATGTATTAGCCCTTATGAGCCCTGAAGAACTCAAAGAACTGATCCCCAAAATAGGAGATCGGGTTAAAATTAGAAATCATATTGAACGGCAGTCCGCACAAAAACTCACTTTTGCAGTAAGTACCTACTTTTAAACTGTTTGCTTAGGGATCTATTAGATTGAAATACTGAGGTATGACCTTATAAAGTTAGTACCTAGATATTTTACATATATATTTTACATAACTTCTATGGAAGTAGTTGGCTAATGATGATATTTTTTTATAAAATTAGAATTTGGAACTAATGAGCTGATCCAATTCAGCACAAGAATGGCTAGTTTAGATACTTAACATTGAGAAGTTCCATTTTCCAATGTTTCAATTCAGCCCATCTCGGAGCACTGGTGAAACATGGGCACAAAAAAAGAAGACCTTGAACCTATATTTGCACTCTCATTTTGTATATTTCAGATTGTTGAAGACCCCAATGAATACTTTCCAATCCTATCAGATGACAATAATACAGATGTTGTGTCCGAAGCTGAATCCAAATCATCTGAGGATACATTTGGATCAGCCTCAGTAACTGGTACTGCCATCAGATCTAATGTAAGTTTGTAACTATTAATAATATACTTACATTAAGTAAGTAGGTTATACTCACTTTGTTAGAGTGTAACTGTACTGCAATCCATACACCTTACTTTAGTGAAGTTTAGTATGGCTTTGACATTAAAATCACTAGGATCACTTTGAAAGCTAAGTGAGTCTAGGTGCCAGCTCCATGCCAAGGGTTCAAGGGTTCCACAATATACTGGTTGTGGCAAAATAATGAGGCGTAAAGGTTAGGTAAGATACCCTTTATTTTGTAGCTAAAAGGATTTGTTTATAAGAAACATTTGATGAATATTGAAGAAAAACCGAACTGCCTTTTGAATTTTTGAAATTAGTACAGTCAGCAAGAAAAATTGCAGGTACTAAAAAAAATAAGTTGTGTTGTTGTAAAATTTAGTTGTGCTTAATCGCCTCTATTTCCCATCAGGAATGTTTACCTAAAAGTAAATAAAGATGAAAGTAAAAACCAGCCAAGTGTGAGTCTATAATTGGTAAAATTTAGTTTGTATGGAAATCGACCAACCTTAACTAATAATAATTATTGCTACTTCTTGTTTCAGGTGGCCAAGATACTTCACGTAATTTGTTTTCACTTGTAGTCTTTAGTAGATTATTAGATACAGTAATATAGAAGTAAGTAGTTGTGTGTTAGATAAGTGACGTAGTTAGTTTTCCTATGTAGGCCGTTGATTACCGCGGCTGGCAGCTATAATGCTTATATATTACAACGAAACATTTGTAATGTCTGCTGTTGTAAGTTCATTTTGTAAGTATTATTACAAAAAAACTTACGACAGCCCTCACAGATCAGATGGTAGAAGCTCTGCCTTCCGCGCTGTCGCTGTAGGTTGTGAGTTCTATCCCCACTGAGAACAAACATTTGTGTGATGAACATAGATAGAAATAGAAATCATTTATTTGCCAATAATGTAGGTATACAACTACGATGGTTATTATTGATGAGAGTCCCGATGTTTGTTCTGTGTCTGTCTGGGTGTTACTATTATTATCAGTACTTACATTAATGTATTTACTTACAAAAAAAAATTCTATCAGTTACCTGGTTCCTATAGTACAAGCTTTACTTAGTTTGGGGTTAGATGGCGTTGTGTTTTAGGGTAGAAGCTTAAATTAAAAAGTAAATACCTACTTAAATAAAATTAAAAAATAATGGTGGTAATTTTTACTCATACTTTACTGTACTGATGTTGCTTTTAGGCCAGCGTGGATGGAAGAGCTATATTGAAAGAAGGTCAAAATTCTGGAGGATTACTGAAAGAAGGTGCAAGAAGAAAATTAAGTCAACTGGTGATTACCCAGACTATTGACAAATCTATGACAAAGAAAATCACAACTGAAGAGTTTTACAAATTGGCTTTGGAAATTGTTGCCTTATTTCCAAAAGAAAGTGTAGTTGTTTATTATTCAGCCTACGTGTCGGGCAAAGGTGAAACTGCCAAGAAAAATGCAAGTGGAAAATTATACGAAACATACATAACCAGACGGCGAAAATTGCGTGAAAGCGGAGATCTTCCTGGAACCAGCAGGACTTCTTCACGGTCTTCAGATATTTTACCAACCATTACTGAGGACACTAATAATTATGGTAGGTTATAATATTTTTTGGTCAATATTCTTTAACCGGTACCGGTTACCGGTATAATAAATGGACAGAAAATTGAGTAAACATGAGCTAATCATTCACAGAGGAAATCAATGATGAAAATCTGACGTGGTTGAAAAATAATGTAGACCCCTGGAAGACTGTGGAAGAAAAGTGGGCTGAAACAAGAAACTATCGACTAAAAATTATTAATAATAGTGGCCAAGAAATAGCAGAATACTTCAACAATTTTCCGGCTTTAAAACAACCCCTAGGATATACCCTGGTAGGTTATCTATCCTACAATATCTTATAAAAACTAACTTGTAAAATGTAAAAGTTTGTGTGGATATTTGTATGAAATTAATCTGCTTTGGCTCATTGATTTTAACAAAGTAAAATAAGGTAGATGACGCTGCAAATTTTTAACCTTCAGGGGGTCTAAAAAGGCCACTTTAGCAGAATCATAATTTGAATCACGTTAAAATTTAAAATTCTTAAAATGGACTTTATGTTTATGAAGATAAGGTCCATTTTACCAATTTAAATTTTTTAAGATGATTCAAATTATGATTCTTCTAAAGCGGCTATTTTAGGCCCACTGTTCTTAGATTAATTTAGGTATTTATTGTCAACATGTACCTACATACATTATTTACATAGCTAAGGTATATATTAGCTATTAGGCGAGGAGGTACTTTCGTTAACAATGTAATATTTTTTTCAGCTTCAAGAAGATTTTAAATCTATGTACCCTGGGAAAGAGAATCGTCTATTCTCTATGCTTGATCTGAAGAAAGAAGAAATAATTGACTACGCCAAACAAAGAGCTCGACAAAGTAGAGACAAACACTACTCTGCTACTATATTACATTTCATTGGCCTTATCCAGGGTAAGTATCTAGTAAGTTCGTGTCACTAAGATTTCATTTGAGTCTAGTTTTTTTTGGAATTAAAATCTCTTGTGTGGGTTGATTTCTAGTTAAGTAAATAGTAGAAATTCCTAAACTTTTAATGTGGTGCATTATTTACGAGTAGTATTATTAACGCTAAATCAATGAGCCACGCGGTTCCTTGAAAACATCAGTCTCATAGGTTTAGGGGCAGAAGTACCGTCAATGGCCTTCTCGCTCGCACATATTGACCTTTTGAAATTATATAAAATCACTGAACTTGACAATGAAAAATCGCAAGCGACAATGTTGTTTGCAATCAAATTGCACACAGTTCAGTTCAGCAAAAACATCAATTAGATCAAAGCAAGTTTTCAAAACACAAAGCATATATACGAAAACTAGTAAAGTAAACTTTTTGGTAGGAAGATTTGCTTAGATCTAATAATGTTTTTGCTGAACTGTATGCAATTTGATTGCTCACAACTTTGTAGCTTGCAATTTTTCTTAAATGAGGTCAGTGATTTTATATTTTACAAAAGGTTGAAATGTGCGAGTTGGAGGTACATTGACGGTAGTCAGTCTAACAAATGTACCTAATTGAAACATATATTATAATGTAATGGAATGGTTCCAAAATCCCATATCTGACGCATCCCTAGATTCCCTAGTGTTAACATTGGTGTAGAAGACATCGTAATTATAAAGTCAGCCGGATTATATTTATTTATTTTTTTCAGAAAGTGACGCAGATTCTGTCAAGAATGTAAGTCTTCTGCTACTAGCTTACATAATCAATATTTCGCCTGCGAAAAAAAGGAAGTGCAAACAGATGCTTAAATTTTCCCGTGCAGAAATCTGCGATGCCTACATCAAGCAAGTGGGTTCTGAAGCAGCGGTAACAAGTGAAATTATATCAAAACGGGAGCAAATTTCCAAGCAAGGCCGCACGTTACAGCCATTTGTTATTTTTGTCGGACGATCGGTGGCGGAAGTTCTAGCTGCCTACGTAGTAATCAACGATACGGTGTACCATTTTAACAAGTTAATAACGGCAGTGGACTGTGCGTGCAAAATATTTCATGCAACTGGGGCCTCTTACCCTGAGGAATGTGCAGAGGTTTGGTTGTTCATCCAGTTGGGTTTCTTTGATATTAAAACTAAGTTCGACAAAAACACACAGGCAGTAAACACTCTGTTGGCTGATCTGGGACTATTTACCAATTCTGAAAAATAGAATGTTTACTTGTTATTATTGCAAAAAAGCAGTAGCGTCGACTCCATCATTGTTAGTTACTCATATTAGAACTTTTTGTAAGGCAACTGTAGAAAATTCTAATCTTCGGTGTGGTGAACAAGAGTGTTATCGTCATTATAACTCTGCGTTCTCTTTTAAAAAACACTTAGTTAGAGATCACCCATCTTTGGAACTAAATTTGCATCAAGATCGTAATGCCATAGATATGCCTATTGTTAACTCAGATTTACCATCAACAAGTTCAGAAACAACACAACCAAGTAAATCGGTGCAAACCAGGTTAG
The DNA here is from genome assembly GCA_950022955.1 of Xestia ashworthii. Taxonomy (NCBI): domain Eukaryota; kingdom Metazoa; phylum Arthropoda; class Insecta; order Lepidoptera; family Noctuidae; genus Xestia; species Xestia ashworthii. Next base: position 5,005,682 of record OX465573.1, read on the forward strand.
TAACGCAAGAAAATGACAATTGTTTAAGTCATCATGCTGGGCATCTAATATCTTCTTTATATGCTAGTCCAATAATACCACGTAAAACTGTGCAAGAAGTTATGCAAAACCTTCAGATATTCTTTAAAAAATCTGAAAATATTTTGTCAAAACAGTTCAATGATTTGGTGCCATCTAATGAAATTACCGATAATGTTTCGGTTGCTCTTTCAACAACACTTAATACATTTTGCAACACTTTTGCCAATTTTAATACTGAACACAAACGCTTAAGGCATTTTAAACTCTTAGGAACTTATAACGAGCCTCAAGAAGTAAAAATTGGTCGACGATTGGATACTAAAAAAACTCCACAAGGATTAGCATTGACGCCGATTTATTGTACAGAGCAACTAATGCCACTAAAAAATAATTTGGAACAATTTTTTTCAATCGGTAATGTTTTGAAGGATACTTTAGAATACTTGGGCAGTTTACAAGAACCGGCCTTTGGTATTGAAAATATTGTTCAGGGTAGTGTATGGAAAAAAATGATCGAAAATTCTGTAGGTTTGGTTTTACCGTTGATAGTATATTTTGACGATTTTGAGATCGGAAACCCCCTAGGGAGTCATGCTGGGGTACACAAATTAGGAGCGGTTTACGTATCTATACCATGTCTACCTTCTAATTACGTTTCCCTCTTGCAAAACATTTTCATGTTGGCTCTTTTTCACTCGTCAGATAGGGCCCAATTTGGAAATAACTTAATGTTTCAAAAAGTTTTTGACGTGCTCAATGATTTAAAGCACAATGGTATAACTGTTAAAAATGACGTATACACAGGAGTTATAAAGTTTTATGTAGCAGCCGTTACTGGTGACAATTTGGGACTTAATGGTATACTTGGGTTCGTTGAGAGTTTTAGTGCTAATCGACCATGCAGAATGTGTAATGCAAGTAAAAGTCAAATTCGATCAATGTTGTATGAAGACGACACGTTATTAAGAAATGAACGTAACTATTCGAACGATTTACAGCAGAACAACATTTCAGAGACAGGCATTAAAGAACAGTGTGCATGGCTTGCCTTAGATGGATTTGATATGTTCCAAAATGTTGCAGTTGATGTTTTACATGATTATCTCGAGGGCTCTTGTCGATACGTAATGAAGTTTATTATAACGAATCTAGTTAGAACGCAGAAACTTATCTCTTTGGAAAATTTAGCTTCCAGAATACGGTATTTTAATTATGGACCCGATTCAACTTCAAAGCCTTCTAATGCAGTAACAGCAGAGGGGGCATCCATAAATTTAAAATTTTCAGCTGCTGAAATGCTTTGTCTAGTTCGTTATTTTGGTCTTATCGTTGGATACAATGTGCCAGATGAAAACGAAATTTGGCTGTTGTATATAAAATTACGTCGGCTTTTAGACAAACTTTTGAGTCGTCGAATCCATGAAAGTACTATAGAGCAAGTAAAATTCTTAGTAGCAGATATAAATGAGCTTTATTGTGAACTGAGTAGGATGCAACTGAAACCAAAATTCCACTTTTTAACACACTATCCACAAATGCTAAGGAAATTTGGTCCCTTAACTCAAATCTGGACTATGAGATTTGAAGCGAAACATCGTGTATCTAAATTCATAGCTAGAGCAACGCAAAGTAGAATAAATATTTGTAAAACTATAGCAATAAAACATCAATTAATATTGAATGACATGTTTTTAAAAAAACAACCGTTAGTTCCATTAAAGTCTGGTAAACTAAAAAAGGTAGCAATGTCTGAAATACTCGATATTGGTTTAGATTTTGAGACTCAAGGGGTTTATGATGATTATAGTTATGCAACGTCATGGGTGATGCTTAATAGTATAAAATTTGAAGTGTCATCAATTCTAGTATTAGATGTTTTGGAATCGACATGTTTACCAGTCTTTGCGGAAGTGAAGAACATATATGTAACAAAATGCAGCAAAATTATATTCCACTGTATATCATTGGAATGTATCGATTTTAACGATCACTTTTTTGCTTACGAGGTAACAAAAACGAGCAATCATTTGTTATATGCTTACGATAACCTTATTTCTCCTGTACCTGCCACAATAACTGTATTGCCGAACATGAAACGCTACATTACTGTGCGTTGGACGTTAGACTAACTTTTCCAGTCAGTTAAAGGTGGTACGATTTTCATACAAGTTTTTGATTTTACCATCTAGGGGCGAAGATAGTATGTTTGTATACTGAAATAACTGTAGTAGGCTTTTATTTTGGTCTGTATTTGAGGCAAATTATATTCGGCTAGAGAAAACTGTGGATTAATAGCGAAAATAACATTGACATTTTAGTTTGAATGTGTGAGTAAACACCGAATTTCAGTTGTCACTAATAATCTACTATAATTTGCCTCAAATACAGACCAAAATAAAATTCTACTACAGTTATTCCAGTATACCTACACATAGTACATCCTATATTTACTTTAGCAAGGTGGTACCGCCACAGAGCAACTGTTATTCTTAAAAAAACTTTCCAAGTTAGTTGGTGGTTGTAGCAATAAATCTAAGTAATGTATATATTCTGATTTTGTTATTATCTCCGATTTGGAGAATAAGTTCCTTGACATTTTTCAAATCAAGGCATGGAGCCGTACCTTCTGATATAAAATTTTGAAGTTTAAAAGTGTTAGAAACACCGGTAGAAAGAGCCGCTTTAATCAGAATTTCAAAGCACAACCCGGACTTTCCACCGGTATTTCCAACATTAAGTAAAAAAAAAATCCTATTTACATAGTAATAATATTTAATTATCAATCCATTAATATTGATATTTTTTCTGTAGTCAATATTGCGGGTGTACCTTCTTTGATATTGATAAAACTTTTTATGAAGAAGGTGAAATTTTGTAAGCAATGCAGTTTTTGAAGCAGATTTTTTTTTAGTATAATATTACAACTTTGGTTCACTTTTTTTACCAATTAATATTCGATTCGGTATGGTCCACTCGCCATTCTGACTCGCACTGTTTATTTGTATCAGTCTGAAAGCTTCTAACAATTTGACATTCTAATAGTACTTAAGTATGTAAGTAAAATAAATATATTATGTTCGATTTCACTGAAGAATTTCATTACTTTTACTTGTAGATATTTATGTACCTACTAATGTTATACTATACTGCCTCGGACTCAATACCATGGTGTATTATACTTTATGTTTAGGTGCTGTATTATGCTTAAAATGTATTGTTTATGTAGTATACTGGCTCGTATCTGTACAACATTCTGTTTTCCACTTATGTTTCGGCGTTGCATAGGTACTAGACTGGCTCGTATCCTTACAACATGATGTTTTTTACTTATGCTTAGGTGTTGTTTATGTACTATACTGGCTCGTATCCATCCATACAACATTGTGTTTCCACTTATGTTTAGGCGTTATATAGGTACGTACTATACTGGCTCGTATCCATGCAACATTGTGTTTCCACTTATGTTTAGGTGTTGTATACGTACGTACTATACTGGCTCGTATCCATGCAATCTGTAGTACCTATAGTTCTGAGCCGGTACAGTGCGTATTATACACCTGTACATAAATAGAAGAAACCATGCTGTGAGTAATCTGGGCCAGTATACCTAGTACTTGTACTACACCTGAACGTAAGTAGGACACACCGTGTTGTACGTAGCCTGAGTCAGTACAGTACGTATTCTACACCATTACATAAGTAGGACACACCATGCTGTACGTAGCCTGAGCCAGTACAGTACGTATTCTACCCCATCACATAAGTAGGGCACACCGTGCTGTACGTAGTCTGAGTCAGTACAGTACGTATTCTACCCCATTGCATTAGTAGGACACACCATGCTGTACGTAGTCTGAGCCAGTACAGTACGTATTCTACCCCATTGCATAAGTAGGTCGCACCGTGCTGTATGTAGCCTGAGTCAGTACAGTACGTATTCTACCCCATTGCATTAGTAGGACACACCATGCTGTACGTAGCCTGAGCCAGTACAGTACGTATTTTACCCCATCATATAAGTAGGACACACCGTGCTGTACGTAGCCTGAGTCAGTACAGTACGTATTCTACCCCATTGCATTAGTAGGACACACCATGCTATACGTAGTCTGAGCCAGTGCAGTACGTATTCTACCCCATTGCATTAGTAGGACACACCATGCTATGCGTAGTCTGAGCCAGTGCAGTACGTATTCTACCCCATTGCATTAGTAGGACACACCATGCTGTACGTAGCCTGAGCCAGTGCAGTACGTATTCTACCCCATTGCATTAGTAGGACACACCATGCTATACGTAGTCTGAGCCAGTGCAGTACGTATTCTACCCCATTGCATTAGTAGGACACACCATGCTATGCGTAGTCTGAGCCAGTGCAGTACGTATTCTACCCCATTGCATTAGTAGGACACACCATGCTATACGTAGTCTGAGCCAGTGCAGTACGTATTCTACCCCATTGCATTAGTAGGACACACCATGCTATACGTAGTCTGAGCCAGTGCAGTACGTATTCTACCCCATTGCATAAGTAGGACACACCGTGCTGTACGTAGCCTGAGTCAGAACAGTACGTATTCTACACCATTATATAAGTAGGAAAAACCATGCTGTACGTAGTCTGAGCCAATACAGTACGTATTCTACCCCATTGCATAAGTAGGACACACCGTGCTGTATGTAGCCTGAGTCAGTACAGTACGTATTCTACCCCATTGCATTAGTAGGACACACCGTGCTGTACGTAGCCTGAGTCAGTACAGTACGTATTCTACACCATTACATAAATAGGAAAAACCATGCTATACGTAGTCTGAGCCAGTGCAGTACGTATTCTACCCCATTGCATAAGTAGGACACACCGTGCTGTACGTAGCCTGAGTCAGTACAGTACGTATTCTACACCATTGCATAAATAGGACAAACCATGCTATACGTAGTCTGAGCCAGTGCAGTACGTATTCTACCCCATTGCATAAGTAGGACACACCGTGCTGTATGTAGCCTGAGTCAGTACAGTACGTATTCTACCCCATTGCATTAGTAGGACACATCGTGCTGTACGTAGCCTGAGTCAGTACAGTACGTATTCTACACCATTACATAAATAGGAAAAACCATGCTATACGTAGTCTGAGCCAGTGCAGTACGTATTCTACCCCATTGCATAAGTAGGACACACCGTGCTGTACGTAGCCTGAGTCAGTACAGTACGTATTCTACACCACTGCATAAATAGGACAAACCATGCTATACGTAGTCTGAGCCAGTGCAGTACGTATTCTACCCCATTGCATAAGTAGGACACACCGTGCTGTACGTAGCCTGAGTCAGTACGGTACGTATTCTACACCATTACATAAATAGGACAAACCATGCTATACGTAGTCTGAGCCAGTGCAGTACGTATTTTACCCCATTGCATAAGTAGGACACACCGTGCTGTATCGTAGCCTAAGTCAGTACAGTACGTATTCTAGCCCATTACATAAGTAGGACACACCGTGCTGTACGTAGCCTGAGTCAGTATAGTACGTATTCTACCCAATTTCGCAAGTAGGACACACCGTGCTGTAGGTAGCCTGAGTCAGTACAGTACGTATTCTACATCATAACATAAGTAAGACAAACCATGCTGTACGTAGTCCGAGCCGGTACAGTACGTATTCTACAACATTACATTAGCAGGGCAAACCATGCTGTACGTAGTCTGACCCAGTACAGTACGTATTCTACTCCATTGCATAAGTAGGACACACCGTGCTGTACGTAGCCTAAGTCAGTACTGTACGTACTCTACACCATTACATAAGGTAGAACACACCATGCTGTACATAGTCTGAGCCAGTACAGTACGAAATCTACACCATTACATAAGTAGGACACACCATGCTGTTCGTAGTCTGAGCCGGTACAGTACGTATTCTACACCATTACATAAGTGGGAGAGTCAATACTGTTAGTAGTCTGAACCAGTGCATTACGTATACAATGAAGATATTTAGTAGGACAGGTGAGGATTGCACGCTACTTATTTAAGTAGCAAATCGATCCAGGAGTAAATTACGTATGCCGCTCCATGAAAAAGTTCATGGTGCCGGCTACTTATGCATAGCTACGTACGCGACATGGTTCCGGCTACAATCGTCATTCTGTATCGTTTTACTACATAAATTACGTAATGCGGCTACGTAAATTTCTCTCAGTGTATGATTCGTCGGTCCTCATCATATGCCCATACCACGACAGTCGATTCCATTTCAACTTAACTGTGAGGTAATCCCCAAAATTTGCTAAAAAATAAGTAGTTTATCTATCTATCTCTTGCAGATCTCCATAGGATTACAAATCGACTTAAGATAAAGCACTATTTAAGACAGAAAATTATGATGAACAATGTTCGTTCCATGATGACGAAATCTTTTGCTTTTCGAGACAGACTGAACTGTACCCTCTCTCTGAACTCCTCACGCATACAGAGCAGGTTATTATTAAAAGTTATAAATAATAAACAACTGTGTACGTATGAGGAGTTGATGGATGCACATTACAGTCGTCTGCAAGCTACAGCGTGCTCCAGAGCGTTCCAGAACGTTCCAGCTACGTTTGCGGATAAGCTTCGTACATGAATATTAAAATGAGGCGTTATTGTGGCGGCTGTTACACCAACGCGAATGGGAGGTTTATTAAGCTATTGCATAGATCGCGGGCCTTGAGCGTGGAGATAATGACAATGACAAGCTAATTTTCTTGTTAATATATTGCCGTAACTATGGAGTTGTACCTAGGTTGTATACATTTGATGTTAGACCTTTGTAACCATTTTTATTCTTCTATGTTCTAGAACCATAATTATATGGGCAACTACCGGACTTTCACAGTTTTTATGTCTTGTGACTGGGACTGTAGCTACATTAGATGTTCATTTTTGTTTCGACAATTCAAAAGTGCCTGTAACTGGCCCACTTGAAATAAATGCTTTGATTTTGATTATAAAATTCATAATTTCATCGTGATGGGAAGCCGAGCCTGAACATTCAGTCTGCGTTTGGTCCTCGAGCCGGCAACAAGCGGAAAAATAAAATAAATAAATAATTATTGCATAAATAAGTCGATAAAAAATGCTATGCAATAGCTTTACCGCGGCAGTCCCCGAGTGCCACAAGTCTTTTTTTTCGTGAGGGTTGAAGATTGATCAAAAGACTTAGCAGTAGTTACGATATCAACATGAAAACTTATGCGAAATCATAGGTGTAAAAGTACCCTCGTAACGGAGCCGAAAAGCACTGTTTCTCCCCGTCATTGTGGTATTTTTAATGCTAGGTACCTGGGAAACGTCGTGTGGAAAGTGGTTTCTCGGTTATAATTTTTGCGTAGAGTTACTTAGCTTGATGTACAGAATGCTTCATTGAAGGCTTCGCGAAGGGTCCCATGACTTCCAGTTGTTTCTATCCAGGGATAATTATGGACCACTGGTAGTTGGTTTTTTCGTAAGCCTGCCGCGACGCCTGCTTGCTGTGTCACTTGTGTCAGGGCTCCAAAACGTGACTGTTTTGGCCCACAGGTCATTTGGCATGAAACAGACGTGACCAGTCCAGTCTCACCTTTAGTTAAGCGGATTTTTGCTCAACGTCAGCAAGTTGTGTTTTGGAGCGCAGTGTGGTGTGGAAAAAGGTCGAGAAATTTTTTACATTACGGTGTAACAGAACTCGGGTTTAAAGCATCACGAGCATACATCAAATGCAGCACAGCACTTTGCATACGCGCCCGATGTTTGACTAACACGCCTTCCAAATGGACCACATGGGAACATTTATTTACTTAAAATACCTAACACAACGACAACGAAAGTTAATGGAATTTGTCATACAGCTGTAGCGGTGTGCGTTTCGATGGCGCGGCCATGACGTTTTTTTTTAAAAAAAAATATGCCATGATTTTGTAAAAAATTGTAAAAGTTGACTCCCAAAACCATAAATTTGTCAAAGCTATGGTTAAAAAGTTAGAAGGGTTTGAACGTGGCCGCGCCATTGAAACGCTCCGAACCGCGCGGCCACGGAGATCTTTAAAACTAAGCATTGCAGAGACCTGAAATTTTGCTAAGTAACAGATTGAATTTGTAAAAAAATTGTAAAAATATAGAAAAAAATCCTGGGCTTATATTTTAGGAGCTGTAAGACTAATACGCCATGGCCGCGCCATCGAAACAGTGAAAACACATTTTCGCCGATATCTCGCTGAAAAAGCAACGCAGACATCTGAAGTTTTTTGTAAAACCCAGATTTGAATTTGTCAAAACTAGTAAAAAATAAACAAAAATCCTCAAGTTTACATTTCAGGAGCTATAAGACTAATACGCCATGGCCGCGCCATTGAAACGGTGAAAAAATACGTAATCACCGATATCTCGCTGAAAAAGCAACGCAGACGTCTGAAGTTTTTTGTAAAACCTGGATTTGAATTTGTCAAAACTAGTAAAAATGAAATAAAAAATCCTAGGTTCATATTTCAGGAGCTGTAAGACTAAAACGTCATGGCCGCGCCGTTGAAACGGTGAAAAAATACGTAATCGCCGATATCTCGCTGAAAAAGCAACGCAGACGTCTGAAGTTTTTTGTAAAACCTGGATTTGAATTTGTCAAAACTAATAAAAATGAAATAAAAAATCCTAGGTACATATTTCAGGAGCTGTAAGACTAAAACGTCATTGAAACGGTGAAAAAATTTTAGGGACTTAGAAAATTTTTCGTTCTTTGTTTTTTTTTCGAAATTTTAACAATTTTATTGCAGTATCATATTGATCTTGACCATAGAAACCATTTAGCTTCTGAAAAGCATGGTCCTATAACGCACCATCTCCGAGTTAGGAGCTGTTTATTTTTATTTAAGTTTTTTGAAAAACCCTGTATATTTCCAAAATGGTAGCTCGGATGAAAAACTTTTCGGGAAATAATTTGTTGCTCTAGTTGTAAACCATGAGAAGATGTAAAAAAACCCGCGAAAATCGTATTTTTTTTATATTCGTTTTTTTTCTAAGTCCCTGCCCCTAAGTAACGAGAGAACGATTAGTCTTACAGCTCCTGAAATATGAACCTAGGATTTTTTATTTCATTTTTATTAGTTTTGACAAATTCAAATCCAGTTTTTACAAAATACTTCAGACGTCTGCGTTGCTTTTTCAGCGAGATATCGGCGAAAATGTGTTTTCACCGTTTCAATGGCGCGGCCATGGCGTATTAGTCTTATAGCTCCTGAAATGTAAACTGAGGATTTTTTGTTTATTTTTTACTAGTTTTGACAAATTCAAATCTGGGTTTTACAAAAAACTTCAGATGTCTGCGTTGCTTTTTCAGCGAGATATCGGCGAAAATGTGTTTTCACCGTTTCGATGGCGCGGCCATGGCGTATTAGTCTTACAGCTCCTAAAATATAAGCCCAGGATTTTTTTCTATATTTTTACAAATTTTTTACAAATTCAATCTGTTACTTAGCAAAATTTCAGGTCTCTGCAATGCTTAGTTTTAAAGATCTCCGTGGCCGCGCGGTTCGGAGCGTTTCAATGGCGCGGCCACGTTCAAACCCTTATAACTTTTTAACCATAGCTTTGACAAATTTATGGTTTTGGGAGTCTACTTTTACAAATTTTTACAAAATCGTGGCATAATTTTTTTAAAAAAAAAACGTCATGGCCGCGCCATCGAAACGCACACCTGTAGCGGGCAAAAATTAATGATAAATGTTTTTCTGATTCGTATTTTTTTGATAGCAAAACAATCAGTTGATCACGTTTCCACTGCTGGGACAGGCCTTCTCTCAACTCGGACTTGATGGGGTGGCATTCGGTGAATGTTAAATTTCTTCGCATTTTCGGTTCTAGAGTATGTCAGTGGGTACTTGATACTCGTATTGACACCTGTTTGGTGTGAAAACTTCGATTTCAGAAAGAATTATGATCATCACTACAAAAAAATTCTATCAAATTGAGACCCTCCTCTTTTTGGAAGTCGGTTGATAAAAGAAAATCAAGTGTCAGTTGGTATTGTCAAAATAACAGCTTTTTACTGAATGCATAGAAAGAATATACGGTAGGTACGGTCGAACAAGCTATTTGATTTGCACTTTATTATGCAATTTGTGGGTTAAACTGTAAACCAAATAGCTTGTTCGACCGTACTTTTAATAAAAAATACACCGTTTTCAAATTTTGTCTGTCTGTCTGTTTGATCAGGCTCATTTTCAAAACGACTGGACCCATATTGACGGGACTTTTACAGGGAGATAGCTGATGATGATGATGTAACTTAGGCTACTTTTTGTTTAGAAAATGGATTAGGGTAATCTTTAACCTCTTGTGTGCCGTAATTATAGACACAATCAAAAAGCCATTGTGTCTTGTGTGGATCCGCGTTCGAAGGGTTAAGGGGAAACAGCACGGCCTACTCAGCCGAGAGAATTGAAAAAAAAACATAGAGCCAATAGTGGTCATAGATTTTTGAAAAAGAAAATATTGCTCTACTTGAAACGGCTGTGCTGTGTCCTCTTAATGACTGCGGAGCATAAAAAGTCGCAACTTATTACACAGATTTTAATTCAATTTATTTAGCAAGCTCACCGACTTCCCTCGCTAACTTATGGACTTATAAAATTGCCAATTCAGTAGGTATCTTTTACAAGTAATAACTTCAACCAATCCTTAGTTCCAAGTGTCCCGTCAGGCTTCACTGCTTGGTAATTCGCAGAACTGTGTGCGGTCGAACAAGCTATTTGGCGTACATTTTACAATATAATTTGTGGGTTAAACTGTAAACCAAATATCTTGTTCGACCGTACGTGTAGCCACTAGCAAGACTTTGTGAATGGAGGAGGTTTCCTGGAAACGATTTATGCTTCGGTTGGTTTGGATATCCAGTATGTAAAGGGACATCATTAGGTAGACTGTATCTTGTTATATTACCCTGTACTATAGATAGTCTGATATGAAAGCAATATATTGTACTTCCGTATGTAGAACTCAATGTAACGCACTCAAAACATTGTGCTGATGGATGGATTGAATAGTACGGGTGTCGTGGACGTGTTTAAAGTAAAAAAAAATACAACAAAAACTTGTACTTAAAAAAAAACTTGTCAAAAAACTTGGAACTTTGACCCCCATATCTCCTTAAGTAGTAGGTTCCCAGGTATGGTGTAGAACAAAAACCGGTGAGAACAAGTGCTTTATAATTATGTAGGTTGGTCTGTGAATGGGTGGTGACCACCCTAACTTACATACCTAGTTTCCTTCCTGCCTCGGAAATCACGCTAAGCTGATGGTTCCGGCTGTCATTTGTAGATCTTTGATAGTCGTTACAGGTAGTCGGTGGCCCAAAAAGTCTGACAATCAGTTTCATCTAGTGGTCTCGTATTATCCAGTACTAACTGGGTTGTGGAGGTTAGTTAGGCAGTCGCTCCATGTAAAATACTGGTATTCAGCTGCATCCGGTTAGACTGGAACCTGACCCTTACATAGTTGGGAAAAGGCTTGGCAGATGATGAGATTTTCTATGAAAATAGGATCTACAATTTCATTGAGATGGCCTGTAAGGTATAGGCAACCTGGTTTTTTCGCCACTAAAACCTGATTAAATCAACTCTGCTATTTCATCAAACCATATACTCGTTTTAATCAAAAACACTATCAATAATAAATAAAAATACGCCATAAATTTATGAACGATGTTCCCTTCATTAAATATCAACCAAAAATCATGGTAAACGCCAATAATATGAACAGGTTAAGCAGAATGAATGGTTAATTGAATTCAGCCGTAAGTGGTGGGCGGTTGGCTATGGACAATTAAATACAGAAAACATTGAATAGTCGACGTTAATTAATTTAACGTTTTTGTTTTGGTTGGTTAGGTTTTATCGGGTGTGGTTTTGCAATGAAAATGCTAAGTATGGATTTGCTGAGTAAAGGATCATCATCATCATCATCATCATCATCAGCCTATAATGTTCCCACTGCTGGGACACGGCCTCCTCTCAATGAGAAGGAATGGGCTATAATCTACCACGCGGGCCCAGTGCGGATTGGTAGATGTCACATGTCTTCGAAAAAGTAAATGATACAGAAGGATTATTTAGCTGTCATAGAAGTGTCTCTTGCGCTATTCCTGAGGATTTTTTTACTTTACTGCGACATAAGTTCTTAAACTGACGTGGTCACTAATATTCTTATTAACAATGAAAACCGCATCACACTACTTCATCACACTCGCACTCCAATCCCACTTTGTCGTCCTTTTCTGCGACATTTCACCCAAATCAGATCAGCCATTTTGGTAGAATCTACGAGTAGTAAAAATATTCCAAAGATCTATATTCTGATCTTCACTATATCACTCGCTTGTCAAATGTAAGACCTATTGTCGAACATTTTGCCTTCTGAAACCGGCAGTCTCGGTATAGATCACGACGCTTTCGTTAACTTTCGATCGCCAAAAAAAACAACGAATAAATTCAGTTGCAATAACAATGCTTGCGAGAATCTCATCTTGGATGAAGAAACTTGCATTTCCTGCAAGCATCGTTCTTGCTACCGAATGTTTCCATGAGTTATTAGCTATCGAAACTAGTGTTTTATACATTAGGTATACTGTCTTCCAAATAATCGCATTCTCCATTACATTTTCAACTTAAATAATCTACATAATTATTCTGCTCAATAAAATTCTAGCCAAGCATTTAATTTGTACTATTTATTCAACTAGAATGAGCCCAAACATTTCACTAATAATAAGTTCGTTACGTTGTTTGGTCGTATATCTCCGGATTTCTAATTAAAACGATCTTAATTGATTAAAGTTGGTACAAATAGGGTACAAATAATTAAGGGTACATTCCTAACCTAGAATTCTCTTGTGAGTTTGTATTGCTCAGTTTATACGTAATAACATCACGCCTGTGAACCCCAAAGGGCCAGGCAGTGGTGTACCTAATAGTACACCCACATTTCGCCAGTTATGTTTAAGTCCCATGTTATAGGGAGCGAGCCTATTGCCATCAAACGGGCACAAATACAGACTCCGTGGCTGCTACTGAAAATTCCTGATGGAAAAACCCAATAACACTTTGCTCGACCCGGGAATCGAACCCAGGACCTCATACTCAGCAGTCAAGCTTGCAAGTCCTAAACCAAAAGACAGTATTTATTTTGTAATGTAATATTCGGAGGTTATTCCGTTTTATTCGACAACAACTCAACCTATCTTAGCCCACTGCTGGGCATAGGCCTCTTCCTAGCTATGTCACAACACCCTGATCTCCGCCTTCTCATCCAGTCCGTGTCAGCCATCTTTTTCTAAAACACCATCCTTAGTTTACCCTACAAATTAAAGTATAGTTCAGCATTGTAATCATCCGATGCCTATCTGACCTTACTACTCGTATTATTTAGTAAGATTAATAATTAGGCACAACTAAAACATTTTTAACGTATTTTTTTATTGTTTTCAGGTAATTCAACTATTTCAACACATACTATCGCGAATGTAAGGTCCCAAATATGTCCGGAGGGGCGATCAGGTATCAAATTAATAATATTTAATTAAAACCGTTAAAAAAGCTTTAAGGATAGCACTTTTAATATCAGCCTTCTCTGTCCCATAGGTGGGTAAAGGCCTCCCAATGGCCGAAACGACAAAGAAACAAGAATAATTCACCAGTTAAAATTTTCTCTCCAAAACACAGCTCATTTGCAGCATTACCCTAAAAATACCCCACAAACGTACAAAACGAAACTAAAACACAATTTTATACTTATCTCAAACAAGTCCTGATAGTGAATTTATTTTAGTACTACAAAGGTTTTCGAGCTACAAACCATTTGAATACACATTACCTAAGCCGGGGCTAGATCGTGCTTAGCTCGGCTGGAGAAAAAGGAGTAAAAACCGCTGACCGCCTGTTGCTGCGATGTTATTCTTATTTTAGTCGTGTGCTGACGGCTAGGGATGGGATAAGTTTATAATATATATATCGATAAGGGTATCGATGTTATTAGTGTTTGATTGATTTTGTATCAAACGATTAAAACTGATATTCTTTTATCTATTCATATAAACTTACACTGTCACTTACGAGATATCTTTTGTGATTAACAATTATTCTGATCTCCCGATAATTTTACGCAGTTGCAGGCGCCATGATCGCGGGATTACTAGAAAATGCTAAGTGACAGTAAAAGTTAAAAATGCTAAGTGTAAAATATGCACTTTTAACAACACTAGTTGACTCACCAACGCGCCACCGCACCGGCCGGCAGTCTGACAACGACTGACCGCCCCACCACTCGGACCGGTACTTATAACCGAGCGACGTGCGCGCCTGAGGCAACTTGTAGTGTGATATCTACATACACTACATCCCTTCCTTATTTTAGTTTATTTTATTTCTATAAGAATACTACCTGCTTACTCCCTATAATGTTGACTATCACGATTATCACTACTCACTTATATTACACGCAGCAAGGGCTTACGTGTACGTCTACCTCTCACGGTGTCTAGTAGTCTGAACGACTGAAGTGGACGTTCGACAGTGATCCCCTCCACTCGTGTCATGAGACAATGCATTATATCTATTGCATTGACACAACCACTACATCCCTTCCTTTTCAACAAATTGTATTTATTGTAAACGTAATCAAAGTTGTACAAAGACGAATACAGCTAGGATGGGGAGCCTTCGGAAAACTCGCAGATGTATTCAAGTCTAAAACCCCGCAAACACTGAAAACACTCGTGTACAACCAATGCGTTCTCCCAGTGATGACGTATGCTTGTGAAACGTGGGCTGAAAGTAGCGCAGAGGGCAATGGAACGTGCAATGCTTGGCGTCTCTTTGAGAGACAGAATACGAAATGAGGACATTCGCCAAAGCACCCGAGTTACCGCCATAGGTACCCGGGTTGCTCGACTAAAATGGCAATGTGCCGGATATGTATCCCGTAGAGACGACAACAGATGGTCGTACAGAACCCTTCACTGGAGACCTCGCACAGGAAGCAGAAGTACCGGCAGACCAACTGCCCGATGGTCGCACGACATCAAAAGGCAGCAGGGCCGACCTGGACCAGAATCGCTGCATCAAGAGCTTCAATATTTTACGTATACAATCAATCTCCCATAAACTATTTCAGACAAACCGTTTTTGTTTTTTTTTTTTTTAGTAAGAATGCTTTACCTTCTTAGACTATACCCAGTTACACCATTTGAACATCTCCACTGAGTGTGGAGTAGGATTGAAGTTGTTAAACTGTGTTTAACATATTTTCATATCTTTAAAACTTTATGGTCTACTTTAACCATTGGGTCAGTATGATGACATGACCTCGTCTTCCTTGTGGGTCCAATGATCGAATTCCGGTAGGAGAAAATGATTGTGTGATGAGCACGGACATTTGTTTCCGACTCATTACTAACAAACAGTAGTATATCAACTATCTGGTGTCCACGACACAAGCCTCGCTGCCCAGGGCAGCACTAGATGGCGCTGTGTGTTGTCTCTAGCGATTTTTTTTTATTTTTTTTTATTAACTTATTATTTTGTTGAATGACTGTAACAAACAAGTAAAATCAGTACACCAAATCGGTTTGATATTACTAATTGACACAAAGTCGAGTTTCTTTCTTTAAAGATTTGGATTTATCGATCTTATCCCTGAATCCCGGCAGGCACACTTCTTCTTCTGTAAACACGCCCGTTTAGTTAAGATTAATTCATTATGGTATTGTGTATAACTTGTTTATATAATTATCCACCCCAGTGGTAACCACAACGTATAGACGGAACTCATACATGGTGAGAGCGAGTCGTATGTACAACACAACCTGCCAGGAAGCTGAGATAGACATTGTTAATACTAGTACCGCTAAATTGAAGAAAACTTTAACCAATACCTTCTTTGAGCGTACTCATATTTAGTGACTCTTCTGTTTGGTGTTATATGTATAAGTCTTTATTTGCATGTCATATTATTTATATACTACATGTGGAAACTTGTAATTGGTCATATTTTGTTTAAGATATTACTCGCTGTCTGTTTAGCTGTAAGTTTTCCTAAAATCGAAATAAATAAATAATCTGTGTATTCTGCAAATATGTCGAGTCATAGGCAAAACCAATGTATCAAATTATTCATTTTCTATTTTATATTTTCCATTTTATAAAATTTCTCCGAATTGTTTACAGAAGAACTTTTTGTAGGTGTTCATTATGATGAGTGTAGACCATAAAAACAAAGTTTGATTTTGACGCAGCATGATACAGAATTCCATATATGCAGGAGCATTCTCCTACAACGTGAGATATACTGAGAGAATTTCTCTTACATCGGTATATACAGTTGTTGTGTTTGTATTTTAAAAGTTACATTTCCTTCTGTTTTCATTTGTTTTTTTTTTTTTTTTTTTTTTAGTAGCTCACCTTTAAAACACACTGGTAGTAGTTATCTAATTTAAGGTTTGTTACACATTTAGTTATCAATGTATTTTGGAATTAGTATCTAATACTTTAATGTTTGCATGCCAATTTTATGGCGAAATGTGTCATTGTATTACATGTTATTTTTACCATCTTTTTTACTTACCACATTTATTGCAAATAAATATTTTTACTTTGACTTTTTGACTTTGATCATATTTTCAATGTTTTGTGGCTGGTAACCAAATTAATGCCCAATCTCTGGCCGGAACCAGTAGTGGGTTTAAAATCAATGTTTTAACATTTCATTGATTAATTTTAGTATGTGTACCTTTTGTTTTGGTACATTGGTTCTACAATAATAGATTTTAATTTCATAGTCCAGTTCTCGAATAACACACGCCACCCTAAAGAATCGAAACAGAAAGAACCATTGTCCTCAGTTTGTAAATATATCAAGATCCGTTTGATCCCCGATCTTAGTCGTTTCTATATTAGTCGTTTGATGCTTGTACCCATTTCAGCACCCCATTACAACACTGTGCCCTTATTATCAACTAATTTTTTTTCGTAGTTTCCTTTTTACCATTTTATTTTTATATAAAAACTACAAAATTTTTATTTGGTTGTTCAACCTTTTTTTTGCAACAACGTTCGTGTTAGTTTTCAGAAACTTAGTTCGTTTTCGTTAGTTCCCGTTATAGTATAATATTACCATACTTGCAGTACATTATCTTACTTTACAATACTTCACTTTTTTTTTCCGTTGCCCAATACGTGCAATTGAATAGACGCCCCTTGCTTCCAATTTAATGGATGCCATTGACTTACCACGCGCAAACAGTGCGTGGCAAGTGTCCCATGTCTTTCGAAGCATCGGTTCCAGGGTACACGCACCAATTTCATGTAGGTTCGTACTACCCAACCCACACACAACCAGTAAACACTAATCAATACTTCGAAAGACATGCCGGTTTTCTCACGATGTTTTCCTTCACCATTTAAAGAGTATCCACTGTTGATGAGTGGAATAAATAACACGAAATGCCGGCCTGGTTTCGAACCCATGACATATGTCTGGCTAGGCCATCACCGCTCTTATTAAATAAATATCTGTCATTTCATGACCAGTAGGCATATTCTACTGCCATTCCCGTCATTACATGATGACATATCAATTCAATGACCAGTAGGTATATTCTACTGCTATTACTGTCAATTTAATGACCTGGGGCCCAAATCTGCTATTTTTATAAATTCGTCACTACTCTATTCCCTATCCATTCCATTGTCATTTTGCTTAAAGTTCATAAACCGCTAAATTTACAATGGTCGATCATTTGTCGGTCAATGGTCTCTTAATAAAATTGTGTTTTAATAACATTGTCGTATTGCCATTATTATAAAATCCTAACTGCAGATGGTTTTCGAAATTTACTACTAAATGCGAACATTTATTCATGCCAAACTACATTTGTAATATATTTTTACACATTTGTCAATATGTATGAGATTACCATTCTATGACATTTCTTTTAATGGACTGTCGCCATTATAGAGACAGTACTTGACCGTACATGACAGTACTTGACAGTACTTGACAGTACTTGACAGTACCTGACAGCACTTGACAGTACTTGACAGCACTTGACAGTACTTGGCAGCACTTGACAGCACTTGACAGTACTTGACAGCACTTGACAGTACTTGACAGCACTTGACAGTACTTGACAGCACTTGACAGAACTGACAGTACTTGACAGAACTTGACAGAACTTTACAGAACTTGACCATTATGAAATCAGTGATCGACTATTCTGACACTATTATAATAGCAGACTTGAGGCCCTGTAGGTATAGCCTACTAATATCACTGTCATTCTCTGATGACTTGTCAATTTGACCAGTAGATATATTTTACTGCTTTCACTGTCATTCTCTGATGACTTGTCAATTTGACCAGTAGATGTATTCTACTGCTATCACTGTTATTTCACAACTGTCATTTGAATGACCAGTAGGAATTTGCTACTGCTATTTTTGTTGTACTACAACTCTAATTTGAATGACCAGTAGGAATGTGCTACTGCTATTTTTGTTATATCACAACTGTCATTTGAATGACCAGTAGGAATGTTGTACTGCTTATTGGTTTATTTAATGTATGTGCTTTTTGTTTTATTATTTAATGTAGCACCAATCAAATAACTAAGTATTGAGTCCCGGGCCCCACAGGTCGGGCAGCGTCACAGCTTCTTAATCAAGAACCTCCCAATAACATATCTGACGTCAGCCAATATAGCAATAATAAAGGACACATTATTGATTAGTATGTTTGCCCTCTATTGCCACATCCAGTACAGTCACTTACTTTTTAGTTTGGATTCGTATTTGCTTGGATGGTGATTAGCTACTAGATAAATTTGTTTTGTTATTATGACCGCTTACCCTCATATTTTGTTATTTTTTCTATGAGCATAAATACGGCATAATTCTGTATGTTCATAAACATTTTATTTATATAAATAGATATATATTGTTTACGATATATTTCCCCAGAATATTGTCTAACAGTGTCAATTAAATTACCAGCCTATGCTGCTTCCATATCATTACAATGATGATGTCAATTTAAAAATCAGTATTTTATGTTATCTCTAGACCCAAACAGTTAATCGTTAGTCCAATATCAATTTAATGATCAGTATAACTGTATAATAAACTGAATAAACTAAAAATAACTTTGTTATTTCCTTTGTATCAAATAAATGACTAGACACTACGTCAGCTTACTTGCTTCATTATGTTTTGAAATTATCCAAAATAACCACCAATCAAACACTTCTTCCTATCTCTTTGAGAAATAGAAGCATGAAGGCATTACACCAGCTTACCTTACTTGCCTCATTATGTTTTGAATCACGTACACACATCACACATAATATTTTTATCACTGGTGAGTTTTATAAACGTGATTGTGAATATTTGCACCCCACAAAGGAACCCAGTAAACCTCGTTATTAGTCAGTTTAGCCATAGATACATAATACTAATAAAAATCAAATTAATCGTTTCTAAAAACTGTTGGTAATGCATCTGCGTTCCGATCTAATGAGTCGTAACACATTCAAGCGTGCGACAGCTTTATAAGACTGCCGTGCGTCGCCCCGTTACTTATAAAATGTTTTGGTTACCTACTTGAATTATAACATTTGTTAGGTAATTGTATTAACACCATGATTTAAATATGATGATTGAACTTAATAGGTAAGCTATTTTGGTACAGTTAAGGAACTAAACTGATAGTGTCGCGCACTTTAGTATTCCTCCCTTATTTAGGTTATTTTAACACTATTATTACACTTGCATTTCATAGTTTTATCCTCGTCGCCAATGTAAAATATGCACTTTTAACAACACTAGTTGACTCACCAACGCGCCACCGCACCGGCCGGCAGTCTGACAACGACTGACCGCCCCACCACTCGGACCGGTACTTATAACCGAGCGACGTGCGCGCCTGAGGCAACTTGTAGTGTGATATCTACATACACTACACTAAGTGACAGTAAAAAAAACTGTAACTGTAGTTACAGTATTTTTTTTGTAGTTGTTAAACAAATCGTGAAAGCTTGAAACAATGTTCAATATTGAAATGACTTACTTACTTGACTTTTTCTCGAGTTCTTTTTATTTACTATCGTTAATGCTCTTGGGTATAGTAAAGATACCTGGTATGTCAGAATAAAAACAAATTAGGATTCACCTGACCTTAGTATCGAAAGATTTGGAGGTCGGAGGCACAGTAGTGGAATGAAACAGGCTAATAGTAACAGTAGGATTCACGTTTCAAATTACTACAAAAAGAGTCTGTTAAAAAAATGGCGTATATCATAATATCGGGCGGAAATACATTCTTGCCGCTAGTTTAGGTCTAGATCTGATAAGTATTTGTAGGAAGTAACATAACTTCAGCAGAATTCCATCACGGACAACGACACTAGTTGCCGTGAGTGCGTATTTTTAATTTGTAGAAAATAAACATATTCGAAAATGTATCGACAACCACCACATCCTTAAATAATGCATCTACCCGTGTGCACTACATGACACGAGGATATCGTTCAAGATTCTTTGGAGACTGTTCGCTTTGTCTACCTTCCACATAATCGATAATTTAAATGCACGTCACTAGAAAATGCGACGAGCAAGCGTGTTCACGACGTCGCCGATTTTGTATTATTCAACTATATTATCGATATAGTAAAGTCTAATTTTAGTTTGTTCGATGCTGTATTAATAGATTGTGTTAGTTCACTTTTTTGTTTTTATTAGTCTTCTGTTCTAGCAAAAGTTGGTGTGTTGAATAAAGTTATAATAAAGCGTGTATTGTGTGTGTGTGCGCTTGTCTTGACGTAAAGTTTTTAAAGTAAATAAGTTAGTAGAGCATCTTGTTTTCTATTAAAGTTTAAGTTGAGTTATAACGCTGGTATATCATTTTTAACTTCTATGTATGTTTCTGTTTGGCTTGTTTTCTTTGAGCGAATAAGGTAGAGTTGTAAGTTTTCTGAAAGTATGCTAACAGTTCGTTTGCAGAAAATGTATAAGTCCTTGTTGGTCACAAACATATTATGTCGGCTTCTAAATTTTCAGTTATTTTGAGAGATGATTTTAGTCTTGAATTGTGATGTGTAGTAGACAGCTGGCGATTTAATGTGAAATCCTCACTGTAAGTTGTATCTAGTTAGACTGGTAGCCATTTCCAACGTCGCGTAGTTGGGAAAACGCTAGGATGATGGTTTGTGGTCAGAGCATGTTGTTTAATCTATGCAACCATTGTTTTTCCATAAACACAACTTTTACTTACCTACTCGAGATTGGCATCGTCTTGCAAACTGCATCTTGTTCCTGTAATAAAATTATTATAATATAATCAGTTAATTATTGTAGAACACCGCAGTCTCCGACAATATTTAACTTTATTAAATTTCATCGACATCGGCACATCCCTATTCGAGCTCCGCGTGTTCGCGATACTAGCGGCGTGGCACCTTATTGTTTAACTTGGCTAATTAGTCGTTCGCGTGCAAACAGGACTGATAAAACAATCCCGTGTTTGCCTTTCCTATTGTCAATACTATTTACTTTAGGATGTATATGTGGAAACGAGGGTGTTAGCCTTGGTTTTGCGAAGCTACGGCTGCCATGTTTAAAATTTTATAAAATTAAATTCAGTAAAATATCGAAAAAAAGGTAAGACGGTACTGACGAAAAGTCACATAAAAATAATTAACCTAAACAATAAACATAATCATTAATAGCCGTACTAAAACCGAAGAACGTCTGTTACTAGTAAAATATAATAAAACTGTGAAGAAAATCGATGAATACAATCTTGCAGGGTTTTATTCATAGTTTCTTGCTTCGTCAGTTTCATAAAACTGGGAACACTTACTGCAGAAACTACTCAATGTCTTAAATGTAAAATTAAGTATAATTTTAATTGAACGTGTCCTTTAATCATAACTGTCACTTTAACAGTTGTTTAAAATGTCTGTGACACAGCAAATTGACGTAGTGTGTCAACAGCTGTCATTCTTTGACAGTTCTGTGAAATGGCTTTCATAATTCTTGCCCTTATCCCAATTCATTTGGAGTCGGCGCAACATGGTCTTCCTCTTCCATACGTCTCTATAACTCGTCATCTCATTAGACACCTCTTTCCTGCCGTATCATCCTACATAGTCCATCCATCGTTTCTTTGGTCTTCCTCTACTCTTACACCCATCCACATTCATACGCAAAACTTTCGATGATATCGATAAAATGCGGTTGCTTTATCGATAACCGTTTCTCTAGTCATGGTACAACACTAAACATGTGCACGACACTACTCAAGGCGTATTGTTTGACTCCAGTAATTAGTTCTCCGCATGCTGCCGCTGATGAATCAATCCTATATCTGAGGATCAAATGCAGGCTTAGCGATATGTAGGTTAGACTTGAGTATTTAATAGGTTATTGAAAAATATTGGTAGGAGATCGTTGCTAAATATTAACAGTCGCTCGGGTCAATTTTGAGGTTAAGCCGCGCTTTCCTAGTTTGATCCGTGGATGGGTGACCCCCATTACTTACCGAGTCACCTCTGTGTCTCGGAAAGCACGTTAAGCCATTGGACTCCGCTGTCGTTTGTATATCTTTGACAGTTTTTACAGGTAGTGGCCCGTAAGTCTGACCGCCAGTCTTAACAAGTGGTATCGTATTACCCTGTACTAACTGGGTTGTGGAGGTCAGATAAGCAGTCGATCCATGTAAATACTGGTATTCAGCTGCATCCGGTTAGACTGGAAGCCGACCCAACATAGTTTTGAAAAGGCCTGGCAGATGATGATGGTACAAGGCACAGTTCTGTGAAGGGGGAGTACACCGTAATCCACCATGCGGAAGGCAATCACAAAGTCACAGTGACAGTCTTCCGAATCTTAGGTTTAAGGAAATACCCGTCTTCGCACGAGGTTTTAGTTCAACGTGTTCAGTTTAATGATAATGTATGCATTGCTTTCCGATACATTACAAAAATCCTCAAGTAACATTTTTCATTAAAACTGCGGGTTCTAGTAGCTGGATAGTTAAAAGCTTTAACCGTAGCCAAACGTTAATAGTAAATAAACAGCTTTTAACTGCTACATTTAACGACTGCACTAACTACACTATTCTAAATATAAAATCTAACTAAACCACGACAGTTACTCAACTGAAATCTAAATTCGAAACTGAGTAATCGATTTTTTCGCCATCGGAAAGTTGTTGAACGGCCGTCGAAATGTTTACAGAGTTTAGTATGTAGGTTAATCGATGAGGATCGTGTGTGATACTGTTGATTCCATGTATATTTAGTGTTTACTAGATAGACATTTGATATACTTGATGTGTTAGATAGTTTTGTTGAGATTTTGTTTGGGAGTTGACAAAGGCAATTAAAAAAGGTGTAGTTAGATAATACAAAGGAATATTTCGGGACTCTAAAAGGAGCACAAGCAGCGTTTATCTATACTTCTATACTAATATTATAAAGAGGTAAAATATGTTTGTACGTAGGTCCAGGGTAGATCCAATTCTTTTTTGTTTACTAGTAGAAATATACATTATTCTTGGGTGCTAAAGACTATAAATTATATTTAAATCGTCCATATTAGCCGAGCTGTCATGATTTTTGCGGATGAAGTCGCTGGCGCGGTACTAGATTTTTTAAATTCTGAAAGTGACGATCAATTCCTGCTCTTCCTTTGAACGCGAAAATTCGTTTCCTCTGAATTACTTAGTAAAGTACGACAGAAACAGTAAATACGTAGTTTAAGTTTATGTCTTTAGAGCGGTAATTAAGAATACCTAGAATATAGGTGTGTTCTCAGGAAGGCAATGGTTAGGTCACAAGTTCGAACCTCTAATTTTTCGCACTAATGTGCGTATTGTATATTATCACTTGCTTCGATTAAATAAAACATCGTGAGGAAACCAGCATGCCTGACAGATATTTCTAGTATGTAAAGCCAAATCAGAGGCTCATGGTTGACATAAAAACTCTGATACCAGGTTAGCCGGTAACCACGTGGATAAAGAAGAAGAACTGTTTTAGGAAAGTAATAGAAATACCGAATCACTAATCTTTTAAGGTAAAGATTAAAGGATTATGGTACAGGCTTTCTAGTTTTGATAACGTCTAAGTCTTATCTGAAGTTGTGAACAGTTGCAAAACTAGGAAATAATAATAACTAATAATCTAGTTATTTCTAACCCTTCTTTCTTCAAACAAACATAATACACTAACAATGACTCATAAATTAACTACGAGTATATGCAAGACGTTTATCTTCAATATATCATTATTACACGGTGTATCGGTCCGCTTGGAGCAAACTGAGCGTGCGTCGTGACGGCGAGTTGAGAAGCCATGTGTCATATTTGTTGCGTGGTTCTGTAGTATGCGCTGAGGTAGGGTAGGGTTTGTTAGGTGATAAAGTCAACTGTTTGGATTGATGTATATTTCCTTATAAAGATTGTGTGTTTGGTCTTGATTGGCTACATGATTTTTGGCACTACGCAACAAACAACAACATGCATATTTTAGTGCGTAGTTTTGTAGTATGCGGTGAGGTGGAGTGGAGTTTGTTAGGTGAGAAAGTGCGACTGTGGTTTGAGTTGATGTATATTTCCTACATACTTAAAAATATTGTGTGCTTGGTCTTGATCTGCCACAGGATGATTGTTTGATACACAGGGTTTATGCTACTCATTCTGACCTTACGTCCATCCTATATCCATACAAACTTTAATTCTTCTTTAAAAGTCCTTTGAGGATCAGTTTTCTCAAAGTATTCCTCAATACGTTTCTCATTTTGTAAAGAACTCTTGATAGTGCAACATTTCTGTCAAATAATGAATCAATTAATGATTTTAAGATTTGTATTTAGTTAAAGTTTCTGTTAACTGGAGTCTTCCTCCGAATATCCTATTTTCAATTGTATACGCTATTTTCTCAAAATACTTATCCAAACAATTTGAACACATAAATCATATTATACGTACCTATCCAAACGCCAACACTTTCTTTCAGACACAGAGAATGCACTCGAAAACCATACTACAGAAATACGCGACCGCCCCGCTTCGCCTTATTAAACACGATGAATGATTTATAGCAATATAAGACTTACGGCGTTCGAAATAACGACGAGTCTGTAATTTAGTTAAAAGGGTTATTTTAGCGTGTCAATTAAGTACTAAAGCCGTGTGCTCTATATTTGGAGTCTTCTTGAGACGCCATATTGGATATGGTCCTTAAAATAAATGTTGAAATTATTTGATGGAATGTTTATTGAAAGTGAGTGTTTTTTGATTTTATGCGTGACTTAGCTTTAATGCTTAAAGCTATTGTGCTATTTTTAAAGATCGGACGGATAGGCAGAATTATCCTTGTGTCATTGTAGGTTAAAAATCACTACATATTACAAAACAAAGGCCACTGCCGCGTCGGTCTGTTTGTTCGCGATAAAATCAAAAAGTACTGCACCGATTTGCATGCTGTTTTCACAAATGGATAGAGTGGTTCTCGAGGAAGGTTTTAGTATACAATTTCTACGCAGGCAAAGCCGTGGGTATCAGCTAGTGTTAAATAATTGATCAACCTAAGACTGTCGTAGGTTCCTTTGGAACAAAGCCTTTTAGTACCTGATTATAAGAAACTCTTTTACTAACTTTTTGACTGCCTCGTTGATCTAGTGGTCTCCAGCGTGACTGCGTAGAATGAGTCCTGGGTTTGATTGTCGTGTCTGGCAAAGTGCTATTGGGTTTTTCCATCTGGTAGTTTTCGGTAGCAGCCACGGAGTTTGGGAATATTGCCCGGTTGATAGGAATAGGCTTCCCCCTATTACATGGGACTTTCATATAGCTGGCGTAATTTGGGTGTACTTTCACATAGCTGGCGTAATTTGGGTGTACTTTCACATAGCTGGCGTAATTTGGGTGTACTATGTGGTACCTACAGACCTACACCGCTTTTTTTTCGGATGAGTAATCATCAAATGACCCCTTCCACTCTGGGCGGAGCGGGAGGAAGTGTCAAAGTTTTACTGACTAAAACCCATCCATGTTCCTTCCTCGCCCTTTATGTTCCGGGGTGCGGTATGTCTTCAGTCGGTGATTCAGTCCCGCTGCCTACACCTCTGTCTTACTCTTCGGGGATAGCAGGTTATGTGATGATGTATCAAGAAACATTTTTTGGAGAAAATTAACACCACCACAGACCCGCTTCTTCGGTTCTCGTTATGATGATAAAACACCATCTTATACTTGATTTGATCGTAGAAATGACGGAATTAACCAAATACACCATTCTCACCGTTTTAATAGAAAATATGACACCGTATCAGATTTTAAAACCTTAAACAACATTTTTCATTTAATAAACCATGCTTTAAACGAGTATTGACTTCCCAATATTTACGAATAAACTCATATAAATGCAAATTGGCGTTTTGATAAAACGAAAAGCCCTTTGCCAACAGTGGGAATATTATAAACTGTTAATATGTTTTTTATTGTTTATTTAATGTTAACAAACAAATCTGTTCCGTTCAAATAAGTTACCAAAACCAATAAAATTAAATTTAATTATAGAATAAACATTACCTGAGCGCCGATGACCGTTAAAATTGTTAATTATATTTAGAATTAAACCGGTTTGAAGCGGTTATAAGTGGTTATAAGTAGTCTTAACTGGTTATAACTAGATTTTTTTATTCGTTGCATGGCTTAAAATAAAATTTATGTAAATATGACAGGAATGTTACTTTGTAAAATGTGTGGGTTCCGTATGTTTCAACGTAATTGGATTTTCGTGTGTTCTGTCTAATTTTAGAGTGTGTTCATAAATATTGATGTTACACCTATTCATTGAAGATGGCTGTATAATCAATCGATTTATTTACTCTGATTGAATACTTACACTTAAAAGCTGCTTATACATTTAAATGGACGCTTCGAATAAGTTGGTTGTTATTTATTACAATAGTTTTCTTTTTGGCGTAAATCGTTTTTGTAAGATGAATTTTAATGATCATTTAGCATTATTTCATGGGGGATTTATTAACAAGGTCGTGCGAAAGGGTAAAGACCCAGCAGTAGTAGAAGAAAGTGCAGGAGTAGCAGTTGGGTTTTACCCGGCAGTTCACGGTATACACTAAACAGTGTAGGTAAATTTAATTAGGGAAACAATGATAAATAAAATCAAGACAATGCCGTTTGTCGAAACGGTGAATGAAAATATCGTGGGGAAACCAGCATATAAGAACCAACAAAATAAAACTTTTTTGCAAAAAAATAGAACCGACTTCAAAAAAGTTAAAAATAACTTTAGCTTCAGAAGTCGGTGACCATTGTTTGATTGATTTATTAAGTTTTTTTGTCACCGACTTCTGAAGCTAAAGTTATTTTTAACTTTTTTGAAGTCGGTTCTATTTTTTTGCAAAAAAGTTTTTATTTTTCACTTTTTAGTGGTTCACTTGTGCTTACCCCTTCACAGCGTACCGGTGCGGTGGCGTGATGTTATGTTATGAACTGGTGTAAACAATAGACAGACAATGGATTTCAGCAATCCCAGTCCATTTGCTATCATTTATTGAGGAGTTCCGTTCCATATCTCCGAAGTTCGTGATCAGATCATGACAATATTTCTATGGGACCAACTTGGAAGTATATCCTTTCAAACAAAAAAAGAATTTTTCAAATCGGTTCAGGCGTCTTCGAGTAATCGGTGAACATACATAAAAAAAAAAAAAAATACATACAGTCGAATAGAGAACCTCCTCCTTTTTGGAAGTCGGTTAAAAAGCGTAGACATGCGAACTGGGGTATCGAATGGCCCCTGGTGATATACCGGCCCGCTACGTCTCATAAAAAGGACGATGATTTTGGCGTAAATGCAAACATGTATTTTAATTTTATGATATAATTCTTTTAGTTACTGAAATTGGTTTAGAAATACAACCGTTATAATAAAATAAATAAATAATAAGAAATCAATATACATATTTGCCATACTTACGAAATAACGTTTCATAAAAACACTTTCGACAAACGTTTTCACCTTAAATAACATTTTCCCAAGCGATTTGCTTTACAACGGGCCCCTAAAAATTGAAATCCCACTAAGCGAACGGACGCGAACGTAATTTTAGTCGTAAAATCGAGCCAGGCACCACGGGACCTGCGGTCGTCCGGACGCGTGTGGTCCACCCTTAACGGACGTTTTACGATGCCCGAAGCGATGTCGGTGACCCTTTATACTTTACACTTGATTAACTTTTTTAGTTTAATTGTTCGTATATTAGTTTTTTTTTTTTGGGGTTGTGTGAATTTTTAGTCAGGACGGTAATTGTTTTAGGTATGCCTGTGTCCGTGAATAGAATGTGCAGAATGTATAAAGGGCGTAAAAAACCTCTTAACGAAGCCTAAAGGCACTTGTTCTCCCCGTCATTGCGATATTTTTTTGTTCCACACTGTATAGTGCAGAACAAATAATTGGGAACTTTCTAGTTACGGAGATATTGGGGGTCAAAGTTCCAACTACTTGACAAGTTTTTTTTTAAATACTCACTTACAAGTTTCTATTGTAAGATTTTTACTTTAAACACGTTCACGACCCCCGTACTATTCAATCCATTCATCAGCACAATGTTTTGAGTGCGTTACATTGAGTTGCAACTTGTACCACAAAATATGAATTTTGACCCCAAAAAAAGTCGTTTTCCAGCGATAATTTTTGCGTAAAGTTACTTAGTTTGATGAACAAAATGCTTGGTTGATGGCTTTGGGATGAGGTTGTTTACATCCTGTATTATTTTTACTCGAATAAACACTAGATACATCAAGACATTACACGTAATCATTACTCAGAACTGCAACACAATATTGATTGTTAATTACTACTCCAATATAACCCGATACCAGTAATGGCGGATATTCATCCTGTGACGTCACTGCGGGTACCCTATCATGGCTAATAACGTTCAACAAACAGATCGTAATGGCACTCTGAAGGTAAATGAGCAGAAAATCCACTATGATCAGAAAATAAAAAAATACAGTAAAGGGGGATCTTTTACGAAGAAACGATGGATGGATTGTGTGAAAGATGATATGAGTATGAAAGAAAGAAAGAAAGAAAAAATGTTTATTCGTCGCCAAATCATGACGTTATGACACGAAAGGAGGTATCTGATGAGATGTCGAGTAGAGAACAGCGGTAAAAGAAGAAAAATTAAGTACACAAAGTAATGCGCCTGTCTGATTTCGAACCTACGACTCACTGTTCGTAAAGTCGGGGCCGCCAGCGGTGGCCCAGTGATGGCGGCCCCGGCTTATGAACAGTGAGTCGTAGGTTCGAAAAGAGTGTCCATGGAGTTTCTTGCCCATTCTTCTCCATACAGATCTACTTTAGGGAATGAGCAACTACAGTACTTTCTCAAGTTATCATGGCCTTGTGTCTGTGACTGTAGCTTCGCTTTGTTTTCGTTTTATTGACATTCAAAAGTACCGTAATGGCCTAGTTGAAATAAATGATCCCACCAAAAACATTTTCATGTAAAATGTTGCCAAGACGAGCCCATATGACTCGCACTGTCAAAAAGTTATCAGATCTCATGTAGAGCCAAGCTTCTAACACTACACGCCCTAACTCTACAAGGCCTAACTTCACAAACTCTACACCTTAGTCAAAATATGTGGCTTGGCCATTTCGCTACATTCACATCGGCGTAAGGTGAAAAATTAATTCACTGTTCATTACTTTTGTGTTATACATACTATATATATATTGTGTTATACTATATATATAGTTCTTGTAGTAACAAACGGCCAAGAGTTTGTGATTGATCGATGATTATAATGATGATGATGAGGGCATCTGCAGCGGTAACGTTGCCTCTATGGTTTGGCTGTCTTCTTAAGAAAAGCACCTTCAGTTATCCAATTATTACAACTTAACATAGCTCCTAAACTTGTCAAAAGTTACGGCAAAGAACAAGCGAAGTAGTTTGTCCTTGGAAGAACAGAATTTTTGGAGCATTAGCCCTTCTGACCCTCCCCTGTATCGTGTTAATTTAATGCTGAGCGTATACAGCCCGTATACTTTTATGAGTATATGCTGATTTGGATACAATATTGAATGTGTGCTTCAGTTTTACGCGATGTATCAAGGCCTCCTCTTATTGGGTTGGGTGAATTTAGACGGGATTAGGGATATTTTTAGATGGTAGATTGATTCAACGGGACCGAATATGATTGGGTCTTCAAAGGTATATTTTTGGAAAATAAATGAAGAATAATGACTTTTTTACCAAAAATGAATTGTATCTGTTTTGATGAAAAACTTAAAGTATTGCCTTCAGTCTGTTTTTTTTTTGTTGACCTCTCGCAGTTCAACCTATGATGGTTATGTGACCGGTTGACTTCGTAGATCTCCCCTGGTTGTTACTAGAATTCAGAAGCCCGCAAGTCTGAGAACCAGTCTTGGCAAAGGGATATCGTGATTCCCAGTAAATGGGATCCGGAGGTAAATGATAAGCAATTAGGCATTTAGGCAGTCGCTCCTGTGAAATACTGATTTTCAGCTGCATCCGGTTAGACTGGAAGCCTACCCCAACATACAATACTTACAATCTTCTCCTTCTCCTTTTCCTTTTCTTTTCTTTTCTTCTTCTTTTTTTCATCTTCTTCTTCTTTCAATGTTCTTTTTATCTTCTTCTATCTCAATCTGTTCTTATTATTATTTTTATGGTGTACTTACATAATAAAGAGTACTATTCTATTCTATTCTAGTATAATTGCGAAAGTTAGTGACGATATATTAGATGTTAGATGTCTGGATGTTTCTTACTCTTTCACGCTAAAACTTCTGACCGGATTGGAGTGAAATTCGGCACACAGTTAGTTTATAAGCAGGATTAACACATAGGATACTTTTTATCCCAGTAATGCGATCCCGTGGGATGATTACCGAGCTCCAGGAGGGTGAAGCCGCGGACTTAGGTGAAAGCGTCAGGTTGCCCACAAAATTTAATTTTTCTTACGTTTTTTGAAATTTTTAGGCCAGTGCTAGGTTATATGTTGATAAAATGTTGTTCGCGATTGTAAAACGTATGTAACGTCGGGCTTAAATTAAAGGTAAATTCGCGATAAATACCCGTTTCTATATGTTTTAAAACGTATGTAGTTACAGAACTGTTATCATCAAAATCATCAGTACTGCCCTGCAACTTCATAAAGGTCGAGAAACGATTTTTTCAAGGTCAAAGTTGTTCCTGGTTCTACCTTTATGAACTTGGAGGGCAGTATTGATGATTTTGATGAATACAATTTTTTTTTTTTTTTTTTTTTTTTTTATTATCCAATGCAAAGTTTTACATAAATTACTTAAATATATAACCAGCCTACTAAAATCCCGTACATTGGGTTTATGTGTAGACGGCTTGAGTCGTTTATCGCACTTTATGTACGTGAAAAATTAATCTTACATAGGTACTATGCGTTTCAAATAAGAAGGAAGGTTTGTTGTGACTTATTCAAGCTTTTTAACATAATACCCCGCTTTTATATACTATAAAAAGTATTATTTCAAAATAACTCCAATAAGATAAAAAAGATAAGGTACCTACACTATTAAAAGTTATTTTGCACAAGTACTTCAATGCTACAAGTTATTTTCATGTGACAGTTGACCGGTAAAAGTCATTGACGGCTACCTTCTTCATTGAAACGTACTATAATAAATTAATATATAATAAATTAATTCTATAACTACATACTTCTTGCAGTCGCAAAAGATATGTTCATCAACATACAACGTAGCACTGTTCTGCAAATTGCAAAAAACGTCAGAAAATTTGAATTTCGCGGTCTACCCTGGAGCATCAGCATAGCAGCCTTAAGTTAGTGGATAATAAAAAGATACTGATTTCTTGACTTCGATAATCAAGGGTTTGTTTTGCTTTGTTCTAAAAGGCCTGATGTCACAAATTAATCTATTTACGTATTGCTCTCGTTCGAAGTAAACTTAATACAGTAGCCAACATGTGTTGGGTCTCAATTAATTTGCCAGATAATAACAGATCTCGCCAGTTCGTCGCCTGAGGGTGCCACGCGTCCATTGAGTTCATACTTTACAAGTATCGAGTGGTCGATAAGTAGTTTGAGTTAATATCTCAATATGATATTTAAGGCCATTTGTGATGTGGTTAAATGGTTAAGATATCTTTTTTTTAAGTTTCCCGGAAGTTTGTGAAACTAATGAAATTATGACCCTATGTGTCGGGGGTTTTTAATTTTTTTTAATTTTATGTAACTTGTTAAAGAATGTGTATTTTTGTTGTCGAAGCAGACTTATGTAAAAATCACATGTGGCCGTCTGTAGCTTCAAGCCACCCATGGGAAAACGCGTGTTTTTAGGTATGTTTATGTATTATTCATGAACTTTAAAAAGTCTGTCTAAGTTACCAGTCTAAAAACCTATCCCAAAGGACACAGACCACTGATACAGAGAAAAACATGTCTATCTCTAATAAAAGTAAGCTTTAGATTTTATTGACCAAGCAAAACCGACCTTTAAGGTTGTTCGTTTAGTCATATTTTTGTTTGTTTCAAATTGTTGCTATGGAAAGAAAATGTTGCCACGTAATTTTCATATAATTATGACTTTTAATTGGATATTTTGAATAGGATGAACTTTTAAGGTCGTCGGTAAGAATTCATTCAAGTTGTGATTGTCAAAAATAAATCTGTGCTGAAGTTTGAAATATGTTCTTTTGACACCTTAACAAGCAATCAAAATCAGTTTTTGTTTGGCTTGGCAATACCATGAGGAACAGAATGTAAAGTTTTTTCATCCCCTATAAAAATGAGATGATTCTCCGACCAGACGGGTGATGGTACTTTTTAACCCCCGACGCAAAAACGACGGGGTGATATAAGTTTGACGTGTCTGTGTGTCTCTGTCTGTGGCATCGTAGCTCCCGAACGGATGTACCGATTTTGATATTGTTTGAAAATGAATTAGTTGGGAGTGTTCTATTTATTCAGTAACTCCCTCAATATGGGTATCAAATGAAAGGGCTTGACTAGAAGAACACTATACGCTATAATAAATTTAAGATGGCTGCCACCACAAAATTGCGAATTATTTTTTTTTCATATTTTCCTGAATAAGGATATCAAATGAAAAAAAAGCCTTGAAATTATGACCCAATGTGTCTGGGGCTTTTTAAATTTTTAATTTAATATAACTTGTTGTTCTATGTTGCTGTTGTACTTTTTGTAGTGCCGCTACAGACTTGTCTATCTATACTAATATTATGAGAAGGATTGCTTAGATTTTTTGTTGGTTTGTGTGTTTCTTACGATTTAACTCTAAAACTGCTCGACCGATTTTAAAAATTCTTTTACCATTAGAAAGCCACGTCTTTACTGAGTAACAGGCTATATTTTATCCCCGTACTCCAAAGGGAACGGGAACTACGCGGGTGAAACCGAGTGACGTCCGCTAGTCATAATAATAATTTGATTTATTTCATTTTAAAGCCTGATGAAGAAAATGACGTCAAGGCAGACGCGGCGATGTTTGCGATCTGATCTAGTATACTGGGTCAACTTGGCCAGAGAACGCACAAGTTACAGATGTTTTAATGGAGAATGGGAATGCCCAGCTGTGGGACACATAGACTAACAAAAAACAATTCAAGCCTTATTTCAATGCTCCCACGCAAAAAGATTATTTAATCATGTATGAAAACAGATATCAGAAGTTGGTCCACTTAAAAAAGCTGAAATCGATCTCTTTTAAAGTTAAATCCAGCATTTAATCATTCCCAAACTCGCAATCCCACTTTCAATAAATAAAAACACAGTAGTAGTTTTAATCATGTAAATTAAACGCACCCAAAAAAAGGCAGACATTGGAATACTGTCAATTTGGCCTGTCGGTGCACGGTGTACTGTCCGCCATTTTGGCAGTTTTTATCCAATGAAATAACGACGTTATTCGGAGGATATAGAGCTCATTTTTTTTCTTGTATCTGTTTTGTGCCGGCCTGACTGTCTTCCATCCACCATTTCGCAAATGTCCATCAATTAAATAACGGCATTATTTTGAAGTGATAAAGTTTATTTTAGGTTGTGTTCGTGTATATCCGCACCTGTTGTTATGCGTCATCATTAATTTGTTCAGGAACGCAATTTTGCTCGTCGTTAAGGTATCGTCTCAAGTTGCTTGAGCCTCGGTATTCGTGGAGCCACCCCTTTGTGATAAGGGTGGTGTTTTATGTTTGTTTATGTGCGTGTGTATATACAGGTAATGTGGATGTCACATGTATTCAAACAAAAGTAAAACTAAAATTTATTTTTAACTAGCTTCTGCTCGCGACTTCGTTCGCGTGAAGTTTTGAAATCGCAACGCATCGCTTGCTCAACGGAAGCTTTATTCCCGCTTGCAACATTTCTTACTGCTGCTCCGCTTCTATTTGGTCATAGCGTGATTTTATATAGCCTAAATAGCCTTCCTCGGTAAATGGACTAT
The DNA here is from genome assembly GCA_950022955.1 of Xestia ashworthii. Classification (NCBI taxonomy): domain Eukaryota; kingdom Metazoa; phylum Arthropoda; class Insecta; order Lepidoptera; family Noctuidae; genus Xestia; species Xestia ashworthii. The sequence continues at coordinate 5,040,292 of OX465573.1, forward strand.
CCAACGCAAAAATAATTTTTCAATTCGAGACGGTAGTTCCTGAGATTAGCGCGTTCAACCAAACAAACAAAATCTCTTCTGCTTTATAATATTAGTATAGATGTTAAGGATAGAAGACATGCTGCGCCGACCCCATATGAATTAGGATAAGGGCAAGAGAATTATGATGATGTTTTAGCCTCGGAAAGCACGTTAAGCTGTTGATCCCGGCTGTCAATTGTACATCTTTGACAGTCCTTACAGGTAGTCAGTGGCCCAGAAAGTCTGACAACCCGTCTTACCAAGTGATATCGGAATACCCAGTACTAACTGGGTTGTGGAGGTCAGATAGGCAGTCCATGTTAAATACTAGTATTCAGCTGCATCCGAATTGTCTGGAAGCCGACCCAAACATAGTCAGGAAAAGGCTAAGCTGATGATGAATTTGTATGCAATTTAGGTATTTCGAACTCTTTATTTTTGCATTTTTTGCTAGCCGGGAATGTGTCCCACTGCTGGGTAATTAACCTCCCCTTTCTACTTGCAAACCAGACCATTTATTGCGAAACAAGAAACCAAAAACCACAAAAAGAATCCTTCACAAAGAAACAACCAATTTCAATACGTTTACAATTAAAAAGAAAACATTAACATATTGCCTCGGCCGGGCATTGAATCGCGTGCATAAGTCGCCTGTCAGTTTAATTGACAAGCCTGATGTCAGGCCGTAAGGTCTGACAGCGACTGACAACACGTTGACGAGTAGTCAGTCTTGTGTATGGGTACATTGTGGTGGAATGAAATAGGGAAGCTTTGAAGACGGGTGCCAGGATTCAAGGTTGTGGGTTGGTATTCATGGTTGTTATAAGCTCAGTTTATGGTTTTAATGCTTGCTTGCCGTGCTTGGTCTGTGGATGGGTGACCACCCTTACATACCGAGTTTCCTCCGTGCCTCGGAAAGCAAGTAAAACTGTTGGTCCCCGCTGTCTTTTGTGGATCTTTGTCAGTAGTTTGGGGTTTTTCAAAAAGTCTGACAACCAGTCTTACCAAGGGGTATCGTATTACCCAGTACTAACCGGTTGTGGAGGTCAGATAGTGAGCGCTCCATGTAAAATACTGGTATTCAGCTGCATCCGGTTAGACTGGAAGCCGACCCCAACGTAGTTGGTAAAAGGCTAGGCTAATACCATAATTAACAGGTGGGAATCGAACTTGCGACTCATAGCGCCAAAGCAAATTGCTGAGCAGTATACCATGGGTTGCCCAAGTAGCATGACCGCCGTAGAAATCTGTCTTTTTGTCGATTCTTCCGTCGATAAAACCCGTTTCCACGGTGATCATCAATAATCGGAGTAGGTAGATTGAATTATTGATCCGAAACGTATATATTAATATGGTCATTCCTCCAAAATTGGTTGATTTTTTTTTATTTTGTGCCTTTTTTGACGACCCGATTGGCGTAGTGGTAGTGACACTGCCTTACGTTCTTAGGGTCCTGGGTTCGAATCCCGGTAGGAGCAAATGTTTGTGTGATGAGCACGGACATTTGTTTCCGAGTCATGGATGTTTATATGTATAATAAGTATGTATTTACAAACAAAAAAGTATATATGTAGTATATCAACTATCTAGTGTCCACGACACAAGCTTTGCTTAGTGTGGCACTAGGTGGCGCTGTGTGTTAATGTCCAGCGATATTTATATTTATATTTATATTTTTTTAAAAACTAAGAATAAAAAAACAAAATATTTAAGCTTCGATCGGAATTCGATTGTTGTTATTATTCAACAGTTAAATCATGAATTAATTTAGTTTTGATACCTACCTTTAAATTTTGAATTGAGTAAGTAGTAATAATATCACTACCAACATTAACAATATTGAATTAAATCCGGAAATACCGAATTACTTTCGGGAAAAATGACCACTACCAACATTAACAATATTTAATTGAATCCGGAAATACCGGAATTACTTTCCGGAAAAATGGCTTGTCGATGTTATTCTCTCTGTGTGCATTTATGATACAAGTACCAAAAATCAATCTACCTACTTCGATCTATGGTGATCATGATCATGCTACACGGGCTGAACTAATAAACACCCAAACAACCAACTAGTTAGAGTGGTAAGTCAATTTGACATACAGCATGAAGAAGACGCTTAGAAGACTACCAATTAAATCAAATATTTCTTAAACCAACAATTCCCGTTGTAAAAATTAACATAATTCACCAAACACATCATAATTTAAAAGCTCACTCAATTTAAAAGGTAAAACAATAACGTATCTCTTTCGTTCACAAACAAATTACGAAAATAAGAAGAAAAACGTTTGCCTTATAAATTCTCTTGCTTGTAAAGGTGAGTACACACCACTTCCGCGTGATGTTCTTGCGAATGTGATTTTCTTGTGAACTCTATTTATTTATTTAACACTTTAAGCACTAAGTACAGAATGAGGGCGGAATGAATGCCATAGGCATTCTCTATCAGTCAACCTTTAGGTGATGCAGAGACAAGGAGAAATTCTTGTGAATGACAATACCAAGGTACAAGCATAAGGCTCGGACTGCATCAAAGCGACGACGAGCGAAACGGAGAGGAGATATGTGCTAGATATGACCAATCACAGCAGAAGAGACGAGAGTCGCGATGTGCGCTTTTCCACCAAGAATTCCTCAGTAGGAGCCACAAAGTCTTATGCCCAGTTGATAGCAAAAAACTCACCTGCCATGGTACTTAAACATAACTGGCGAAATGTGGATCGTACATCCGTCGAACAAGCTTGGTTTACAGTTTAACGAACAAATTATAATGTAAAATGTATACCAATTACTTTTTTGACCGTACTATTAGTTACACCCTAGCATAATTCTTCGGGGATTACTGTAAAGGTGTATTATTATTTAGCGAGCGTTATTCTGAAATCTCAATGTTTAGGTCCCCGCAGATAAGATTGGCTTGAAGTTCTGTAATTCTGTTACAAGAAAACGTGAGGACACACTCGTAAGTGTGTCCTCACCTTTATAAAATCCCTCGCTTGAAACACGCGTCATGCGGTTAATGAAAAATTGTCTGTCTGTCTGTTTGTTTTAAACAAATTTGTGAGCGAATGCCGTATTTATCATGTTTAAATGTTTATTTTTCACGTGTAAAAATATTTGTATGAATATTACCTGAAGTTTTGATTTATGATTCGGGTTTTCAGTGTACTGTTATGCAGGTTTGATTTGCTGATTTCCATATTTTACTTAATGTGGTTGTTTGTTTATAATTGCATTTTATTTATACTAATAGGCTCGGTCGGTTCGGTTTTTTGAATTGGTTGAATCTCAGTCTATTAGTTGGAATTGTTTTTTTTTGTGTTGGATAGTATTTATCGAGATAGGTTATAGGCTATTTAACATCACGCTGCGACCATAAGGATAAGGAGTGGAGCATACACGAAAAATGTTGCAATTACGGGGAATACCTAGTTATTTATCCAACATGTGAGGAAAGTTCGTTTTTCCTATGAGTTTTTATTTTGAGTCTTGAGCGAACGAAGGATTGAAAAATAGAATCACGAGCGCAGCGAGTATACACTTACAATAATTTGATAAATTTTATAAAAAACATTTATCTTAACTTATAAATATTTCTATTCTAAGCATTAAATTATTTATTTTTTAAAATATCTTTAAAACTTAACATAAAAAAATCAGGCAAGGTTAGTTTCTGAACGGGATCATTACTTTGTACTGTTTGAACAGTGAGGAAAAACCAACTTTTCTCACTGTTTTAGTAGAGGACAGACACTTCTTTCGTGCGGGAGTGGTGAAAAATTTATTTATTCTCTTATGTGACACAGACGAAGTTCTGTGGATCAGCTAGTTTACAAATATTTAGACTACACACTAAAACTTTAATTCTTTATTGTCATGTGGTAAATGCCCAGTGCCAGGTGCCTGCCATGGGCCTCTGACTTGGCTTTACCATGCCTTCAATCAATATCTCTCAGCGATGTTTTCCTTCACCGAAGCAAGTTATAATTATACAATACTCACATGAATCCGAAAAATCAGAGATGCATGACTGCATGTCTTTTTTTTTTTTTTTGTTTTAGGATGGGAAATCATCAAATGACTTCTCCCACTCTGGGCGGAGCGGGAGGGAGTGTCAGACTCTTACTGACTAAAACCCATCCATGTTCCTTCCTCGCCCTTTACGTTCCGGGGCCGCGGTATCTCTTTCGAACAGTCCCGCAACCCCGGAGAGGTGCATGTCTTGAGTTCGAACTCAAGACTTGCACCTCCAGCCCAAAGATCACACCATTAGGCTTTCACTGGTAAACTTTAATTAAATAAAATTTAGTTTCTAGTCAAGTCATTCGTAAGAAAACCAAGTTTACCGACGTAGCCCGAACAATTGCCAAACTTAAATGGAGGTGGACAGCACATTGCTCGCAGAACGGATAGCCGATGAGGCCGAAAAGTTCTGGAGTGGCGACCGCGAACCGGAAGACGTTGCATTGGAAGACCTCCTACTAGGTGCACCGATGACCTGGTGAAGGTTGCAGGAATCCGTTGGATGCGAGTCACACGGGACCGGTCAATGTGGCGACACTTGGGGGAGGTCTATCTATGTCCAGCGGTGTCATAATTGCCATATTTAGAATAGTAATCACTTCGCCTGTGATTTCTATTACGGCTAATATGCAAGATATAAATATAGTTTACTGCCTTTTATAGCACTCACAAATAATGTGGTTTTTCTGCAAGAGAAAGATTTTTTTCGAATTTGATTAATAGTTCCGGATATTACCCCCTACAAACAAACTTACAAACAAATTTTACTTCAATATAATAGTAGTATTGATCGACGCTAATAGCTCTTGAACGATACGTAAACTTGGCTGTCTAGTGTTAGTTTTTAACCATTTTAAATATAAAAATCCAAATTCCTTTCACACACACGCTCCCCACATTTCCTTTTTCTCCAGAAAATATAAATCGCCATCAAATTCCCATCCATGTATCAGCCGCAGACTTCCCTATACCGTTACATTAGGAGCCTTCCATTTGGCGGCCGTCCAGCCAGAGGGGCAGCCGTACGACCTATTTAGATTTTATCGCCACATGGATGGAATGGAATTAAAGCGATCTGGCTTTAAAAACGGTATGTTTTCGTCAGTTTTGGAATGGTTGTTGCAGTATTATAAGGTTTTATATGATTATAATTATTGGTACATGACTTGTATCTTTTGAAAATACTTGCTCATTCTAGACACCACACAGTAACATATTTCTTTTTAGGGTTCTGTAGGTACTGTACGCGAAGGTGGAGGTTCTGTACTAACGGAATCCTATTACTAAGCCTCCGCTGTCCGTCCGTCTGTCTGTCTGTCAGTTTGCTGTATCTCATGATCCGTAATAGTTAGACTGTTGAAATTCTCACAGAATGTGTATTTTCGCGACGTATTTGGGATCTTCAGTAGCATTCATCAGATTCCTGAATGTACCAACTCACACTTTGATGTGACTGTACTCTGTGACAGCCATGTCGAGGCGAAACAAAAGCCAATGTATCAAAACCAAGAAAAATCACGAGTCGATGTAAAGGGACTCGACGCAGAGGAAAAGATTCGCGTGTATGAATGACCAGCGGGCCTAAAATGGTGGCTTTAGCAGAACATAATATGAATCACGGTAATAAATGAAAATTCTTAAAATGGACACGTAGATGTTCAGGAGTGTAAAGTCCATTTTTAGAATCTAAATTTTTTAACGTGATTCATATTATGTTCTGCTAAAGCGGCCATTTTAGACCCCCAGATGCATGAATGTGGATGAAACCAAAGTCGATGTAAGAATTTTACAAATCGCGTATCTCCGCGGTACTAAGGCGTCAGTTTTATTTATATACTAGCTGACCCACGCAACTTCACATAAGAGGGAAAAAGCTACCTACTACTACCTACCTACCTACTACTACCCTACTACCTACCTACTCACTACCTACCACCACTACTACCTACCTACTACTACCTACTTACTACTACCTACCTACTACTACCTACCTACTACTACCTACCTACTACAACATTTTTTTTTCATAAGAACCTTCTCCTGACAATAACAAACACAACAAAAAAAAAAATTAGTGAAATCGGTCCAGGCGTTGTTGAGTTATGCGCTTACCAACACATTTTGCGATTCATTTTTATATTATAGATCTTTTGTAGATACGAAATGAACAACTGTCATCGTCATCTTCCTGTCTCATGTAACTTGGTGTTAACAAGTTTTTTTCTTCCACTCTCCTGTCTATCGCCACGCTTTCATCCCTCTTTGCTTTGGTATTTCTGTCCCTCTCCATTAACCATCACGACCCAAATGACGTAGTGGTAGTGAAGCTGCCTTACGTTCTTAGGGTCTCGGGTTCAAATCCCGGTAGGAGCAAATGTTTGAGTGATGAGCATGAACATTTGTTACCTAGTCGTGGATGTTTATATGTACTTAAGTAAAATAAGTATGTATTTACAAACAAAAAAGTATATATGTAGTATATCAACTACCTGGTGTCCACGACACAAGCCTTGCTTAGTGTGGCACTAGATGGCGCTGTGTGTTCATGTTTAGCGAATAGTTATTTATATTTATCAACATTTGTATTCTCTTTTAGTCACATGCGATTCAAAATCACAATCACAAGTTACCATCTGTCAGATAGACAAAAAATGACTTGTAACTAACATTCAAGATTATCGTAATGAAACAATTACAAGATCGAGTACGCCAATCAGTGAATGCCCCACAGTAACCCCTAATAACATTACCGCAACAAATCTCACAGCGAAAATCAACCCTAATGAGCTAACCCGTGAAACCTAACCCCTAAAAGCTACTCCGGTATAATCAATCACCACCAGCTTCCATTGGCTGTCTAATGAAATCCGATAGCAAGCTATGTGGAGCACATGCTCAATAGGTCGGGTCAGATCGATCAGATCGAGCAGCCATATTTGTGACCTCGCCGCTGGTAGGTTTGGCTTTACAGCTGTTTAAGATGACCTGTCATTTTATAGGATACTAGCACTTCACCCGCGTCTTCGTTCGCAGAAACTGTGATAGCTCGGCCAAAATACATGGTATAAATATCATTTTAATCCTAAAACACCCTCGAATAATGTAGGTTTTTGCCCGTGAAAGAATTTCTAAAAGATGATCGCCTAGTAGTATGCTGGAAAGGGAAACATTTCACATCAACCCTTTGTCGCCTTTGGCTGACTAACCTCGTCATTTCTCATTATTCTCAGTCTTATCATGTTATCTATACTAAAATTAAAAAGCAGGTGAAACTTATTGGTAAGTTTGTATGTAGGAGGTAATCTTCGGAACTACTTATCCGTTTCCGAAGATTCTTTCACAAACAGTAAGCTACATTTAAAACGTCCCCGTGGATTAATTTACGTTAACGGGACTGAAGACGCGAAAAAGCTTGTAAAAAATATTCTAAAGACAATTTGTCATCCTTACATCAATGACATCCAACTAAACCAACATCAATAGTCCTACATATTCCTAATCAAAACCTAATCTCGGGTGATTACACGATGGACTAAAACAAAGACACATCGTATCAGCGCCCATCAAGGTGGAACAATGGCTTCTGTTCACAATACCTATAATTGTGATCTGCACAGTTTGGCGGGAGTCCAGGAGTTGACAGCCACTCCTGGGAACCCATTAAGATGTTATCGTCATGCGGTAAGAATTTGGAGAAGGTTAATTCTCATTCTGACCAGTTTTCTAAGAGAGGTTGGAAATATCAGTCAGTGGGCAGGTTTTGGTATACGGACAAGAGTATGATGTTGAAAAGAGCAATGAAATGCTAGTGTATAAAGAGTTGGAGCTCTACAAATTTAGCCATTTAATTCGACTAAGTACGTATTCATTCGCATCTGGAAGTGTCACTGTGTCATCATGTCGGTCCAATCTATACTTAATATTATGAAGCTGAAGAGTTCGTTTGTTTGTTTGAACGTGCCATTCTCAGGAACTAAAGGTTCGAATTGAAAAATTTGTTTTGTGTTGGATAGTCCATTTATCGAGGAAGGCTTGAGGCTATATAACATCACGCTACGACCAATAGGAGCCGAGCATAAATAAAAAACGTTGCAAAAACGGGGGAAAATTTATTCCCCTTGTGAGCTTAAGTGACGCAGACGAAGTTGCGTGGGTCAGCTAGTACAGAATAAAATGCCGAGCATGATAATTGTTTATTTGCCCTTGTTTCTTCTGCTGGACAGTTTCTTTTCAAGCACCATTCGGAGTGAAACTTCTTCCCTAACATCCTAATTGCGTCTGCTATCTCAGACGCGGTTAGATTATTTATCAACCAGTTTCCCCGCGGTATTAGAAAATGAATATCGTAATGAAAGAAAAGCAGTTACATTGCCTCAGAGATGTCGCCATTTGCAGATAGCTCTGAACTAAACTGATGTAATTGGACATTTGCTTTGTGTTATAGTAGAGAGAAAAATGAAATAAGATAAAATATTGGAAGAGCACAGAAACAAGTGCTTATAATAAAAGTTAAGAAATGTAATAACTTAATTCTTAGAAAAACTGATTCTTACTAAAATTATAAATGGGAAAGTAAGCCTGTTTGTTTGTCACCTTTTCAGTAATAAACGGCTGATTCGATCTTAATGAAATTTGTCGAGAAGATAGATTATATCGTGGGGTTTTTTCTCACGCATACACATCAAAATTACCACGCGTACGAAGAAGACAACAGCCAGCATGATATAGGTACGTAGGTCTCTACTTACGATAGCTAATTCTTTAAATAAATGACTAAATATAAATATCGCTGGACAATAAACACAGCGCCATCTAGTGCCACACTAAGCAACGAGACTTGACTGTGTCGTGGACACCACATAGTTCATATACTACACAGATACTTTTTGATTATGAATACATACTTATTAACCCCCTGCGCAAAAACGACAGGGTGTTATAAGTTTGACGTGTCTGTGTGTTTGTGTGTGTGTCTGTCTGTCTGTGGCATCGTAGCTCCCCAAAGGATAAGACGGGTTTTGTTTTTGTTTGAAATGTTCTTAGTTAGCTATGTTTGATAAAAATCAGTCCAAGATGGCCGCCGTCACAAAATGGTAAATTAAATTTTTTTTTCACAACTCCCTCAATATGGGTATCAAAGGCTGAAGAAAATGGGAATAAGGAATAACGAAATGAGATAAGGAAAGTGTAGTGATGACTGGTACCTAGGACCTAACTATAACGATTTTTTTTCTAATTAACTTTTAGTACTTACATAATGTGTCAGGGGTATTTTAAATTTAAATTTAATTTTACTTGTTTTACATATAAGCATCCATGACTCGGAAACAAATGTCCATGCTCATCATACCAACATTTGCTCCTACCGGGATTCGAACCCGGGACCCTAAGAACTTATGGCAGCCTCTATGTATAAACGAATTATTTTTCTTACCCAATCGGTATTGTAACTTGGGATCATAGGACTATTAGGCTGAGGCTACATTAGGCCGCGACGCGACCTGCGACACATGAGCGATTAAAACAAGTAAATTAATGCTCACGTATATGGCTACACTGTACATCAAATATTACTAGCGATTTTAGATTTCTTTATGCGATCGGAACAACATTACTATAATCACGGCATCGGCTACACCAACATAGCGAAATTGAATCGAATTTTTTAGAAAATACGCCGGAATCTCGCTTCTAATGTAGCCATACCATGTTTTCTCGTTTCGCTCTTCCAGTCGCATCGCAAATCGCTGCCTAGTGTAGCCTCAGCCTTAAGGACCTGATATGACAGTTCTTAGAAATCAGATAAAGTTGGTTCATTGCCCTTCACAGAATAGGTCTCATTGCTCACGAAAGCTTATTGATAGGTAACTTAATATCTCTATTAAGTCTTTTGTATATGAAGAGAGCAATGTACGGTCAAGTGCCCTTGAGTCGTCTATGTTGTATGTGGTATACGGCTCGAAGACGTAGAAAAGTAGTCAAACTTTAAAGGGTGTAAGAATAAACGTTTCTTCCTCTATGAAGGGTGTAAAAACCTCTTAACGAAGCCGAAAGGCACTTGTTCTCCCCGCCATTGCGATCATTTTTTGTTCTACACCATACTACTTGGGACTACTCTAGTTACGGAGATATTGGGGGTCAAAATTCCAACTTTTCAACAAGTTTTGTTTTTAATACAAGGATTTATTGTATGATTTCTACTTTAAACACCTCTACAACCCTCGTACTATTCAATCCATCCAACAACACAATGTTTTTAGTGCGTTACATTGAGTTCTACCAAAAAAACATGATTTTTCACCCCAGTAAAAAAATCGATCCCAGCAATATTTTTTGTGTAAAGTTACTTAGTTTGCTGTACAGAATGCTTGGTTGACGGCTTCGTGATGAGGTGGTGTAAACCCTGTATAATCTTTGGACTATGAAGGAGAGTTAACAATTCGTATTATTTCACGGGAGCGATTTAAAAGTACTTAAGATTAATCATATTCTTGTACTAGCTTATAGGTACCAGTGGTTTCCGGGATAAAAGTTGTGCTATTCCAGACTATAGTCTATCTCTGTGCTAAATTTAATCTAATTCCGTTCAGCCGTTTTGGCGTACTTGAGTAACAAACATCCATCCAAACTTTCGCATTCACATAATAAGATTATATTCGGATTGTTTATTTTAAAGTACAGTATGCTAAGTACAGTCTAGCTAATACCTTATTTATTTTCCATAACAGTTATACATACATATGTAAACATTCGGTATAGCTAAGCGACTAAGGTCCATGTTCACCTAAAAGATAACGGTCTGATTATCTAAAAACAGCTGTCACTGTGACATGTTCCCATACAAAATATGTTTTAAACAGCTGTTTTAAGATAATCAGACCGTCATCTATTTGGTGAAAATGGACCTAAATGTCTGAACATGGATGGGGGCGAAAGGAGTAAAAGGATCGTAGCAGGAGGCGTTCTATGGTGTATTTTCACCATTGGAATAAGGCGTGAGTTTAGATATGTGTGTTACTTACATATTGATAAACATCAGTAGCGAAGGGTAAATTTTTGTAAGAGGTAAGCCGGAGTACATATCTTTAATGTGAATATATTATTTGTCTATAGAATACTGAGTGTGCCATTTTTCAAAGGGAATCCGTTAGGAATCGAGTTGAATGGGACCTTCGCCACTGATAAACATCATCTGCATAACCTTTTTCCCATCTTGTTGAGGTCGGCTTCCAGTCTAAACGGATGCAGCTGAATACCTCTAAAATGACCTCCACAACCCAGTCAGTACTGGATAATAGGATACCCCTTGGTAAGACTGGTTGTCAGACTTTTTGGGCCACTAACTGCGTGTAACGACTGTCAAAGATCTACAAAATATGACGGCAGTGACCAACAGCTTAACGTGCTTTTCGAGGTCTGCTGGTCACCCATCTACAGACCTAACTAGGCAAGCACATTTTAACCTAAAGATTGACCCGAGCGGCTGTTATTTTTTAGCCACGAGCATATTGATAAAAAGAAACATTTACATAAACTCTTAAATACCCATCAAACGAATCGCCCACAGTTCATTGACTCAAAAGATCTTTAAGAAAGATAACCATGAGTCATTGTGATCAATGTATTGCATTCGGTAACATATTGTCGGCGTCTCTTTCTTTCTTTTTTTCTTTTACCAGGAAGGACCGGAACCGGTTGTTTTTGATGATACACGCTTGGAATTGTTTATTAATTGTTATGTTGGTACTTGCATTTCCTTCTTTCGTACTTCCTTTTGAGGATTTGGTAATTTGATTGTGTGTCGAGATTTTCTCCATCTATTTTATGTTTTGCCGTCCCGTTCTCCCCGTTTGTTATGATTACTAATATTGATTACTATTACGGTGGGTGATCCAAGGTAGCCAGCGAAATTCAAATTTTCTTAAGCTTTTTTTGGAATTTGCAGGCCATTGCTAGTTTGTGTTTTGATTAAGATCGAGGAATAACTTTTTAAAGGTCAAAATCGTTCCTCGACCTTTATGAACTTGAAGAGTTGAATTGATGATTTTCATGATTATAATTCTGTAACTACATACGTCTTACAGTCGCGAATAATATTTTAATCAACATACAACTAGCACTGGCCTGCAAATTGCAAAAAACGTAAGAAAATTTGAATTTTGTGGGCTACCCTGATGCTTTCTTATTATTATATTAATAGTTTAGTATAGTTCTTCAGTTGTGACATAGTGTTTCGGGTAAGTTGTAGGTAGTGTAGTAGATAGTAGAAATGTGTTGTGCTTTTTGTACTATGTAGCTGTAGTACTTTTGGCTATGTCGCTATAAGCCTGAAATCCCCCAACATTACACAGCTATCATCATCATCATTTCAGCCGAAAGACGTCCACTGCTGGACATAGGCCTCCCCCAAGTGTCGCCACATTGACCGGTCCCTTGCGACTCGCATCCAACGGACTCCCGCAACCTTCACCAGGTCATCGGTCCACAGCTATGCCAGGTGTTAACCCAAATACACCATCAAACAAACTATTACTCAAAAAGCGGTTAAAACTGATCACCGCACAGCAATATCAACCATCACAGAGCTACCATATAGCTTGATGTAAACAGTAATTTGCGTACGCCACTCCTGCCAAATGTACTTGGCAATGTGCCAACTAGAACAGTTTCGGCTTTCGGCTTAGCTGGACAAACCTAATAACCGAGAAATTAAAAATTTTACGCTCATAATGGTCCAGTTTTTTGTTTAAGTTTGCCGTTTCGCTTTTGTTTTTGTGAATTTATTGATTTAATTTTATTGTGGGTTTTTGTGGGGTTCGTTTATTTGGATGTTATAGTATAGTACTTTGATTTTTATAGCGAAAATTTCTTGATTATTGATTAAATCGAAGATAAACTTATTTCTTTTTGGAGCAAATGACTGAAAACTTGTTTGTTAATTATTTATAACTTGCTTTTTTTAACATTCGTTTTCTTTCAATTATCTCTACATATTCGTATGTCATCGTATCATAGTTAGGTATACTCATCATCATCATCATTTCAGCTGAAATACATCCTGGACATATGCCCCTCCCCCTAAGTGTCGCCACATTGACCGATCCCGTGCGACTCGCATCCAGCGGATTCCCGCAACCTTCACCAGGTCATCGGTCCACCTAGTGGGAGACCTACTGACGCAACATCTTCAGGTCCGCGGTCACCCCATTGCCCTTCCGTTCTGCGAGCAATGTCCCTGCCCACTACCTTCTATAACTCAACTCTCACACTCTCTCTCTCTCTCGCTCTCTCACTAACATGACTTTTACTTTTTAATTACCATTTAGGAAGGCAGAGACCATAGTTCGCTGCCTACTTATAATCCTTATTGTGTAGTGCTTTTACTTCAAAATGGAATACAGTCGACTAAATTATATAAAACATCTTTCTAAAAACACACTGACCACTACATAACTAAAGAAATACATAATATACGTACCTAAATACAAACAATTAATAATATCTGTACCAACTAACATTTTGATCGAACGGGGAACCGAACTCCCTCGACTTTGATCGATCATCGCTTTTGACTTCGCCGTATGGCGCTACCAAGATAAAAATAAACAATTCAAAAATTTCTTACTCTAATCTGAACCTTATTCAATAAAAAATAAGGTTGTTCAATAAAGCAGGTGTAGTTTATAAAATTGTCACTGGATTTTGAATCTTATGTGGATCGAAATAAGGTTGTCCAATTAGTGCAAGGTGACACAGTAAATGTAAAATGGAAGATGGTAAATATGTGAATGTAATCAGTATTGTGAGGAGTGTTTTTTTTTTAATTCATTCTTGTGTGAATAAGTTATTAAGAGTTAGTTTTTTTATTACAGAAATAGATTAAGTATGTTGTAGGCTTTTTGCAAAATGCCTTATAGGGTATTGAACTCTTCGTTCACAGACAACATTTTTTTAAATTAGAAACGCAGGATTCTAGAAACCATTTTGAAATTCGTGTTTCTGTTCCGAAAAAGCTACAGTTGTTGTAGTTATACAGGGTGGAATTGTACAAAGTAACATGGAGGGAAAATACTCTAAATACTGGAGATAGCAAATCTTACTCAAAGGAAACTTTCGAGATATTCCTCAGAGCGCACCTATTTTTAAACGCAACCATTGCATTCACAGATTTTAAAACGAATTTTCGAAATTTTGTGAATGCAGATTGGATTCATAAATTTTCGAAAATTCGTTTGCCACAATCGGCTAAAATTCAAAAAAAATAACAGCCTGTTCTTTTTGACATCAATCGATAAGGGTCAATAATTAAATGAAAGGAAAACCTTGATATCTAAAGTTATAAATTCAATGGGATATTAATAAGCAAAGGGTTTGGGTTTGGTTGGTGGATCTCAGAGATTCTTCAAAAATCTAGACAATTTGTCTGCACCAGGGTGACTGAACTCGCGGCGACCTCTCGCGTCCGGCCCTGGTTCAATCCATGGTCCGGAGCGAGACGGAATGGGAAGCCGTCACCTGCTTCTGCGAAGCAGTCATGCTAGCGAAGGAGGTGGCGGAACGAGAGAGGGAGAGAGCCTCTCTTCCCGGCCGCCGCGGGAGACGCACCGGGCGTCGGGGGCCACGTGGTGGCTACCGGCCACCGTAGATGCGGGCCTGTGGACGGTTAGCTATGGGCCGTCCGTCTAGTGACGACAGGCCGTGTCGACGGCGCGTTCGTGTTCCACGCGCGCGCCTCAAAGAGATGTCAGCAGAAGAGAGGGGCCCGCAAGGGCCGAAGCCTGCCGGGGTTGCGGGACTGTTCGAAAGAGATACCGCGGCCCCGGAACATAAAGGGCGAGGAAGGAACATGGATGGGTTTTAGTCAGTAAGAGTCTGACACTCCCTCCCGCTCCGCCCAGAGCGGGAGAAGTCATTTGATGATTCCCCATCCTATAAAAGTAAAAAGCCCCTATCTACATATTTCCACGACCCAATTGTAACCAGCACATTTTTAACAATCGATCAACCTGCTGCTGCTGTTTGACCTAAAACCGATCGTGTGCACAGGACCTTTAATCATTTGATTAATTACACTAAACGTGTGTTTTGACGCGGAGATAAGGACCAGTGCTGGATGGGGCACCACATCTGTAGACTTTGTAATAGAACCATTTAAGTATTGAATATAATTAGGTTTGCTATAAGAAAACCCAATTCTGGATTAAGCTCACCTTTATACACATCTAAATAAGTTATATTATTGCCATTCCCCACTGCAGAGCAAATTCTCTCCACTCTCCTTCTACTACTCTCTCTCTTTAGGGATATCATGGACTTATTCATAGTAGAGGAGTCCAACTCACTCACACCATCTTCGTCTGGGCCTACTGCGATGTCGCTTTGAAATAGCCAAGCCAAACCGTTTTTTTTCTCTCTCCACGATAGTAATCATTTATTCTGTTTGTGGAGCTATATTTAACTATTAAGCCTAACTTGGGTTAGGCTTAATAATTACTTGTCCCCGATTTGGTATGGCTATCTTCATCTTGATCCTCATACTTATATCATCGACTGTTGACGATGAATTCCGACGACTTGGCTATAATTTCGTCAGAGATAGTCATTTTTTCCCTTTCCTCCTGGCATCTGTCTTATACCGGATAATCCAAAGATAACGTAGCCTCATCCAGCAGCATCTAAGCATCCGTTCCACCTAAGTTGTGCGGTTAGAACTTCGCTAAGTTAAAGTCCGTTAAGGTGAACTTGCAACTTGAAACTAGCACCCTCGCGTTTCGCGTGCTCGCCACTTTTGTTGTGCTCACTTTAAATTAACTTCTAGCAAGTTAATTTTAAGATTAAGTGCGTTTAGGGAGTTGTATACTGCTTGACAGATTAGTCCTATTCTTCTGGGATTTCCTTGGTGAATTATGTCAGGGACTTGAGAAATGTCTTCCTTCGTGTTTGCTACTTTAAAATGCTGTTTATGACCTTTTGGGCGTAAGATAGACCTTGTCTTTGTTTGTTGTTACTCTCGAAGGTATTTAGACAGTCCTGTGCTTGGGTAGTCTTTTTATCAAGAAATCCAGATTTTGGAGAGTTTAAATCACCCTTTTTCCAAAGACTTTCTCAGACTACCTCCTTTTTGAGAGTATTTTGACGTCGGGACGCACATTGGATCTTAAGTCCTAAGTACACCGTTGCTTTCAACTGAAAATTCTAGAAGCCCATAAGTACTAATGACAGTCTAGTCTAGATTATGCAAACTGTCTGCAAAAATAAGGTTGTAAGGTTGTATTCAGCAAGATGTTTAGGAAAACATCTTGCTGAATTCCTCAGCATTCGGCTTTGTTCAGCTGCTTCCGAAACATCAACAGAAATTGACAGGATCCTATTAGAATTCCCATCCACACATCACCATACTCATACCTAAAACATAGCCGGAAACATAACACCCAGCTGTCCCCAAAAAAAGCTATATAACTACCCTCATATAGCCGGGAAGCCTTTCTAAAATTCAGTTAATACCTACCATTTCATATACATAATACAGGGGGTGCCGTCGCCAAATCAAAATTCGGTCCGAACCATATCCGATACAGGGTGTGTCTTCTGAATATTTATCAGCCTGTTGGGTTGCAGCTGTGTCCGGACAATTGAAATTGTGACGAATTCTGTTATTCTGATACTTGATATACCTTTGGTGTTTTGATCTAATACGCTGGCTTTCGGAGGGAGGGGAATTGGTTCATCGTTTTGGTAAGAGTCTGTGTAGAGGTAGGGTTGCTACGGAAATCCTTGTTGTTTAATGGTAGTCGTGGTCAGAGTTCAGTCGCGTATCGAAAGACCAGAAAGAAATTCTTTTTACGAACAAAGGAATCTGTACCGGTGCATAGTCAGCGTGGCTTCACAAAAAATGCTGTCGTATTATATTTTGTGTTTACTGTTTCAAATGGTGGCTGTCTAATGGGCAAAGGCGAGGACCACTGGTCGTTGTATTTATTCGAATAAAATATAATTTTTATCCATGTCATGGTTATCCATAACAAAATATGTGTTCTCGAACTTGCTGAAACCTTTCGGTGTTACTTTTATGTAAATCCTAGAAAAAGACTGCGTTTAAACGATCTTGGCATCTATTGATTACTGCTATCCGTTGCACTTTCGTGTCTTACAGTTTCAAGCACCTTCAATGTATAGCTGGTACAGTATCGACTGGACAAATTCGATATTCACTTAAGCGAGTACAATCTCATTAGTAGGAGGTAGGTGGACAAGCCAAGATACTGCAGTAATGGAAGTGGCAGTCACTCCAGTGTGTAGAATGACGGGTCCATATTGAAGAGGTGAAACTGTTAAGGGTTTATTGTGTAATTTGGGTGAATTTTGGGGTGATGTTTCTGAGAAGTTATTGTGAAACACAATGTTTAACCCCAGACAAAGTTTACTCCGTGCCGCGGAAAGCACATAAAGCTGTTGGTCTCGGCGGCTGGAGTTATTTGTATATCTTTGACAGTCGTTACAGGTAGTCAGTGGCATAACGGCGAAATGTGGGTCTTCTAAATATACCTCTGCCTAAATATCTAATGCTATGTAAAAAAATATTCAAAAGCTTACAAAACAATCAAAAAGATAAACACTACCTCTTCTAGCTATCTCCACAATACTCTAACGTATCTAATTTGTTCTCCGTCTAGGTACAGCAAACTAAAGTTTAGGCGACAAATTAAGCCCATGTTTTGCAGCTTTGTACACTAATCTATACTAGAAAATTAGTGGTTTCGCCTCCAGACTAGACTAGTCTCGGCTTAACGACTAGTTAAGTTTGCTTGTAGAATCAGTTTTAGGGTTATCGTATCATGTTTGTGTTATGCCTGGATTCGTGTCAGCTCTTTTGGGGAATAGGGTGGTTAGTTTTTAGGGGTTTGGTTTTGCTTGCAAGGTTTTAAGAGCGCGTATCCCAAAAGTTGGCAACGTCGCAAATAGCTGTCAAATATTTACGTTTTAATTAATTTGCTAATTTTACTGTATGAAAATAAGAAATATGGCTCTGTAGTGCACCAAAAAAATTAATATGATATGGTTACACACATACAAATATTTCCTCTTTATAATATTAGTATAGATTATGAGCCTGATAAATCCCACTGCACGCCACTAGACGCCTCCCTTCCCACTTTCCAAGTATCTCTGTTTTTGGCTAATTAGGTCCAATGCTTTGATAAGAGCCCATCTCGACACGCCATCTCCTTCTAGTCCTACCGCCTGCCTGAATCACTCTGCTTAGGCCAAAATCAATTATTCAAATTAAGTCAAGATTCAGCACATTTGGAACATCAAAACTACAAGCAGTCCCCCAAAACGCTTGCCCTTCTTTATGTCCAAAAGTTAATATCTTACTTCGGAAACCATGTCAATTTATAATAAAATCACTCTTCTTGAGAGCTTTCATATCGTCAGCGTCTTTCTGAACAACTCATGAGCTACTGATTTGAATTCCAGTACCTAAATAGCTCTTCGTTTTCAAGTCTGTTGAGACTCGAGAGTCTTCATTTAAGTGCATCCCTGTAACTATATTGTACTAAACCACTTACACATAGTAATAACTAATGAACCACTCATTCGCTTCTTCGAAACCCTTTGCTGCATAAAACTAACAAACTCAAAACTATTCACATCTACCAACAAATGTTTTGATTTACCTCAAACGTTGTTTGTATGTCAAGTGCATACAGCCATATTGAAAACGTTTTAAAGTGGTTTCGCATTTGCTCATATAAAACTGTAACACTCTGTTACGTTTAAACGTATGTTGGCTATTTTCTGTGGGACGTCTGTTACACCGTGGTGTAATTGTAGCTCGACGTGGCTGTATGTGTATAAACTAAATAGTATAATGGCAGAATCGGGAAAAGCGAGTGCGATTCTTTTGGCATTGTGCGATCACCAATACGTAAATGTAGTAATACTGAAAGTTTGGTGTTAAAAATAATGGATACTATGTAAAGTTACCTTATTTTGCTGTGCACCCTGTTTTGTTCGTTGGTTTGTTGAATAAAAGATACCGTTGAGAAGATTTGGTTTATTAACACGAGGTTAACATAGTCAGAGTATCACAGACGGGCTTCACAGTAAGACAGCCCTGAAGGAAGTGTCGACAATCATAGACAAGACATAGATAATGCATAGTAATGTATAGACTAATTACATACTAAATAGTGATTTTAAAACACACCCAAGTTATTGATAACTGACTCGTCGTCATCATTCCGAACTAGTCTGTGGACCATGACATCAAAATGACATTTTATCTTATTCACGATTTCAACGAAGATTTTTTACTGCCGGAGCCGGCAATGCCTCACTAGTAAGCTTCATTATTAACCTACAGCAGTCCACTCCTAGGCAATGGACATGGCCTACCCAATCGCCATTCAACCAGATTTCCGGTAACTCTCATCTAGCCTAATACTAATACCTGCTAGTCTGCGAAGATTGGCGTTCCTCATAAGCTTTTCGTTATTGTTAGTCCCTATTTTTAGGGTTCCGTAGCCAAATGGCAAAAAACGGAACCCTTATAGTTTCGCCATGTCTGTCTGTCTGTCTGTCTGTCTGTCTGTCCGCGGATAATCTCAGTGACCGTTAGCACCAGAAAGCTGAAATTTGGTACCAATATGTATATCAATCATGCCGACAAAGTGCAAAAATAAAAATTTAAAAAAACATTTTTATTAGGGTACCTCCCCCAGACGTAAAGTGGGGAGCGATTTTTTTTTTAATTTTGACCCTGACGTGTGATATATTGTTGGATAGGTATTTAAAAATGAATAGGGGTTTTCTAAAATCATTTTTTGATAATATTAATATTTTAGGAAATAATCGCTCCGAAAGTCAAAAACAATGTGTCCCCCCCCCCTCTAACTTTTGAACCATAAGTTTAAAAAATATGAAAAAAATCACAGAAGTAGACCTTTATATGAACTTTCTAGGAAAATTATTTTCAACTTGATGAGTTGAATAGTTTTTGAGTTATATAGCACTTTTTCAAAAAAACGCAAATGATAACTTTGTTTTTCATACAAATACTATGAAAAACAAAGTTATTTTTGCTGACGAAAAATGTTGGTATTTTTAATGGTCTGGGAAGCTACGGAACCCTACAGTGAGCGTGGCCCGACACGCTCTTGGCCGGTTTTTCTACTCTTGGGCAAAAGCCTCCCTCTATTCCTTCCAGTTCTCTCGATGTGGTGCTTCTTCTCGTCAATTCCCTAGGAAGCCACCCAAGGCGTCTCACCATCTTCTCTCCGGTCTACGACACCACCTAGCTGCCTCGTTTATGTTTAGAATGGTAAAAATGAAAATCACCTCGAAGGACCAGAAACTACACTTCGGTGTAACACACATCCATGTTTACAGTACACAGAGAGGATTAAGAAGTTGCTTTTTCGAGTACCTTGCAAACAGGGGCCCACTTCAATGCAAATGTACCAGCGGCTCGGCTGAATTTGACAGTCAAATCGGGTCCCAAGTGCTTCTATAATGGAAATCTACTGTATTTGCTTATCATAAGTGCTTGATTAGATTTAGGGGGTATTGTTACTAGGGGAAGTTTTAATGGCTGGTTGGCTGTGTACGTAGATTTTCTCGAAACTTCTCTAGTGCGGCTTTGTTGGCGTTTTCCTGGTTTTTTTAGTCACTCCATTCTTGTTCAGGCACTTTCCAGTAACTAAAGGACCAATTTTTCATTGCAAATTATTAGAATACTAGCTGACCCACGCAACTTCGTCTACGTCACATAAGAGAGAAAAACGAAAGGAAAACATAAACCCGTTTTTGCAACATTTTTCAGTCATGCTCCGCTCCTAATGGTCATATCGTGATGTTATACAGCCTAAAGCCTTCAATTCGAACCAGTAGTTCCTGAGATTACCGCGTTCAAACAAACACAATCAAACACCTCAGATTTATAATTATTAGAATATTATCTATACTAATATTATAAAGATATAGATTTTAATGTTTGTAACGAATAAACTCAAAAACTCCTGAAAAGATTTCCATAAAATCATTCACCATTACAATGCTACATTATCCCTGAGTAACATTAGCTGGGACGGGTTGCTAGTATTGAATAAAGTACCTGACTGTTTAAAGCCCTTGGGTTAAGTATAACTTATACTTAGGCTTTACTCAGCTCACGTGAAGGTCAGAAATAATCCCACAGCACAAGTAGGTACCGTTCTGCCAGTGTAATGAATTATTACTCCATTATGATTAGTAGTTTAGTTATTGTTACTTACATGCTGTTTTGTACTCCTATAATATTTTACCCAGTTTCCAAAACAATGCATTAACCTGGGTTAAAAATAAGAATACTTTTCTTAATCCCATTATCCCCAGTTGTTCCTAAGTAATTAAAAAAACAAAAAAAATAACACGACCGTTCCATTCCTGTGCTGAACAGGCAGCAACATGGCGAACCTCAGAAATATTCTACTTAAATTGAGGTAGCATAATAGTGTGATTGAATTTAGAGTGGTATCAACATTGCTGTGTCAGGGCTCCACATCGTGGTTATTTTAGTCCACTTCTCGTCGGTCATACGGTAGATATGGCCGACGAGTGTATAAATACATAACAGTAGCGTATAATCTAGACACTTCTACCAGCCCCTCCAGTGTTACCAACCGTAATTATGTCCCCAAAAATAGTTAGCAGGTAGCAGTTAAACCTATGAAATTGGCAACACGTACAAAATTGCAATATCATGACATGTAGTTTCCCTCGAACACGGATTACTGGTACTCTATTAAAGTTCGTCGGGTGACCCCGGTTTCGATAACTCAGGGGTGGCACGGTGGCTACATTTTGTGGGAAGGTGGCTAAAGTGGCTGTTAGCTCTGGGGAGCTCGTGGTTAATAGCTGGTTGAGTGATTTTGGAGATAAAGAGAGACGTGGTTCGGTTGGAATAGCTTTCTTAAGGTGATCTTTTCCGTGTCTCAACTCTCAAGGTATGCAGGTGGTAATTGAATGTTTCAAGCATGACAATTTTCCACGCCTGTTTTTAAAGCTCTTAAACGTTATACAGAATAGATGAGCGTTTTCTACATATCATCATTAAAAGAGCATAGGTGTACCACATTTGACTCACAGTAGGCCAGTTACGTTCATAAACTTTCTTTAAAATCCAGACTCCGAGCTGAGAAATTCCTAATAGAGAAGAATCTCAACAACCCAGACTGCAAGTTCTAAGGCAGAGCGACTGCTGTGAAGCGCTCTGTAGCAGCGCTTGCAAGCGCCTGGTTTCTTTGAATAGTCAAGTAAAGGTCTTATGTAAGCCCACTTACGTATCACTATAGCGTAACATCACATCAGTAATGCCGGCAGGGTTAGGCAGAGGGGCTGCAGGACTGTTCGTTGGGCTGCGGAATTGTTCGAAAGAGATACCGCGGCCCCGGAACGTAAAGGGCGAGGAAGGAACATGGATGGGTTTTAGTCAGTAAAGTTTAGTCTGACACTCCCTCCCGCTCCGCCCAGAGTGGAAGAAGTCATTTGATGATTTCCCATCCGAAAAAATAGTTAACCCACATTACGCTAGTTATTTTTAAGTCCCATAGTGGGCGAGCCTATGACCTTCTGACTCTGTGGCTGCTACTAAAAAAAATCTGATACCTACACACAAATTCAAAAATACTTTGTCCAAACCAGGAAACGTACCTAGGATTTCATGCTTAACACAGTGACACCAGTTACTCAGAAACCATGTTCTATTTCATTTATTTAGCCGGTTTAGATTCTGCCATCCCTGTTAACTTTAGGAATACATTGTTCGTATATTGTTAAGCGAGTTACGGACATCGTTTTTGCTCGAATTCGGTTAGTTTTGAACCAGCAATTTGTTTATTTGCACATACATTGTTTTGTGAACCAATCAGTTTCAATTCAGGGTAATAGAATGGCCTATTGGTGACTGGGTTAGGAATTTAAACTAGATTTGGTGGGTTATATGTGGGGTGTCAATTTGTTGATGTTTGAGGTTTAAATCTGTTTTGATATTGGTGTGAGTTTAAACTAAACTGAATTGATAACACTCAACGGTGACAGAGGAGCACAGTGTTTATGTCAGCGTCACATTGTAAAAACCGTTAGATTGTATTATAACTAGCGAGATTGTAAACTGCATCGGGCTTGCGTGGTGGATTTGGTGGCCCATGGCAGTCTTTCTCGCAGACAGAAGGCGTATTTCCCAGCTCCCCGGCAGCAGCCAGCTTTGGTACTAGGTTTTCTTAAATTATTGAACGTGCTTATGTATGTAAATTAAGTATGTATGTCTAGGTGTATGCAACTGTGGAAAAATCTCTCTGTTGAGACTATTTTCGATTTACAACAGATATCAATCAATCAACCAGTCATTATTTCAAGTGTAGCCATAAGTCGTGTAAGCTTAAAACAGTTTGACATCAATGATGCAAAGACCCAAAGCATCACCCAAAGGTTGACTGGTAGAGAATGCGCCTCTGTAGTATGTGCTTGAACTGATAAATAATAAAAATGTAACTAGAGAGATAGCGATAGTTGAAGAAACAGAGAAGAGTTTTTCTAAAGACTTCTTGTTGAGCCTTGTATCGAAGGACCAATATTCACAGAACTTAGGTTAACAGATGTATTGAACACAAAGTCGTTGCGTATACGCAGTTTGCGGTAAACGTTGAAGTCGTGCCAATATTGCCCATATGTGGCCGATCAGGCCACAAATGAACCGGAATATTTTTGTTACTATCGGATAAGATCAATTTATAATAAACTTGGTCCTTCTGCCCTTTCAATGTAAATGTAAATTTTGTTGCAGTTTTTTTAGTATTTCTTTCAATAACAGGACTTATCAATAAAGTGAATCATTGGAATTTAGCCCCCAACTGTATTTGTTGATTGATTTCCTAAAAACTGCATAGAAAGGCCCTTCTCTGCTATTTGCGATATCTATGCAAGATACTTTTATCTTTAAACCATACAACTGTCGACTTTAATAACAGGTGTTAAGGTGCTTAAAGGTATCTGTGTAAAGTCCCCACATATGGTCAACAAAAAAGGGTCCGATCGCAGGTAGAAAATGAATACAAAAGATAGCGCGCGTCGTTCCTTCCACAAACATACATTTAATTTTAAACCAGTCTAATTCCTGCCGTGTTGTTCACAAAATAAAGCTGATATTCCTTTGAATTTTTGCTGTGAGTTTGTGTAATTGCTTCGAAGTCCGAGTTTCCTTTGAAATCGTTTATTGGCGGTCAAATTTTTATGTTCCGATGAACGAGCGAGAGAATTTTAGGTTAGTTTCGTTTAGTTCAGCTCCGACGCGATGCGTTTTACAAGGGTTTTTAATTTAATTAATAGTTTTTAATACAATCTTTAGATAATACGCGTATCAAATAAGTGTTTTTTGTTTTGTTTTTAGTGATAGTGTTGTGTTTTTTGTTTGATTGTTTGAAAGTAGTGTTGTGTGTACAATATTTGGATTGCACTGTTTTGGATATCGAATTCACGTGTTTGAGGTTGGTATTTCACTTTTGAAAATTGTTTTCGTATTCTGTTATTTGACAGGCGTAGGTATACAACCAAATTGAAATAAAACTAACTTTTGTTAGAAAAATGTATCTAAAAACAAGTTTGTTTTGCAGTGTTGGTTTTTATTCAATGTTTATACCTAAACAAGTTAATTTCTTTGAACAACGTTACTCAAGAAAAGCGTAGGCGTCTTTAGTCTGTGTAAAATGTTTGCTTAGGAAGTTTTATAGGTTAAGTTCTACCACATGTTGTTAAGTTCAAAGGATAACGAACTTGATATAAACATTGACGGGTATAATAAGTACAGACCTTACTTAGACTTGATTACTTAATTCACTTTTTACAATAAAAACTTATCTTAAATTATAATACTAGGTATGATATAAATATGACAGTAATATTGTCTAAATATGACGAAAATTCAACTCTATTTCTGGAAATTTACGCTTTTATTCATTAACCAGCTTATTCCCGCGTGGAGGTCGAAAATTATCCTACACCGTAACGTTCTAATGGGATGAAAAATATCCTAAACCCAAACCTAGGTAATGGTCTATAATACGTTTGTCAAATTGTTGCCAAATTCTTTCAGCCCCTTCGCTTTGAAAAAGTAAGTAGCAGACAAACAGAGATACCTACTTTCACTATTTTATAATAAGAGTATGGAAAACCTAAGCAAGTGTACCTACTTATTCATTATTTAGTCGCTCCATGTAAAATACAGGCATTCAGCTGCATCCGGTAAGACTGGAAGCCGACTCTAACATAGTGGGGAAAAGGCTACGCAGTTGATGATGGCTTATTCATTATTCTGAGCTCTCGATATTTCCGATATTTCATCCCGCGATCATGGTTCTTGCAACAGCGTCGAAATATCAGGAGCTGAAAATAATGAATAATCACGAAAGATAATCCCGTAAGTGACAATACTAGTTTAGTTTTAAACCGTCAAACTTAAAAAAAAATTATGAGTAATGAGTATGAATAACGATACCAGAACTATGCTCTCGTCAGTCCTACTTAATATTAAATAAATAAATAAATATCGCTGGACATTAACACACAGCGCCACCTAGTGCCACACTAAGCAAAGCTTGTGTCGTGGATACTAGATAGTTGATATACTACATGTATACTTTTTGTTTGTAAATACAGTATACTTATTATACATATAAACATCCATGACTCGGAAACAAATGTCCATGCTCATCACACAAACATTTGCTCCTACCGGGATTCGAACCCAGGACCCTAAGAACGTAAGGCAGCGTCACTACCACTACGCCATTCGGGTATTATAAATGCGAAGTTCTTGGGGATGGATGGATGTTTATTACTCTATCACGCAAAAACTACTGAACGGTTTTGGATGAAATGCTTACGAATTTGCTCACAGGTAGTTTATAACCGAGAGTAACACATAGAATACTTTTTATCCCAGTAGTATGATCCCGTGGGACAATTATCGACCTCCACGCGCCAGTAACAAACTAATTTCAAGCTCCATTAACAAGTAGCATTGTTTTCACTACTTTTGCATAACAAAGAATCTTCATGAGCGTGTAAATGATACCAGTACATCATGTATGATTAACTGAACCGTGTTAATGAGATACGTGTTGAAACATCTGCTTCATTCGCTGTGAAAGTTTAGGATACAGTTAAGTAGGTAGCTATCCACTTTATTTTTTTTATTTCGGATGGGAAATCATCAAATAACTTTTCCCACTCTGGGCGGAGCGGGAGGTAGTGTCAGGCTTTTACTGACTAAAACCCATCTTTGTTCCTTACTCGCCCTTTATATTCCGTGG